>JANJGK010000009.1:2200283-2362783 GCA_039081455.1 Macrobrachium rosenbergii
GTCCAGTCTGTTTGAACAAAAAGACAGTACCTGAAAATCCAGGTCAGTGATAGGATGGTCCTGTGCTAAACTGTGTTCCCTAATGGCAGAAAAGGGTGGTTTGGAAAGAGGAAACCTAGTTCTAATAGAAAGACCTCTGTGTTCCAAAATTCTGTCTCTGAGCCAGCGGGAACTGTCTTTTTGTTCAAACAGACTGGACCTTTTGATTTCAGAGTCGCTGTTTATTAAAAAAATGAAACCGGAACTGAACAACAACTCGCCTGGTATTCAACTAGCTATCGTGTAATTTCACAGTAGGTACACATTTGGGTCGTTATTATCTTAGTTTGTGATTGGTAGTTTGTTTACATTTAACCTTATTTTTACATTTTTATGTTTGTGTTCTTTTGTAATTTTTCGTTTTTTTGCGTCTCACCCTTTTAGTTTGTAATTACTGTTCGTTTTATATATTCGGTTAGTATTTTTGCTGAAGATTTATTATGACAATTTATTTTATTGTAATTTCATTGATTCTAATCCTTGTCGGTTTTCCAGCCTGATGATGAGGTTTTATACCTCGAAAGCTTGTGTAATAAACAACGTTCTTCCTGGTCTTGGCAATATTATTCATCATCAAGCTAAGATTTCCAAGTAGCCGCCCAATTACCGAGACTATTTTGAGACGCTATGGCTGCTCGACGCTACAGCTGTTTAGACGGACTGAGAAGGTTCGTTTTAGATCTAAGAAGATTGAGGAGGACATACGGTTCGTTTTAGATCTAAGAAGACTGAGGAGGACATACGATTCGTTTTAGATCTAAGAAGATTGAGGAGGACATACGATTCGTTTTAGATCTAAGAAGATTGAGGAGGACATACGATTCCTGAATACTTGCAAGGATTATATATATATATATATATATATATATATATATATATATATATATATATATATATATATATATATATATATATTTACATATGTGTATATATATACATAATTATATGTATATATATATACATACATATATGATATATATAAATATATACATATAATTATGTTTATATATTATATATATATATATATATATATATATATATATATATATATATATATATATATATATATATACATGACCCAAGAGAGGTAGGGAAGGGGTCAGGTGACGTCACGTTTCAAAAGGGAGTCTTGAGACAGTCTCAGCTTTTCCAGTTTTCTTCTTGCATCTTGGCCCTGCTCATGAAGAGTGGTTGAGAGCGACAAGAGAGAGTAATGCTTAGTGACACAGGTTGTTTGTGTTAGCAACGTCCCTTTCATTGATTCACCTCCTATTATTACCCTCCAAATATATTCACTCTCGTTCTTTCCGTTTACCTATCTACTGTCTATTATATATATCTCTATCTATCTATCTCTTTTGCGAAAGAAAAGGAATAAGAAATAGAACGAAAAATGATTAAAAGAAGAAACCTCTGGATGACGGAACTGAACAATGAATAGTTTTCATTTATTGGACCGACGACCTTGATAGGGGGCCCATATTCCTCTCTCTCTCTCTCTCTCTCTCTCTCTCTCTCTCTCTCTCTCTCTCTCTCTCTCTCTCTCTCTCTCTCTCTCGTATTTTTTCTATATATTTAGTGTCTGGTATCTGTCCTTCCGTCTATATGTCTATCTCTTTTACAAAAGATAAGGAGAGAAATAGATTAACAAATGATTGACAGTAGACATAAAGTCGCGACAGCAGACTGAGCAATGAACAGTTTGCGTCGACGGAACAGAAGAAGAAGAAGAAGAAGAAGTAGAAGAAGAAGAAGAAGAAGAAGAAGACGACGCTGCTTGTGGGAGGAACATAGTGACTTCTGGAATTCCTTCTTTGCCAAATCCAGCCTGTCTTTATTAACCCAAAAAATGAATAAAGGTACCGGACTGTTGTTGGCTGTTGTTGGACAAAGCTTGTGTGGAGAGAGAGAGAGAGAGAGAGAGAGAGAGAGAGAGAGAGAGAGAGAGAGAGAGAGAGAGAGAGAGAGAGAGAGAGAGAGAGTATGAGAGAGAGAGAGAGAGAGAGAGAGAGAGAGAGTGGACCAAAGTGTCCTTTTCACGACGAAGGAGTGTTAGGGCCCAGCCACTGAGCTATGGAATGTAAGCAAAACAAACGCTACAAGTTTTAAACTTCCAGCTCGAGGCACAACAAAACTTCTTTGTCAAAAAACACATAAAGTTTATCTCCTTTTGTTGTTTCACCCAAAAAGATCTGGGTCTTTTCTTCATGAGGGGCAAGATGGCAGAGCATTCTCGTGAGAGGGAAGGGGTTGGTGTTTGTCCGAAGATCGAAATATTTGCACAGACTTCTGAAGCTTATGTGACTCAGATATCATCCCACCCTCCTTTTTAATCAGAGCGAAAACTCTGAAAGCACAGGAAGGGAACAGCACAGATAGAGATCCTCCTCCTCCTTCTCCTCCCCAGTGAATGTCCAAGTGCACAAAATGACTTTGCCGCGTTTCTTCTCAACTTTCCATTGAAAGAAAAATATGTCTCCATCCCGAGTTGGAACTGAGCTTGAAGAGACTTCATCAGCTGCAAATTGGTTATCAACCGGAATGAAGACAGCATTACGGAAAACAGAATTTGGATAGGATGGTTTACGAAGCATTCAAAGAAAGCTCGTTAGAAGCAGCCCCAAATTGGGAGGTCTCTACAAGAACAGGTGTTATGGGGCTGGAGAGGACAGCTGGGAAGGAGGTAGTCATGATAAACATTCTCCAGCTGGAGCCTCATAGCCACAGGAGGAGGAGGAGGAGGAGGAGGAGGAGGCGGAGGCTGAGGAGGATTCCCTTCTAACCCATGGGACATCCACAACGTCTGTGGCCTCTTCTTCCCATGTTAAATTTGCATCTTGTTTTGAGGCCATTACTCGGGATCGGTTTGAGGAAACAACCCTCCGTTTGTTGCAAATGGCTAAAGTGGACCAGGTTTTGGGGTAACTGCAGAATCTAGAGGCCCTGGTGGGGTTACATCACCACTTTTGGTTGGTTGTGACGCCCTTGGTGTGGTTCCCTCTTGACTGCATTCTGGCGTTGGAAATGGACAAAATCAATACCCACTTACTTGCAACACTCTCCCCAGTCGACAGGTCAGTCACCTCCATTCCACTTGTCAGGTCACTTTCAGGTCAATTCTCTCTTTGGAAGCTGATTTACACATATATATATATATATATATATATATATATATATATATATATATATATATATATATATATGTGTGTGTGTGTGTGTGTGTGTGTGTGTATATATATATATATAATATATATACATACATATATATATATATATATATATATATATATATATATATATATATATATATATATACCAAGGCCCATGACTCCCAAGAGAGGTAGGAGAGGGGGTCAGGTCATGTCACTTTTCAAAAGGGAGTCTTGAGACAGTCTCAGCTTTTCCAGTTTTATTCTTCCAGCTTGGCCCTAATCCCGAAGGGGAGGTGGGGAGGGTAATGTGTACGTCTGTGCGCCCGTGTGTGTGTGTGTGTGTGTGTGCATACCAGAGCGGGAGACTCAGTAAAACCGAGAGTAATGCTTGAGTGATGAATCTTAGTGGCCCAGATTGTTTGGGTTAGAATGAGGCTTTCATCGATTCACCCTTATCGATTCTCTCCGAGTGTACTGTACACTCTCGCTCTCGTCCTTTCTATCTATCTGTTATCGACATTTCTATCTACCGATCTATCTCTTTTATGAATGAAAATTAATAAGAAATAGAATTATAAATGATTAAGATAAGAAATCTCTCGATAACACAACTAAATAATGAATAGCTTTTATCGATCAGACAGACGACTTCATTCAAGGGCCACATTCCTCCTCACTCTCTTTCTCTCTCTCTTTCACGCACCCATGTTCCTTTGAATGAGACTAAGCCTTATATAAATGAAACATTATTGTTTATGTAAAATGATTTTTATTAAATAGAAAACACAGACACTGACTATTATATATGATACTGGACAACATCAGTTTATTCTATTTACTCGGAGACCGAGACGGTAAAGGGACTAACTGTTTGATCTCTGAAAGCATTGATGATTGACAGTGGTAACCAAACATTAACATCTTCATCCGTGAATGAAGAGAATCAAGGGAAAGCGAAGAAGCAGAAACAGTGGAGGACGTGGATTTGGAACAAAGATCACGAGTGTCCTTCAAGAAGTCATAGAGGGTACAAGAACTGACCCATGATTATCCCCTGGGACTGAGGAGGCCGACCTGTGTAGGTGGATATCGAATTGACCTCCAAAATTCATTTCCTTCTCACCACCATTCCCTTTTCCGTATCCTCCATCTCCAGGCAGTATTGTTTAGGAATTGTTCAACTACAAATATAATACTCCTTATTGATATGTCAGTGGTTCTGTTTTACGTTTGGAGGCTCCCATTCATTTAGGATAATTAGTTAAGAGTATGCGTATCAAATCTCACCTTGGCCTTAGCTAACAGAAGTAAACAAAATAATAATAATAATAATAATAATAATAATAATAATAATAATAATAATAATAATAATAGCAGAGGTTAACATCAGGAGAGAGATCTTTCAAAGTGACGCACTGTTCCCACTACTCTTCGTAGTAGCCATGATTCCCATGACAAAAAGTACTGCAGAAGATGGATGCTGGGTACCAACTCAAGAAAGGAGGCAACAGAATTAACTATCTGATGTTCATGGGTGACATCAAGCTGTATGGTAAGAGCATAAAGAAAATAGATACCCTAATCCGGACTGTAAGGATTGTATCTGGGGACATCAGGATGGAGTTTGGAATAGAAAAATGCGCCTTGGTCAACATATAAAAAGGCAAAGTAACAAGGACTGATGGGATTAAGCTACCAGACGGGAATAGCATCAAACACATAGATGAGACTGGATACAAATACCTGGGAATAACAGAAGGAGAGGAAATAAAACAGCAAGAGATGAAGGACACAGTCAGGAAAGACTATATGTAGAGACTTTAGGTGATACCCAAGTCAACACTCAACGCCGGAAACATGACGAAAGCCATAAACACATGGGCAGTGGCAGTAATCAGATACAGCACAGGAGTAGTGGAGTGGACGAAGGCTGAACTCCGCAGCATAGACCAGGAAACTAGGAAACACACGACAGCACACAAAGCACTACACCCAAGAGCAAATACAGACAGATTATACATAACACAAAAGGAAGGGGGGAGAGGCTACTAAGCACAGTGGACTGCGTCAACATTGAGAGTAAAGCCCTAGGGCAATATCTGAAAACCAGTGAAGACGATTGGCTAAGGAGTACATGGGGAGAAGGACTGATAAAAGTAGATGAAGACCCAGAAACATACAGACAGGAGAATGAAAAACAAACTAATGCATGGACAGTACGTGAGACAGACTAAAGAGCTGGCCAGTGATGAAACATGGCAATGTCTACACAGGGGAGAACTCGAGAAGGAAACAGAAGGAATGGTAACAGTGGCACAAGATCAGGCCCTAAGAACCAGATATATCCAAAGAACAATAGATGAAAATAACATCTCACCCATATGCAGGAGGTGCAATATGAAAGACGAGACCATAAACCACATAGCAAGCGAATGTCTGGTGCTTGCACAGAACCAGTACAAAAAGAGACATGATTCAGTAGCAAAAGCCCTCCACTGGAGCCTGCACAAGAAACACCAGCTAGCTTGCAGTAATAAGTGGTACGAATACCAACCTGAGGGAGTGATAGAAAACGATCAGGCAAAAATCCTCTGGGACTATGGTGTCAGAACAGATAGGGTGATACGTGCCAATAGACCAGACGTGACATTGATTGACAAAATCAAGAAGAAAGTATCACTCATTGATGTCGCAATACCATGGGATACCAGAGTAGATGAGAAAAAAAGAAAAAAAATTGATAAGTATCATGACCTGAAAATCGAAATAAGAAGGATATGGGATATGCCAGTGGAAATTGTACCCATAATCATAGGAACATTAAGCACAATCCCAAGATTCCTGAAAAGGAATCTTGTAAAACTAGATGCCGAAGTAGCTCCAGGACTCATACAGAAGAGTGTGCTACTAGAAACAGCGCACCTAGTGAGACAAGTGAGTGATGGACTCGTAAGGAGGCAGGATGCAACCCAAAACCCCACACTATTAAAACCACATAGTTGAACAGGATGACTGTGATAGACAAAAAATAAATAAATAAATAAATAAATAAATAATAATAATAATAATAATAATAATAATAATAATAATAATAATAATAATAATAATAATAATAATAATAATAATAATAATAATCTGAGGCCTCTTCTTATCTGGAAGTGGCTGGAGACACTGTCAGAGCAAGCACTTTCTGACTCCTATGTAGCTGGGTTCCTTCCATAACTAATTGTTCCCTTCTATAACTGGTCCTTTACCATAGTTCATTCCTGCCTAGGACTCGTCTCTATGACTGGTTCCTATAACAACTGGTTCCCTGTCATGCAGAAGTTCATTTAGGAGAGTGTTCTTGGGTTAAACAGCATGCAGTCCTTAGCCTGGGCTATACTGCTATACTGTGCTCTTTCCTAACTCGACTGTTGCACAGCACACTTAGTCTGGGTTGTCATTCACAACACAAGTGGCATTCAGCCTCAGATTTGACATTTTCATAAAACTCATGAAAGAATACTGCTCATCTTATCCTACGGATGGTGGTACAATTTCAACCTCATGCATGCTCAACATGGTGCAACTTATGTGACATTACCATAATTCTTGGTTATTTGCTGTTGCATCATGGCAAAAGTATGAAAGAACACTATTAATTGTTATGGCAACATGCACATTATCAAGCAAGACAAGGGCATACCTTCCACAAGAGAGAAATGTTGCACTTCAGATGCAAGCAAGGGGAGCTACATCCCTTTCCCCTCTTGCATGGTTGTCCTACATGTCTCAAACAGTCTGATTTGGGTTTACACAACAGCGCATTTACTTACTTACATACACACACTTACACAAGCACACTCGATCATAGACAACCTCATTTCCCAGTGTCTAATTCACGTTTTGATAAAATGGAAACCTACGCATTTCCCCTTTACACCAATTATGAAGGGTATTACCATTAACTTTTATGAGGGATTTCCATCATTACACAAAAGTCAGTCTCATATACTTTAGTTTAAAACACTCTGATCTCACCATTCAGTGCTCTCTTTCCAAAGTCTATATGAAAACAATTCACTCTCTTTTACTCCTCTTGACTCTTGCTTTCTGGAGGACAGACAAGTCCTTGAAGCAGCCTTAGTGAACTGGTTAAGAGCCCCAATCCTCAAGTGGTCGAGTACTGATGGAAGAATGGGAGATCTGAAGTAGGAGGTGAAGTGAAGCTACCCTTTGACTAAAGGGAAGATATGCTGTGATGTGTGTCCATCAAGGAGAACTGCAAGCAGTCAGTTTATTCATGACCTCTTGGTAGGTGTTTGTTTTTCAGAGGAGAAGTTACTGTAGAGAGTGAGTGAGAACTTATCAGTGTGTTTTGTGTTTGTCTGCATCTGGCTGCAGTGTGGCCATAGAGCTTCAGCAAATGAACCAGAGGGTTGGCTAGCGAGCAGAACAGGTAAAGAAAAACAGGAGTCTGAGAAAAAGAGCAATTGTCACTCTTTACAGGGAATAGTAACTGCTTCATTAAATGCCTTTTCAACCTTGAGGAAAAGCTGAAAGATGATCAGGTCATTTAGGAAGGGTCTGGTAGTCTGTTTGTGGCCGAATTATCCTTCCTTCAAGGCAAATCCTGTTTCTTATGTGACCATTTCTGAAAATCCCCAAAGCAGATGTTCATTAGTAAGGGTATGGTGGTCTGTTTATGACCAAATTATCCTCAGCCCTGATTCAGGTTCCAAAATGGGTCTTGGTGAGTGTATCCTTGCTTTCAACTAATCTAACTCTGCATCATTTGAACCACCCAAGATCTGGTTCAGAACCATCGGGACACTTGGGTGTGATTGGTTCACCTTTCTTGAACTTTTCCTGATACTCTTCGGTCTCTTGTCTTTGGCCACAAAGAGCACACTCTTTGTTCTCAGCAAAGGTCCTGGTGGTGTCCTTAGTGCTGACGAGAGAAGCATACAAGATGCTCTGGACTGTATTTGTAAGGGGGGAAATAACCCCATAATTTGAGCCATACTTGAATGGTGACTGGTCCATTAAAGGTTAAGTTTTGGTTTAGGTTTGGTTTAGAAGTACCAGGATGTGGTGAGTTCCTGTTGTCAAAATCTAGGAATTTATAACTCGAGAACTGTTTGAGATGTTAACAACTTTTAGTTTAACAAGTCTCTGGATTCTTTGGACCAAAATACGGGGTCCATTTGGAGTCTTGTGTCCCTAGGAGGAGGAGGATGATTCGCCCCTCAGCTACAGGACATCCACAAAGTCGGCCTCTTCTTCCCATATTAAATATGCAACCTGCTTCAGGCCATTAGTCAGGAACGGTTTGAGTAAAAGACCCTATGTTTGTTGCAATTGCTAAAACTCGATCAGGTTTGAGGGGAATGTGGAATCCGAAGGCCCTGGTGGGGTTGCGTCACCACTTTTGGGTGGTTGTAACATCCTTGGTGTGGTTTCTCCTTATTTGCATTCAGGCACTGCAAATAGAAGAAGCCCACTCACAGGTCACCCTCCATTCTGCCTGTCAGGTCAATTTCAGGCCATTGCTCTCTTTGGAAGGTGAATAATCAAGGCCTCAATCCCCCAGAAGAGACAGGGGAGGGGGTAGGAGGGGGAGGACAGGTTGGGTGATGTCAAGTGATGTAAATTAGGTTTTCCAGCAGTAAGAACTGAGATCATTCCAATTCCAGATTGGCACAGGTCAGGGAGGGGGGGAGGGAGGGGGTAGGGAAGGAGTGTGAGGGCTTGTCAGTTTGGGGTTGGGGAAGTGTCAGAAGGAAGTGATTTTTGGAAGAGAGTCTCAGGTCAGAGGAAGTGGTGGAGGGTAGAGAAGTGAGAAGGGTGATAGGTGTTGTAGGTCAGACTAGGATTGGTTGGGTTCTAATTTCATTCTGGCATTGTTGACAAAGACTGAGGATTGGTGTAGGGGAGATGAGGTGGAAGTGGTCATCTTAGGTCAAGTGAAAGGACAGAGGTCAGGGCCAGTCTCCTTCCAAGAAATCTATGATTCCAAAAAGCCACAAAAAAGGAATCTCTCACCTTCTGTTTGTCAGAACTAAGGTTCCCATAACTTGAGAATGGTTCTGGATACTGGTCCGACATTTGGGGTACCCCAGTGAGTGGACCGGAATAGGAGGGGTCTGTCTTGAGACTCACTGTCGTAGGAGGGTACCCCTGTGACCCAAGGGACGTCAAAGCAGGAATCTTGATAACCCTAAGGTAGCCACAGTTACTGTCATGGCACTGAAATCATCAATCCTTGATTTGAAATGTGCCAACACTACCCCGGGATGCAATGCTTACATCTTGAAGGCTGCCACCAATGCATTCAACAGGTAATACATTGGTTATACAACTGAATTCTCCTCCTGGTAGGATACCTTGACATAAAGGTGATTGTTGACACAAAAAACCCCATGTGAACATGAGTGACTGACTTACAACACTCAAAGGCTGACCATTCCGTCACTTCCTCCTCCTCAATAACGTTTGGGACCAAAAGTTTAAACTGAAGTTTGAGTATCATGAATACTTAAATAAATGAAATTCTTATATTATTACTACAAAGAACTGGGGAGCTATTTCCCACCTGTCTTTCATAACAGTAAGTGGAACATTATCACTGCAATGATGTGCAGGTTACATCATATCAGTCATCCCCCTCTTTTAAATTTATTAAAAAAACAATGGGAATCCCAGAGTTAAATGTGGCACAAAAGTTTAAATGAACATACATCCAAGCCCTTTAAAGAAGACTAAAGATAAACATCTTGTGCTAAGTGATGCCATAGTCAGTTTGTCCCTGTATGCAGAGTATTAGCATTGTAGATTATTCATAAATGGACAGCAAGGAACAGAAGCAAAGAGACTCGAGGCAGGACAGATGGCACCTCTGAGTGAACTACAGAAGATTCTTGATAGGGTTTATGCAGGTTGTCTATTCAACTGCACTTTTCCACGGGAACTACTGAGACAATCATGAACCACCTTGTAAATATCAGAAACTGTTGTAGAACGAGAATGTTACTGCGTGTAGCTAAGTCTTGAGCCCATAATAACTCGGTGGTGTGCAAGACATATGGACAGTGGGTGCTCTGTAGTTTCTACTGCCAATGGAAAATAGTTTCTGCCACTGTCTGACTATATGGAAGGTTTTCATCCTCTTCTTGAATACATGAAAGTCTGGTTACAACTTTACTTCCTCAAGCTTACTTGTTGTTTGGCTTCTGGATAGGCTTCATCCTTCTTGGGGGAATCAGGCAGGGGATGGAGGTCATGACCTCGTCATGAAGTTGGTGTCATGGAGTCAGAGGCCAACAAAATGGTTGTCTGACCTACCCTCAGGTAACTGATGAACATTGTTGCTAGTTGTGTTGGTCTGTCAGAAACTGGGAGTTTCTTATATCTAGTCATGACTGCAGTTGTTTCATTTTCAAAGCAAAATATTTTTTTCTTTATATTTTAAAAGCAATTTTGACTAATTTGACATATACTTTTGTCCCCATCATCTCTAACAGTTATGAAGGACCCAATGGAAAACTGTACCCTTAGGGTCGAATTGGATGTGGGTTTTAGAAAGTGAAAAACCAAACTCAAGCTGGGACTCAGTACCCTAGGTTAGGTTAGGTAGGTTAGGTTAGGTTACTGTGAATCCGTGTACTTCAAACATTTTTATTCCCCTCAGACAAAAAACCCTAGTTTCCCATTGTGTTCCTCCCATTACTGATAGATATAGAGGGCATTGTAATGGATTAATCAAACATTTGTTGCAGAAATGTCAAATTCGCCAAAGTCACAAAGAATTAGGAGGAAAACCTTTGTACAACTGGTTTCCATAAAGATAAAGATAATCTTTGGAAAATCAAACTTGCGTCTGAAGGGGTAACTAATTTTTTTTCTTTTCTTTTTTTGTCCTTTTCAAGCATCCAGTCCCCTGGAGTGTGATATTTGCTGTAATGTGTTCAGTGACGATTACTGCCCGAGACTTCTCCCTTGTTCCCACTCGTTCTGCAGCCCTTGCATCAAGGAGGTCATCTTGACCCAAAAGAAAGAATGTCCTATCTGCAGAAGGATATTCACTGCCGTTTCAGCAGAGGATGTGGTGATTAACAGAGGCCTCCTTGATGCTGCAAAGCAACTTTCATCCATGCATGCAAGATCAAAAAATACATCAATACCAGAGAAATCCCTTCTAAAGACTACTCAGGATTTCAGGGAGAATGTAACCAAGAGAGGCATCACTGACTGCCAGGGAGCAGAGGCTAAGGTTAAGGATCTCATTGACAGCCACAGAGAGCCGAAGAAACCCTTTCTAGAGACTACCAAGTATTTTAGGGAGAATGTTATCGGAAAAGGCATCGTTCTTCGCGAGGAAACAGAAGTTAAAGTTAATGACCGCATTGAATGCAACAATAAGATGGGAGGAGGACTGGAAGGGCTTGTGCAAACGCTGGAGGAGATAACGCTTTCCAGTAAAGAGACTTTGAGTAATATCACCCAAGATAACAAATTGCTGATGGACAAGTTGGATATTATGAGAGGAAAGGGACGACAAATGAAAGACTCTGAAGACAAAGCAGAAGCAGCAACTGACTTTGCTTCTGCTGCAAGTAACATGAACGAGGCCGAAAAGATTCTTCATGATGTTGATGAGACAACTAATGAAATTAAGCAACTTCTGGAGAATAAAGACAACATTAAGCAGGTGAGTTTGCTCTCTCTCTCTCTCTCTCTCTCGCCTGGTTCTACCACTGCTCATGAAAAGGATCGTCGCTTTTTTACTTCACTGTATCACTCATCCTATGGCTTAAGATAGCTTCAGAATATGTCCATATTATCAGTCAATTCGAGCATTATCTGTGAATTTATAATAAAAGTTCTTTTTTAGTCTTGTAGATATTTATGATTTCAGCCATTTTGGTAATCCCATTAATCAGAGTAATCTCTGTAATCTCTTTGTCCTAACTGAAAGAAACTCTTCATAATCTGTCTTCTTGGATTTGTCTTCCAGGATATTTTCAAGATTGCAATGAATTTAGAAGGTGCCACGATAGATCTTGGAAGAATAATTGAGGAATTAGGACGAGACTCTGCTGTGAACATTACAGTAAGTTCACGGAGTCTTTTCTTCCACAGAAAATCTAGAAGCTGAAAAATTGTCCTGTGAAACATCTAATCAATAAACTCAAGATAAATGTAACTGAGAGAGTCGATAAAGTCTAATTTGTTTCAAACAACCCATCACTTTACAAAAGCCTGTCATAAGAGTCAGCACAATTTCCAGACACTCAACATTAGAAGAAGAGGAGTTCCCCTTTCCACTTGTCTGAGGATGCGTCTTGATCTCTGGGTGCCACTGGTGGGGAAACTGACCATTCTGTGTGTGTGTGTGTCTGATGTTCCCAACACTTCTGCAATCTCCTTCAGAGATCTTGTGTTTTCTTTGCTCATTCCCTCCTTTAACATTCACAATTCCATTCCATAAAGTCATCATTCTGCCTATTATTCCACTTTATGGTGTCGAGTAGTGATTCATCAGCTATTTTCCTCCTCTTATTCAAGTATGATTTGTGAATTGGCAGAAATCTGGACAAGTGAGGTGTTTCAGCCCTCTGAGTAAGTGCACTTCGAACCCTCTTAAGTTTTGTGACCCATTCAGAGAACTGGCAGACCATTGGCTTCTCCTGTGCCCCAAGATTCATAGTCAGGCCATAGTAATCTCTGGCCCCTCATCCCATTATTTGTTGCAGAAACACAGAGAAGGGCAACTTTTACCACTGAGATACTCAGTGGCCCTGATCTATAATCACATGGGAGGAAAGGGGGACTTATCTTCTTCTGTGGGGTATCTGGAGGTCATGCTGATGCATAGAACAGGTTACCTAACGTTAATGGATTTCTATTTGAAAACATGACTGTGGTTGAAAAAATGTTTTTATTACAAATAATAACCATTACTTAACAAAATGCACACCCTTACATGTAATTATCTTTAAATTAAATTGAAATTTCTTTTCTATTAAACAAAATACCTTCTGACCTGAACTAGTTATGAGATTATCAATCAAGGAATGTTTCCTCAGGCCACTGACCTCCGAATTCTTCGTGTTTGCTTGAGAGGGGGTGCCCAAAGAGATATGTTTGTAGCGATGACCTTTGAAGGGACACTGAGGATGGCTCCAGTC
Source organism: Macrobrachium rosenbergii (assembly GCA_039081455.1). NCBI lineage: Eukaryota > Metazoa > Arthropoda > Malacostraca > Decapoda > Palaemonidae > Macrobrachium > Macrobrachium rosenbergii. The sequence continues at coordinate 2,213,647 of JANJGK010000009.1, forward strand.
AAGACTGAGTACAACCACCAACTCTATATGAATCGTCTTAGAGAAGGAAGCCTCCCATTAAGCTGCTTTTTCATAGAGGTAAGCTTATTCCTATGAGCATATGAGTAGGATTCCTTTCTGTCTCTCATAGTCCTTTAGAAATTATTGTCCAAGTTCACTATTACTGGAGGAATTTCTTTATTTGAAGTGAACATCATGAACAGTTCTTGATATGGAATGTGAACACATTTTATGGAGAAAAGAGAAGATGCTGCAACATGGGGTTTTGAATGAGCATGGATGTGGTGCAGAGGGTAAGGGAGGAATAACAACAGCTGATTTGTTTATGGAGAGAAAGAAAGCAGAATGTTTTGGAACTGAGTGAGAGAGACAAAGGTGAAAGGGCAGTGTGTGCAAAAATGGAAAGGACAGCAGCAGATGTTGGTGCAAAATTGTAGATAAGAAAATCATTCTTGAATAGATTGTGGAATAACTCATGTTTACAGATGACGCAGTATTGATGATGAGGGATAGTGAGGAGAAACTGCAGGGGATGGCGAGAGAATTTGAAAGTGTTTGCAGGAGGAGAAAGTTGAGAGCAGATGGTTGGGGGAATGGATGGTCTGTTTAGGTATTTTGGAGCTGATATATTGGATGTTGGCAGGATGAGGGAACAGGCGAGTCACAATAGGTGAAGCAAGGAAGGAAGAAAGGAAGCAAAGAAGGAAGGAAGGAAGGAAGGAAGGAGGGTAGGAAGGAAGGAATGAAGGAAGAAAGGAAGGTATTTTGATGTGCGCAAGATAGACAGGGAGGAAGATTGTGATGTCTATGGCAGCCACAGTAGGATAATGTCAAGGTATTGCTGAGCCAACTCTTCTTTATGGAAGTGAAGTGTTAATGCTGAATATGAAAAAAAAACAATGATGTAAGCTGTAGAGCTGTAATGTCTGTGTAGTATGGATGGATCACTGTGTTTTGAGATCGTTCAGTCATGTGGAGAGAATGAAGGAGGATGACAGGTTTTATGAAAAGAGTGGTGAAGAAGAAGAAGAAGAAGAAGAAGAAGAAGAAGAAGAAGAAGAAGAAGAAGAAGAAGAAGAAGAAGAAGAATGTGGAAGAATGAGGAGCTCAAGACAGATAGAGCTGAGTGATGCAGTGTTTGTAAGGGCTCAGTTGCACTACGGATGAGCCTTCACTGTAGGAGAAGGATAAAAAAGAGCTAATAATAATATTGTGGAAGTTTTCTGCACAGGTGTTTCATTCACGAAAGACTTTTATTTTTACTTGATTTCTTTGTTACTTGGCTTTTTAATTAACAACTTCTTCTTCTTCTTCTTCATGTCTATGGACATTGCTGTTGATACAATCAATAATAATATTAAAAATATGGATAATCTTTAATAATATTATTTTTATTGTTTTCCTAACGAATATCCTCCTCCTTTCTCTTGACAGCTTGAGTCCTTGATGCAAGGGTCTCCATCTCCATCTCCTCCCTCTTGCCCTCCAAGGGCGTTCCTGGATCTGGCATATGAATCCACCCACCTGGGGAGGGTCATCATCAAGGTCTTTGAGAACCGCATACAGGGTCTCAACTTCCTGTACATGTGTGCAGGAGGGATGGGACCCTCTTTTGCCAACTCTCAGGTCTTTTGTGTGGACTATAAGGGTATGGGAGGTGAAAATATTAACTTGGGACATTACCTCTCCCACCGAGGATTCACATCAACCCGAGCAGTGTTTTCATCGAGGGAGGACTGGCAGAGGGAGATTCAGAAGGAGACCTACCAAGCAACGCCAATGAAGGCGGGGGTAGTGATGGGGATCCCCTCATATGAAAGAGCCTCAGAGTTCCGGATTGTCACCAGAGAACATCCCAGCTGGAGAGTAAGGAATTGCTTCGGGATGGTGGAAGAAGGAGTAACTGTCCTGAGAGACGCCATCTTGAAGTATCCAGACCACAAGAAAATGAAAGTGGCCCAGTGTGGCCTTATTCTATGATTTTCCCTTCAGGTGAAGAAGCAAATTTTGAGTTTGATTTTAACTCTCATAATAATTCTCAAATAAAAATGTTCTGAGTGCTGTTATACGTGTTTCATTTCATCACCCAATTATTATTATTATTATTATTATTATTATTTCTTGATGAATTATCTCTGTCTGTCTGTCTGTCTCTCTCTCTGCTTTTTAGTCTCCTAAATACAAACTATTGTCGTACAAAAACAACGGTTGGTGGAGTTGATCGGCCAAGGAAGAAAGGAAGAGATGGATACTATGAAGGTCACACACACAACAGACACAAAGTAATTTCCTTGACCTTGACCTTTTTCCTGAGCCCATCAGACAGACTGGCATTGGTACCCATTCTCATGTGGGTGGACTGGTGAGCGGTAGGCAGGCAGGCAGGGAGCAATGATTCCTGGGCCCAGCAAAGTGAGCCAAGTGCAGCAGCACCTTTCAGCCATTGCTTCTTCTTCTTCTTTGGCTGATTGCACCTTCCAAAGGTGGGCCTTGAGTTATAAGTGTCTGTGTGTGAGCAGAAAACACACACTTGATATACGAAAAAAGAAGGCTTTGGTTAAAAGTCCCCATTTTTAGAGATTTTCCTAAACTGACTTAAAAATGCTACCGACAAAACAATCTTTCACTTTTCATTAATGCTCTTCTAAGTCATTCCCTGAAAGAATAAATAGGTTATTAAGTACCAACATAAATAAAGTAAGCAGACCTCCATCAGATTCAACAGAAGAAGAAGAAGAGGAAGAAGAAGCACATCAGATTTAGATCCAAAGGAGGTGATTCATCTTATTTAAAATGAAGCAAAAACAGTAAGTCACGAAATCCCACAAAGTTCCACTTGCATCAAAGGGAAGAAGAAGAAGAAGTCTATACATAGCAAAGACCTTGAATGGTGGTGGTTGTTGTTCTTCTTCTTCCTCTTCCTCCTCCTCTTCTTCTTCTTCTTTTTCCTCTTCTTCTTCTTCTTCTTCAGAGATCTTTCAGAGCCTCATCCTCCTCCTCCACCTCTTGAAGAAGAAGGGTCCTGTCTTAAAGGATGGATTCATAATCCACATGAATAATCCTTCCTCCCTTTCCAGGTTGTTAAGGATGAAGGATGAAGTGTCCCAAAACAAAATATCCTTTTGTGTCTTATCCCAAAATATATTTCATACTCGCTCGGTAATAGTACGACCATTGGGTAAGAAGAAGCAGATTGATTACTTGGGACAAACAATGGCATGGAGGAGGAGGAGGAGGAGGAGGAGAAGGCCCCATTACATGAGAGAGAGAGAGAGAGAGAGAGAGAGAGAGAGAGAGAGAGAGAGAGAGAGAGAGAGAGAGAGAGAGAGAGAGGAGAATTCCTCAAGAGAAGAAGAGGGCAAAAACAAAGAAGGTCAAGAAGACTCTTGCAATTACGTATTATCATTCAATCAATCAATCAGGAAGGAAGAAAGGAGGGCAGGAAGGGAGGAAGGAAGGAAGGAAGGAAGGCAGGAAGGGCGGCAGGAAGAAAGGAAGGCAGGAAGAACACTTCTCAACCCAAAAGAAGACCAAGCGACAGATGATGAGAAATTTGTCACATTCCGACACCCTTGTCTTTACAAGAGCAACAAATACCTCATCAAATGTGGGGGACTTGGTGCCCTGTGGGTTTTCAAGGTAAGTCTTCTTTCTTTCTTTCTTTCTTTCTTCTTTCATAGATCATTCATTTCATTCATCCTCATCCTCTCCCTTCATCTTCATCCTCATCCTTGTGTGGTTTTATCTATGTGTGTGTGTGTGTGTGTGTCAGCACTGTGTGTCTCTCCTAAGGACATTCGACAGCCCTCAGGTCAAAGGTGATATGGTTTCAAGTTTTGTTCTTTTTGGAGATACCCTTTTATTTTTCATCTAATTGCAGAAGTGAGTGTATTAATGGTAAGAGCAGTCTATTTTCTCTTTTATTCACTGTCTCCTGTCTGTCTGTCTGTCTGTCTCCCTCAACCAGCACTGATACATTTTCTGGATCTGGTATTCCCATGAATTCTGTGTTAAGCTGCACGAAGTTGTTGTGTAGACCAGAAGCACATTATGCATGAGATACACTCCAGGCATGGAGTTTGGGTCATACTCACAGGGCGAGTAGAAAGGTTCATTAGAAGGTAAATGCACACCTTTGCCCCTGGAAGCAAAAATACTCCTGTAAAGATGGAAATGGCAGATCATAGTGACAAAATAAACTGCTGTCTTTGAGGGTAGCATTGAAATTGCTGCTGGAAAGAGCAGTTGAACTTGTAATGCCGCAGTGCATAGCTTCAGAAGTTAGTCCAGTACGTAGGGGGAGTCACTATGGGCACCCCCAGCCCCCGGGATTTGATAAGCCAAGCATTTTTATATACTATAAAGTGTCCCAAGACTGGTTTGGCATGTTAACACAAAAAACAATTGGCATTCTGGTTTTTTGTTGTGTAAAGTGGCCGCAAGAAATCATACGCATATCACATTTTTTTTTATATCGTCAGCAATGGTAGCCATGTTTATGCCATAATACATGTACCTTCCGAAGGAAATGTAGGGTAAACATGATATTTTGGCATTTTTATAAATGTAAAATCCATTAGCCATAAAATTATCCTATCCGTCAGCTAAAAGCTCTCTGTCACGAGAGTTCATAAATGTTCTAAAGGGTCCACAACAATATAGCTGTTTAAGGCTCGTGTAAAATTTTTAAAAAAGCTTTCGAACCTTACTCTGGGCTCATCTTCAGTCACATAACAGCTATATTATTGAGGACCCTTTAGAACAGTGTTATTATTTTAATACAGTAATTGCTAGAAATTGGTTAGTTTCTATTCTTTTTTGAAGAAACATAATCGCTCAGAATATCTTTCTGATATATATTCATGTACTCCTGGTACTGAATAACCCATTGTACTCCTAAGATGTCACGCAGAAAAAGAAAATCAGCTCCCACTTAGATTAAAAAAAAAAAAAAAAAACTCGGAGCCATGGGAAGGAAGAGCCTCCTCGAGAGAAAGAGAGGACCGAGGCAACTGCGTCATTCATTTCGAGAACAGCGAACATGGAAATTTAGTCCTGTTCTCAGAACTAAAGGATCCTCAAAGACGATGGACTTATTATATGCAGAATGTGAAGCATCAACGTGTTTCTGAGCCCGAAGGGTCAGCCACCAAAATGGCGAACATTTGTCAGCAAATACCAGAACATTTTGGTCATCTAGACGGATCCCATTGGAACTTATTCTCGGCTACCTTGCAACTTTAACAGACTCAGAAGCTCCAGTGTCAATACAACTGTTGGCGAGAGCTTAAGAGAAAAGAAGCATAGGACCAGTAAAGAGAAAACAAATTTTGATTCTGACTACATCTTCTGCAATAAGTCTGGTCGCACTCATGTAAAGAAAGGAAGAAGCTGCACAAAATAGAGTACAATAATATTCGGAAGAAAAGGTTGGAAGGCTGTAATTAGAACAGCAGAGGAACACAATGATGAAAACTTGCTGTTGCCTATACGAGGACATGATTTGTTTGCGTGTGACGCTAGATATCACCCTTCTTGAAGAAGAAAATAAACAATGAAACCAGAATATTTGAGGAGTCAAGAGAATCAATCAGTTGCTGCACAGACTGCTCTACAGTAGAAGATGCCCATAGATCTGCACTTCATCATGTGGTTGCATATGTTACAGAGCATGTGATCAAAGTAAAGTAAAGTAAAGTAATTCAACTTTCATGCCTTGTATTAATGTACATTGCTGAGTTAGAAAAAACGCCATTCAAGAATCCCAAATACCAAGGTGCCAAGAGATTAAAGCAAAAATTTGAAAATCACTCTGATTTGAATGGAAAAACTTAGTTTGTTAAGTGTAATCCTGCAAACAGTCAACCGTCTTTCTTACTATACAACACTAAAATAACAGCTGGAGATGCAGTAAGTAAGGAATACAGTCTTGCTACTACTGATTCTTGTAGAGAAGTTGCTTTGCTTCTGCGAGGAATAAATATGTAATAATTTAGAGAATCAAAGGAATGATCATGGCCACCCTCTGCCAGTGACTTGGAGATCACATCAGAACCGATACCTAACCAGCAAAGGAAGTTCTTGAGTATTGTAATGGACAAACAAACGAATAGCACGTCAGATCATGCAAATCGTCTTGTTCTGTCAATTGGGCAGGAGATATGCCGTGGCTGTTACTAACGGGGGTGGGGTGGAAATTACCCAAACACATTTTGCTGTGTATGACATTAAGACATTCGTGTCGTAGCAAACCACTCCTAACATTGTTAAACCGATTTGGTCACTGTGAAAGTAACTGCTTTGCAATGGAATTAGAATCCACAGTAGGCACAGCCTTGGAGCAAAAACCCACAGTGCTGACTAATCAGATTGTTAAAACATCATACGATGCTGTGTTTCATTCTGAATGGGACAACTTTAATCAACACTTAACAGGAATTCATGGCGCTCCTTTCATCAACACTGCAGGAGGATTCATACTGAAGAGGTCCAAGGGACTTATACTCCATCTCAATCAACATCACTACCTACCAGGTCTTCTCTAGTAAGAAAACAAGATCCCCCCCAACCACCCCCCCCCCACCCCCGTCAGCTCTTCCTGCTTTCCATGTATCAAGACGACGAGGACCAGTAATAAATCTGGAATACATAGACGAGCCTACCGAAAATATAGTTACATTTGCTAAAGGATAAATATTATATTTGATTTGGATATTATGTCGAAAAACTTGTAAGACGGGGAAACAAACTGGTCAGGTGGTCTGTGATTTTGATTATCCAAAGAATGATCTCGGCCTCTCTCTCTCTCTCTCTCTCTGAACGAACTAGGAAAACCAACCATATACCTAAGAGACATGCAAGAGCATCCAGGGGTCACAAGGAGACCTGAGCCAAGGCTCAACCACAACTTTCCAGTCAGACCAAAAAGTTACCATAAAACATTCGTAACTGCTGATCTGTAAACCCTTTTATTTTTTTAATTATTGATCTGAAGAATATAACTTCCATGGAACTTGAATTACATATTTTATACCTGTATTGATTCTTAGCTGAGCTACGTCCTTCAAAAGTCTCGCCCTACATTGGGCATTGTGGGGTATTGCCGCTAACAAGCGACCTTTATTCACACGGCATGTTGCCAGCTTTAGGAAGGGTATCATTGTTTCCCTACTATTACTGATGATGCTTCTATATTATGCAAAGATCTTTTGTTTGCGAATTTTGCATAGAATTTCTCTCCTGTGGACAAACTCTTCTGTGGAATATGGCTCCCCTCATTCACACTGGCCTTGTATAAGTCTAGCTCTCTCTCAGGAGGCTGCTGCTGCTGTCTGTCAATGAGCACGACATTCTCCGAAGCCTCACGTGACCTCATTCTTTAATCCCAGGTACGACAAAACCAGAGGCCTGAGCACTGGGTCAGTGTGGCCCTCGCACTGGGTAGCCAATCGGAGCCGTCCTTTGTTTGACCAGTTTGTCTCATTGGGTGTGATTTCGAAGTGTTGAGAAAAGCAGAGAGAGTCTCAGGTCAACTCTCTCATATGGATGATGACCTTTTGACCTTTTCTCTCTCAAGTAGTAAGGCTGTGGTGGTGACACTGAAAGGACCCATTGTGAAGTTTTGGGAACATCTGCCGTGATGCAGAGGTCTCTTTGTTAAGAATATCACACTGTCATCAACATTAGTGGGGAAATAATGTTATTAATAATAGCAATGTTATCATTACTATTATTATAATTGTATTATTATTGCTGCATAAACATATCTTAAACATAAAATGATTAATATCGTCTCTAACAGACATACTCTATTTGAGTGCAGTCTAATTGCCATATATGGCATAAAAGTGTCAGTCTCACTAGCTTTAAATAAGGTCCGTCTACATTTAACAACCCTGAGAAGGGAAAAGCCTCAAAATAGATATTTTGCTCTCAACCTAGGTCAAGACAAATGACTAGTACTTTCAATGCAAAAGTCAGCATTCTGCAACACCTGTAATTTTCTTTCCATATCACTGGTCCTCCGGCTACCAAGAGAGGGTTTAATTGCTTTAAAAGACTTTTACTAAAGACTCAAAGAGCTTTGGAGGCAAAAACTAAATCCATCAAGGTTCCCACAAAGAGTTACGGTGTACTAGGCACTTTAATTGCACCTGAACTAAAGACCCCTTGTGGTCCAGGTTGTAAGCAATGTCTCATATAGCGTTACCTATAACACAGGAAGACAAGACCTAAAAACTCTAATAGCTGAAAATGACAGCATTTAGAGTAACTAGGAAGCTAAGAACTTAATGAAGTTTCCTATAGAGGAGCATGCTCAGGAAATACCTCCAGCTCAACTCCAGAAGAGAGAAACTAACCACTGCCTCCAAAAACATTAATAGTTGAACCTGTTGCCAACTTGAAGATAAATCCTCAGTCCACACAAGACAAACCTCACTCTAGCACAAGATGGTTATGGTGTCCGCGTGAACATCTGCATCACGTGGAAAATTGGAAAACTTTAGCAAGTGGAAGTTTTAGAAGGACTTTCTTAATTAAGAATGAGTTATAGGGATGTATACTCAAGAGGCAAAAGAACCCAAAATCAGTCCTCCTAAGACACCAAGGTACTGCTAGGAACATCCTATGCTCCTTGGATCCTCTAAACCAGGGATGGGGAACCTGTGGCCTTCTGGACCATCAGATGCGGCCTTCTATGGCCTTTTGAATATATATATATATATATATATATATATATATATATATATATATATATATGTATATATATATGTGTGTGTGTGCATAGACACACACACACTATATATATATATATATATATATATATATTATATATATATATATATATATATATATATATATATATATATATATATATATATATATATATATATATATATCTTTTGACATTGAACATTGTCTAAATCTTTATGCACACACACACACACACACACACACACACACACATATATATATATATATATATATATATATATATATATATATATATATATATATATATATATATATATATATATTTATATATACTGTATACTCCACACACACACAGACAAAAGGAAAGTTATCTGTTTAGTGATGTCGCTCCCAGAGATTGGAAGCATTTTTCTTTAAATTTAGTGAATTTAAACTTAAAGCAACAAGTACATAAAGGCAATGTTTCCCTGTAAGCTACACTAGCCTAGTGGGAGTAAGTGATTTCACGTATGATACAGGAAGAGTTCCTGTCTCGTCCGGCTCCTCACTGTGGTCTGTGCTACTCTGAATAACTACTGTACGTACTATACTCAGTAACTGTGTTGTCGTGGTTTACTTCATACCGGCTTGTGTTGTGCGACTGAGTTAGTTATACCCTTATTTGAGGGAGTACATCTGCAACTGCGTGCATTAATTTTACAGACTTGCTTTTTATCGCTGTGACTTACTAAGAGGTGTGCAGTGATCGTATTCTTGCTAATGTGTTAGGCCGGCTGTACACTGTTCCAGACGAAACTGTCTTTAGATAAGACACAATCAATCTGAGTCCGAAACCATGTTCTTGGAATCTTGGCCATGAAATTCAGCAATTGTCGTTTTGTGAGATTGGAAGCCTTCGATATTTGACATTGCTTCTGCAACAATTAGCTAATGATAAATAATAATACTAATCACAGAAAAAATATAACTATTCTATATTGTAATAATAATAATAATAATAATAATAATAATAATAATAATAATAATAATAATAATAACATTATTGTTATTATTATTATTATTATTATTATTATTATTATTATTATTATTATTATTATTATTATTATTATTATTATTATTATTATTATTATAACATGGTTGTGGATGCAGGTTTATTGATGTCTTGTCAAAGACTGTTTTGTCTGGGCCAGTGTGCGGCTGGCCTTACTAATACATTATTAATCTTTTTTTATGGCTTTTCAGAATAAATACATTTCTTTTTGACCCATAATTACGTCAAAAAAGCTAAACCGACTTGAAAGAAGAAAACAGGATCGTTAATGAAGAATGGGAACCGCAATATTTTTTAGTGAATAACGAAGGCAAATTGCCTTGCTTGCTTTGTGACATTGCAATTGTAACAGTTAAGAAATTCAATGCACAGCAACACTATGCTCTACATAAAGACAATAAATATGCCAAGTTAGAGGGTGAGCCTCGAAAGATAGCACTGCAGAAATTGAAAGATGGAAAACAGAAGCAAAGACAATTTTTCCAGTCTGTGTTACATCAAGGGAATGCTACGACAGAAGCAAGCTATAAAGTTGCATATTTGCTTGGAAAAAAAAGTAAGCCATTCAGCGATGCAAAACTCATAAAGGAATGTATTTTAGAAGTGGTATGATGTATAGATCCCGATAAAGTTAATAAGTATAAAGAGGTGCCTCTTTCAAGGACTAACATAGATCGACAGCATGAATTGCCCTGCAATGTAACACAACAATTGAAAAATGTAAAAAAAAAGAATATATATTACTCAATATTTTGGATGAATCAACAGATTCCACTGATTCAGCACAAGTTTTGTATTTTATTCGTGCCATAACAGATGATTTTCAGTTATATGAAGAATTGCTTGCTTTAGGCACCCTTAATTTAAAGGAAGGACACGGGTGATAGATATTTTTAAGAACTTCAGAGAGCAATGTCATAAAATAGGAGTAGGGGAAAAGGCGCCATTTGGCGTCCTGGCGTCCTGAACATTTTGGCGTCCTGAACATTTGGCGTCCTCAAGAAAGGGTGTCATTTGGCGTCCTCAATTATTATTTATTTTTTATATTTTTGGTGAAGAAAATAACATGCAATTTTATTTTTATATTTTTGCTTTCGAAAATAACATGACATAAAAAAAATGATGTAGTAAGTAGGGGAAAAGGCGCCATTTGGCGTCCTGGCGTCTTGAACATTTTGACGTCCTGAACATTTGGCGTCCTCAAGAAAGGGTGTCATTTGGCGTCCTCAGTTATTATTTATTTTATTTTTTATATTTTTGGTGAAGAAAATAACATGCAATTTTGTTTTTATATTTTTGCTTTCGAAAATAACATGCACATATAAAAAAAAATTATGTAGTAAGTAGGGGAAAAGGTCCCCGAACTGATATGAGAGAGGCCCACTGAGTGACTCATCAACTGCCGCATGACTGATGAGATGAATCAATATAAACTATCTCTTATTAATCCCACTTTACCGATAAGAGTCTGATTAGGAGGAGGAGACACCTTGCCGAACAGATCTGAACTGATATTAGAGAGCCCCACTGTGAGACTCGACCACAGCTGTGTGTCTGATAAGAGTTGAACCGTTATAAACTAACTGTTATTAGTCCCACACTATCGATAAGAGCCTGATTAGGTATCCACTGCTGATATGATTTAAACCCGCCGTGTGACTCATGAACAGGTGTATCACTGAGAAGAGTTGAAGCGTTATAAACTATCTGTTATTAATCCCACTCTATCGATAAGAGTCTGATTAGGTATCTGCTACTGATATGATTTAGACCCGCTGTGTGACTCATGAACAGATGTATGACTTCATACGGACATTACAATGTACAGCTCTCTAAGATATACAGCTCTAACTCTCCACCCGATTGTTAAAAGTCACACCTTTTAACACGCTCCCGATTACGCTCACTGTCAGTGACACTTAACCTATGTATAGGATAATAAAAAGCGATTCTACCTATCCACTCATTTTATTAGATAAAGCGGTATACATTAACAAGTACATGAATCTGGGGGTTCTCCCGACGCACATTCCAGTACAATACCACCATGAGTTGTTATAACCAACCTTAAACCTCTAAATAATTTTACAATAAATAACCATAGGCTTCCAAATCTAGTATGTCGTACTGCCTGACTTTCCTCCCCCTCCCCCTTCTTCTCCGCCCCTTCCGTTAGTGTTCTGCGTAGAAGAACTCGCCTTCCTCCTCCTCCTCCTCCTCCCCCTCCTCCTTGACCATTCATCCTAAGTAAGAAAAATAAAATGTCTTAGAAAAACCGAACGTGCCCCAAAATTAATTATGTGATGTATATTAGCAACGTTTTTTAAAAATGGAATTAATCATTACCTTTGATTTAAAGAATGCACGCACTCCTTGTATGTAAGAGCTCGTTTAACGCCCGAACTCCAGTGTGAACACCGCACCCTCTTGAAAAATTTGAAATAGTATTCCGTCACCCACCTGTCATTACTTTTCAAACGACTCGGGGAGAAGACGACACTCATTAACGACAAAACCGATTTTAACCCTCATGTGACTCGTGCAGTGAACGAAGAAAACGCAGTAAAGACCACACTTGTAAGAATTATCGGGCTGTATCTGCCTTACGGACTGGCGAAGGGTAAAATCCGAATGCACATCGAGAAAAGATGAGAAGCTACCCGAATAAATTTGCGGGTTTATACCGTAACTGTCAAAAAAGTAGATTGTATCCCTAGGTGAACAGTCTATATAAAAACACTCAATGTCCGACAAGATCAATACTAGAAGTTGAAGGTAGAGTATTAGAGATAAAAACTAGAGGTTTAATTCTATTCGCAGGTATTTTAAATGCACCAACTTCATCCGAAGCGAACACACCTAAATATTTAATAAGACTCCCTAGCGAATCCTGTAAAACTGTCTCGGTTTCTTTCGTATCCATCACACCTAGCCTCTAACATCGCACTGAATGACTCTATCTGAATCAATGGTTAAAATACCTTTCGTGTCACCGAACAGTAAAACCATGCAAGGGTGTGGTGCAACCGTGCCCAGCTTTATGGATATTCTCAAAAGTTCCAGAACTGAATTCTGATGTAGAAGAAGCAGACCTACGATGCATTGTTTGTGCACCTCATGCTTGAACTTGACACTTGTCTGTGTAAATTTGTAATTGCAAGGACTTCATGATAAGTTATCTCCCACTTAGCAACAATTTTTTCGTCTTGCTTGTTTGTGCACTTCATGCAGTTCAACAAGGATGTAACCAACTTATAATCCTTTCATCTGATACTGATGTCTTAATTCTGTTCTTGCATTACTGGAATGAGCTTCATTATCAAGGATGCAGTGAACTGTGGATTAGAACTGTATCTGGGGATTCAGTCAGGTATATTGCCATTCATACATTGACTGTTCAGCTAGGGAGGGAACTACGCCAAGTGTTGCCTGCAGTGCATTCCCTGACTGGCTGTGATTACACAAGCAAATTTGGGACTAAACTTGCTGCTCTAAAGGCACATCCAGAAATGTATTTAAAAGAATGTGGAACTAAAAATAATTTTGAAAGTCAAGTAATCATGGCTGAAGAGTATTTGACAAGAGCACTGAAGCAGGCAACAATGTGTAAAACAGCAGACCACCTGAGAAACTATATGTATCATCATTCCAAGAAGTCATGTTTTAAGAACCCACCACCTACTAGCTATGCAACAATACAACATAAAAAGAGCATACTTTAGCACATATCACATGATTTCTGTTTTATCTAAACCTAAATGGGAGCCCCTTGATCCTATGTTATATGGTTATAAAGTAGCTGATGATCTTTTGGTGCCAACTGATGGAAAGAACCCAATACCTGAGGAATTCACTGTGATGTGCAGTTGTACAAAATGTGGCACATGTAAATGTCAAAGTGTCTTAGTTGTAAGTGATGCAACATGTAGCAATCCTTTAGGTTACAGTATGGAATGAGGAATCTTATTAAAAGCACAATCATGAGAAGCAAATACTGTCATTCGTCCATAAGAACTTGTGTAAATTTGACTCCTTTACGAATGTAAGTTAAAGCTTAGAATATTTAGCCATGAAAATAAACTACAGACATTTCAGTTATAAATTCAATACATGTATTTACATTATTAAATATATATACTGCCTTTGAATTTATCTTTTGATATTAAAACTATTGTTATGGATGTTTGAATTAGTTTAATTCAACCAATACAACTTCTTCATTTGCAATGTCATAGTACCCTTTTAATACTAAAGCTACGTCATAGGTTAATAAAATTTTCATGCTATATCCAGGATTTATAAAGTCAATTATTATTTAAGGAAATTGTGCAAGCTATATTTTTTTTTATAATTTTATTCACTTGAGAAGTTTTTCAAAGTACTTTATCAACAAATATTAATCCCCATACCATGATAAAGTGCCACCTAGATAGCAATGACCATAAATTGGCATTTTAAAAATAAAGTTTTATGAAAAGTTACTGCATGCTTCTGTGTGTTTAGAAAGTAATAAAGTGCTTATTATTTGAATAATATAGTGTTGCTGTGTTGATTATTGTCAATATATGCCATTCATTCTTTAATATTGTTTGATTTTTACCATTTTTCCTTCATGAGGTTAATCATCAGCTTTTCTCGATTTCTGGTGACATTTTGGGTATTTATGACCTAATATAGCCCTAAAAGTTAAAGATTTATATATCACTGGAAAGAGCTCATTAAAAGGAACATTTTGAGTGGTAAATGAGCCTTCTACGTTAATTTTCAAGGGAGATATGGGTATTTTAAGGTCAGGTACCCAGAGTTTACGGGTCGAAATTATCACCCTATATAGCGAAATTAAGCCTAAATTTCTCAGTTGCTGCCAGGTTTCAGAAAGTCCACCCTGATTTTTCAGATAATTCAAGGTGTCTACTGTAAAAGGTAAGTGGGTGAATTAGGGTACATCTCATGCACACGGGAACCCCCCCAGGCCATGGACTACCTTGAAGGATCCTTTCCTTAATCTCCTGGCTGGGCGCCTCTCTCCTGCACGACTCTCGTCGGGAGGAATAAGGAGTAGATCCTGTGCCTGGGGTCGGGGGATTCCAGAAGGATGTTGTTGTTGCCTATGTGCACGAAGCAATTCGTAACAAACACACACAATCACGCACAAACACACATGGTCAACGTTCATACTACTGGGGGTAATCATGGTAAAAAAAAAAAAATAAAGTAAAAAGGAATTTTGGGAGAAATTTTTTTATCTTGAAACACTACACGACCGAAATAGAAACACTGGACAGTGAATAGGCTTCAGAAAGAGTCTCTCTCTCTCTCTCTCTCTCTCTCTCTCTCTCTCTAAGAAATATGCAAATGTACACAATACTTAGCCATGAAAATCCTTGAGCAACACAAAACCTCCCTTGCAATACCTTCCTTTCCTATGTTCAAATGAAAAGTAAATTCTTCAGGGTACTTCGAGTCAGATCTACGCAAACGTAGAGAAGGAGACTTTCTATTTACAAAGGTTCCCTTCTGAGAGAGAGAGAGAGAGAGAGAGAGAGAGAGATTAAAGCTAAGAGAAGAAGGGAACGACACTCAAATCAGAGGGGAGATGTGGTACAAGCAGTGTTGACGGGAGTTTGTACAAAGAGAGAGAGAGAGAGAGAGAGAGAGAGAGTGAGTCCACGAACAGACCAGGTTTGAAATTAAACAATGACCTATTACACAAATATTCCCGAGAAGAAACATTCCCGAGTCACGAGCATAATCATAATATCAGTCCATCCTTACAACTCAATGAGGGATCTAAAATCATTTTAAGACAGGACCTATCATTCTATTTTCCCAGGTCACACTAAGCCCCTACGAAACCTACAGGACTCCACGATTCAAAGACAAAATAACTTGCTTTTAGGATCCTGCAGCAAGTTGGCTGGCTTCCTAATGAAGTTATCGAGGTCCTTCGTCAACTGACGATGCCCGAGTTCCCTCAGGTTACTCCTGACAGGACGTCGTTCAGAGTTCCCGAGGGAAGAAGATTTTTAAAAAGTCCCAAGCATGAGATCCTGACTTGTCCATTCAGAATGAGACCAGCACAGACCGGTTATTGAAAACTGAATTGGACATAATACCATTTGTGTCTTGTTTCAGATACAATGAAAAGAAGTAGTTTGACAGCAAAAAATCGACACTTTAGTTGCAAGCTAATGATAACTGCTTTAACTCTCTCTCTCTCTCTCTCTCTCTCTCTGTTGATAAATGCCAAAATACATGCGGTCTGTCAAGAAAATTGGATACTGTACTTTCAAACTAACGATGTAACTCTCTCTCCCTCTCTCTCTCTCTCTCTCTCTCGCTCTCTCTCTCTCTGACATGACAGGGAAACGGGGAAGAGAGAGAGAGAGAGAGAGAGAGAGAGAGAGAGAGAGTGCAAAAACATAAGCAAAATTCCACCTGATACCTTGAATTATCTTAAGACATTTTGTGTCAATGTCTCCTTCCATCTCGCCTTCTTCATTACAGACCATCACTTTCTCTTAGTTTTTAATGAGTTTCTAAGTGATCTCATTACTGGTCTCATTAACGATCTCAAAATCCCCTTCATGATGAGGAGGTATAGGAGCTTTGGGCTTTTCAAATTTGAATCAATCAGCTCGTATCCCTGGAGTTGAGAATAACTGAAAAGATTAATTGTAGGGAAGATGGGGATTTCTTATATAGAGAGAGAGAGAGAGAGAGAGAGAGAGAGAGTGCAAAAACTTAAGCAAAATTCCACCTGATGCCTTGAATTATCTGGAGGCATTTTGTGTCAGTCTCTCCTTCCATTTCGCCTTCTTCATGAAAGACCATAATTTTCTTTTAGTTTTTAATGAGTTTCTAAATGATCTCATTAATTCCCTTCATGATGAGGAGGAGGAGGATATAGGAGCTTCGGGCTTTCAAATTTAATTTCAATCCGCTCGTATCTCTGGAGTTGGGAATACCTGAAAAGATTAAATGTCAGGGGAGATGGGGATTTCTTGTAAAGAGAGAGAGAGAGAGAGAGAGAGAGAGAGACTGGAGGGATGAAGAAAGAAGAAATGAGAGAGAGAGAGAGAGAGAGAGAGAGACCTGACAGACCTTACAGTTTGTTCGGGTTGCCCCAGGTCCCTCAGTGTGAGGCACCTTTGATGTCTACCAGAGAATTGCTAACGCATCTTCCGGTATATTTTGCATCTTCCAGTCTTGGATGGTCTGGGATGCATCTTAGATATTTGTCGAGCTTATTCTTAAACACATCTACGCTCACTCCTGTTATGTTCCTCAGATGAGCTGGTAGTGCACTGAATAGACGCTGCGTTATTGATGCTGGTGCGTGGTGGATTAATGTCCTGTGTGCTGTCCTTAGTTTTCCTGGTATAGTTTTGGGCACTATTAATCTACCTCTGCTTGCTCTTTTTGATATTTTTAGCTCCATGATGTTTTCGGTAATTCCTTCTATCTGTTTCCATGCTTGGATTACCAAGTAGCGTTCTCTTCTCCTTTCAAGACTATATAAATTTAAGAATTGTAGTCTTTCCCAGTAGTCAAAGTCCTTAACTTCTTCTATTCTAGCTGTAAATGACCTTTGTACACTCGCTATTTGTGCAATATCCTTTTGGTAGTGTGGGTACCATATTATATTGCAATATTCAAGTGGACTACGTACGTACGTTTTATAGAGCATAATCATGTGTTCAGCTTTTCTTGTTTTGAAGTGCCGGAACAACATTCCCATTTTTGCTTTGCATTTTGCCAATAGAATTGCTATTTGATCATTGCATAACATATTCCTGTTCAACATCACACCAAGGTCTTTAACTGCTTCCTTGTTTGTGATTGTCTCATTATTAGGTCCTTTATATGCATATAGCATTCCTACTTTATCACCATAGTTCATTGATTCAAATTTATCAGAGTTAAATACCATCCTATTTATCTCTGCCCATTTATATATTTTGTTTAGGTCTCTTTGTAGCGAGTTCCTATCTTCATCACAAGCAATTTCTCTACTTATTCTTGTGTCATCTGCGAAACTTCTTATTAATGAGTCCTTAACATTACTGTCTGTCTGCAATCATAATCACAAACAGCAATGCAGCTAACACCATACCTTGTGGTACACCGGATATTACCGTAGCTTCATCCGATTTCTCATCGTTTGCAATCACTATCTGTTTTCTGTTTTGCAAAAATTCTTTTATCCATCTTCCTACTTTGTCAACAATGTTATGTTTTCTAATTTTTTTCGCTAATATATTATGATCTACCTTGTCAAAAGCTTTTGCAAAGTCTAGGTAGACCACATCTGTATCTTTTTCATTTATCATATTTTTATATATGATTTCATGGTGGACTAACAGTTGGGTTTGTGTACTTTTTCCGGGTACAAAACCATGTTTTCCTATATTGAACAATCTATTTTTCATTACATGTTTCATTATATTTTTTTTCATTACCCTTTCATAAACTTTCATAATATGAGATGTCAGACTCACAGGCCTATAATTACTTGCCTCTAGTCTTGAACCACTTTTGAAAGTAGGAGTAATACATGCTAATTTATGCTCATCGTAAATCTTGCCTGTATCTATACTTTGTCTTAATAATATTGCTAGCGGCTTTGCGATTAAATGAACCACTTTCTTTAACGATATGGCAGGTACGCCATCTGGTCCTGCTGCTGATCCATTTTTAATTTCATTAATAGCCTGCACAATATCGGCTTCTGTAATATCTACGAGTATATCCGATAAGTATTCAATATTTTCATCTTTTATTTCTGTATCATTATCTTCATTGTCAATGCTAAGTGTAAATTCACTCTTATATCTTTCTGCTAATATGTTACCTATTTCCTTTTTTTCATTCGTTAATCGCCCTTCAATTCTTAGAGGGCCTATTTCTACTCTTATTTTATTCATATTTTTTGCATATGAATAAAATATTTTAGGGTTTTGCTTGATATTTTGTAGGGTCTTTTCTTCTAGGTTCCATTTTTCATTTTCTTTTGATTGTATAATCTTCTGTTCTGCATTTTCTATCTTACTTTTTAGTTCCATCACTTTCTATGCATTCTTTTCTTTTGCAAGACCTTTTTTCCACTTTCTGATTTTCTGGAACAAGATCCTTCTGTCTCTTGGTATTCATGACTGATGTTTACTTTTTTTCTTCGGTATATATTTTTCCACTATTTCCTCTAATATTTTATATAATATATTGGTATTTACCTGTATATTATCACTTACAAATATGTTTTCCCATTCTTTGTTTAATTCTTCATTTATTTTTGACCAATTTATATTCTTACTATAGAAATTGTATTTTCCATATCCTTCCCATTTTTTCGTCACTTGCTTTTCTCTGTTTTCATGTGCTTTGGAACGGACTGTTAGTTCTATGACAGTATGGTCCGAAATACTCGTGTTATACACTATTATTTCTTTAACATAGTTCACCTCATTCACAAATACTAAGTCTAAAATATTATCCTTTCTTGTTGGCAGGTGATTTATTTGCTGAATGTTATGTTCTAGTAGCATATCTAATAGCTTTTCAAATTGCCTCTTATCTTCTGCGCTACTATTGCTCTCTTTTTTTTATGTATAGATACAACCACAGTCTCCTATTCGTTCTTTCCATTCTACAAAAGGAAAGTTAAAGTCTCCGGATAGGCGTATAGTCCAGTCCTTGTGATTTCTACATATGTCATCCAATTTGTCAATTATTATGTCAAACTCTTTAGTATTAGGGGGTCTGTATATTACAATGTTCACTAATTTTTCAGATTCAAATTCTACCACTATTAATTCACATTCTGTGTTACTATATTTCTCACAGATTTTTCCTTGATTGGCATCTCTCCCATATATCGTGGTTCCCCTTGATTTCTACTTTTTCTATCTGATCTATAAGTTTGGAAACCCTTTATCTGGTCATCATTACCTGTCTCTTGGGAATACCAGGTTTCACTTATATTCATTATTTCTATTTTTTCACTTTGGGTTAGTTCTTCTAAGAACTCCATCTTTCTTTTTGAGTTACTCGAAACTAAACCCTGCGCATTCATCACTATGATGGTTTGCGTATTATCTCCATTATCTAATATGGGTAATAATAAGGATTTTCCCATGTCTCTTTCCTGTTCTGATGTGTTGATCTTTTTTTTCATTTCCAGAAATTCGTACATTAAAAAATCCAACTTTTCCATTATATTTGATCTTCCATCTTCATATTTATTCATTTTGTGCATATATCTGCATTTATCTCCATATCTGCACCATCCCCTAGCATCATAGATACATTGCTTGTTCCTTGTGCTATATCTAGGTGCTGATGCCTCATATCGTGGTGCTGACATTTTGTAATGTGTTGTTGGCTTGCTTTTTGCCTTCATCACATGATCTTTGTTCCTTTCTTTATTTGTTTAATTTTTACCTTGATTTTTTATATGTATTTGATTTTGATTTTGGATTTTCATGGCTACAGGATGCATGTAACTACATTTTTTATTAAACCTACATCCATTTCCTTCTCTCCAGTTTTTCTACATATTTTTGGATGTAGATCGCTGCATTCCTCTTCATAGCCATCTAGATATGCACATTTGCCATAGATCTCATAATTGTGACATATCTTGGGATGTTTGTAATAACATCTTTCACCAAACCTGCAATTCCCTCTTTTCAAAAGGGTGCATACTGTGTCTTTCTTTTCTTTTTTTTTTCTTGCTCTTTCCCATCAGTATGAAGATCCCGGTATAACCTCTTTGGGATTTTATTTTGATTTATCATGTCATAATTTATTTCTTCATATGTATGTTGCTGTATTGCCTCATATGTAGAATTTATGAGTTTCTCTGCATCCATACTCTTATCCTGTTCTTTATTTTCATTAATCTTTTCTTTCTCTTCAGTCTTATTTTCTTCTTTTCTATTTTCCTCTTCTTCCTCTTCTTCATCTTCTTCATCCTCCACAATCTGTACATTAAGTCTTGATTTAATAACCTTGTCTATCCATACAAGACATGTTGAGCAAAATATTTTTGTGTCCTTATTTTTATTTTGCCCTACTTCTGCACATGAAGGATGCGTAGGAACATGGCAAGCACAGCATTTCCTAATCTGGTTTTGTGGATTTACAATGCTATATCACACTCTACATAGTTTACATGCTTTAGGCATCTGTTAGGAACAATCATTTGCCGATTGTTCCCTTAGTGGGTTGTTGCCTCTTGTTTTTGTTTTTCTTTCTGGCGAGCTGACGTCTGTTGAATGGTGTCAGACTTCGTCAGTCAGGTTCGTAGCAGCAACGAGTCAGGTTGAGGGTAGCAGCAAGCCAGCTGGAGTAGCAGCAGCAGGTATCCGTACCTGCGAGTCAGGTCCTGGCAGCAGAGCAGCGGAGAGTTTCGTGAGGACGAGATGGTTGCCGTGTCGGCTCTGTCATGGTCGTCGTAGATGGAGGAGGACGTCAGTACGTTTCTTGGAGGACGAGATGGTTGCCGTGTCGGCTCTGTCGTGGTCGTCGGTACCGGAGGAGGACGTCAGCACTGTGCTTGAGGACGAGATGGTTGTCGTGTCGACTCTGTCGGAGTTGTCCTGCAGTGTTCCTGTCAAGCAACTTGGGGCTGTTTCGACGGCTCTCTTGAGTTTGCATTTGTCTGGTTATGCTACCCAGAGTTATGCAGTTTTGGCATTATGTTTTGTGCTGCTTGTTTTATTTATGTGTGAAGCCTGTTTATTCATTTATTTAATTTTGCTGCTAAATTGTTATAAATAACTGGATTTTTTTTTTAAACTGACTCATTTTTCTGACTAAGTGTGATGATTCATTTTATTTGATAAGTGTTGTATTGCTGCGGTCTTTTTTTTCGAATGTAACTATTCAGTTTTGATCCTGATGTATTTTGGATAATGTTAAATTTTCCTATAGAACAATTTTTGGTAATGTATTGTTTTTTTTGGGTAATTGACTCTTTTTGGTATATAAGCTAATTTGAACCTGACTCACTGTGTAATATGTAAATAACTTACTGTAAATAAATTAATTTTAAGGCAACTTTTTGGTTTTTTTCAGCTCCTCCCTTCTTTGCTTGTCACCTCTCGTCAGTCATTTCAGCCCAATTGCTTGTTTTTTAAAGAACCTGTTGATCTCGGAAATGGCGAGATCATAATAGCATCCGTTTGCCTATTGCATCAATCAATATATTCACTAATTTCACCATACTTATTTTCTTTGATGGAATGTGTTGATTTTTGTAGATTTTCTTTATAAGTCGTTTGATAACTTGAACTTTCATTGGTATCCCTTCCATTATTTTCATTATATTTTCTACAGATTTGCTCCAGTTTGAAGGATCATATCTTTTCAATATGTCTGTGAATGCTTTCGCATCTTTTTGGTCGATGTTGCTGTTTATCTCCACGATAAGCAAGCAAAGCTCCCTGCCTGCCAAGTCATCATACTGTATATCACCTAGGCACACAAGGTTTCTCCATCGTTTTCCACTGTTGGTTGACTCCTCCATGATTTTCAGTTTTTAATAATTCACTCGAAAAAACAACTTATTAGACGGTTTATCACTCTAATCTGGTATTGAGCTAATCACCGATAGTTCACGAACACTTTTAGCTATATTTCATTCGCTAATTGTATGTTAGACGCGTAACATCGGGTAGATTATTCAGACCAAGAACGACTACGTCTCACCGAGAGAATGTCACATCACAGAGAGAGAGAGAGAGAGAGAGAGAGAGAGAGAGAGAGAGAGAGAGAGAGAGAGAGAGAGAGAGAGAGAGAGAGAGAGAGACCATAATTGCACGAAGCCAATGATAATTAATAAAATCCACAAAAATAAGCGTTAATAGTGTAATGGAGAGGATAATAAATAAAGAGGTGTACAGGTGCAGATGTTTTGTCCACTGCTACATATTCAGACGAAACAAACCTCTCCTTTTGACATGAATTGACACTAAAGGAAAACAAATAATTACTGAGGCTACTATGCATTTCATATCTTCAAATTCTCTCTCTCTCTCTCTCTCTCTCTCTCTCTCTCTCTCTCTCTCTCTCTCTCTCTCTCTCTCTCTCTGTCTCATTAAGTTAAGCATTCTCCTGCCACTCAATGATCTGGCTTAAACTGTTAACGTCCATTAGATGTGATTATGACGTCACGAGACCTCCAGGGAGAGAGGCTTCCTTCCATTTAAATTGATAACCTTTCTCAGATAAGTTTGAGAGCCAAAATGGGATTCTAGGGAAGGGGAGCGCTTTGGACAGCTGGGGGTAGGGGGTGTTAGGGAGAGAGTTGTGGATATAGAGGTGGGGTGGGAGAACCTGAAGTTTTACTAGACAATTGTTGTTTAACGAAAGTTTGAATTACGAATGACTGAACGGTATTTGTTTCGAGCTAGTCTAACTGTGAACTCTCTCAACTCTCTCTCTCTCTCTCTCTCTCTCTCTCTCTCTCTCTCCTATATTATCTGATTATCTGATATAATTCAATGAAGGTTCAACACGAAATCAATGTACGTTCCCGTTATCACAATTCCCTCATTTATGCAGAAATGCTCGAATGTCCAGGAGCGCTCATCGGAGAGCGTGATGACCCTAATTGCCTCCATAAGACCCTCATTAAGACCCCTTAGTGTTTCTCCCCCCTCACACTTTCAGTAGGGTTGTTGCTCTTTGTGGATAACAGTTCAGAGGTGCTGTGTCATTGTTGACCTGGGAAATATCTTCAGCTTGAGAACGGTTGGAAATACGAATTGAAAATGAAGGGGTTTGTTGATCTCTCTCTCTCTCTCTCTCTCTCTCTCTCTCTCTCTCTCTCTCTCTCTCTCTCTCTCTCTCTCTCTCTCTCTCTCTCTCTCTCTCTCTCTCTCTATTTGCTTTCATAAACTATACACATATCAACACAAATGCAAGCACGTTTATACAACATTTAGTGTATCCGCACACTACAACATGTCATAGACACGTTAGTAACTTATCGACAACACATCACAAACAAGTTGAATACAAGGCAACGAATAATTGGTAGTCTTAACCAATATTTCATATCCAAAAAAACCAGCCATTTCCTTCTGATTTCTGTACTGTGTATATATATTTGAACGAGATATCAGGCCTATCATGTTAGGGTTCCTCCAAACTACAGTAAACATATCATAAACAGGTGTCGGCAACTTACCACATACATATCACAGACATGTTGAAAACATGTCAACGACTTGAGTGGAGAACAAACCTTTGGCAAATGCTGGATAATCATATGAAACACTGGTTAGGACTCCCACAAAGTTGCTGACTTATATTCAACCTCTTTGTGACATGTGTACAATAAGTAGTCGACGTGTTTGACATGTTTTGGTCTTAGAATATGGATGGAGAATTTAAAGGACACTTTCCACTTCAGGTGAGAATCATACTGTTCATGTCTCATTTTAAACGACAAGAAAACTGTCCCGAATTGCGTTTTGTGACCGTAACAGACACACAGACAGACAGACAGACAGACAGACAAACAGGCAGGCAGGCAAAAAGATATTCAATACGACTGGCATCACTGGGAAACTCCCAATAGTTTCGAGGCAGTCTAGTACAGCAGAGCACAGCCTGTCTGCATTTCTCAAAAGGCACATTGGGAAGTCACTCATTCAAAATTCCCAGTAAAACTCTTCAATAAATTTCGTAACAGATGTAGAGTGTAATGAATAAGTATATTCATAAACAAAACAAAGAAAATAAAAAATCGATTAATAAAAAATGAAATACGAAAAATAATAAATGAAATACGAAAAATAAAGAAAACTACATAAATAAAAACGCTAAACCATGTGCAGTCAATTTGAACTATACCTCCTCTTGCAGTCAGAACACACTCCCAATGTCCACATACCTGAAACAAAAGGAAAATGTAAATTAGAACACAAAATAAATCATCATTTAGGAAATAATGTCTTAAGTTATACCATTAGCAAACTTTATAATGACTGTTTTCATACAATTATCCTTCATGAAAAAAAAATCATGTTTCAAACTCAGTTCTTGGAAGAAGCACTTTCTAGTCTTTCCAACTGAAAGGGAAGAACCAGAATAAAAGGAGGGGGAGAAGGGGAGATGATAAAAAAGGGAATTCTGATGAAAAATGAACAGCGAGGGACGAGAGGAGAAATGCAAATATTATAGAACAGTTCTTTCCTTCACCTCTCGAGAGCATCTCTCTCTCTCTCTCTCTCTCTCTCTCTCTCTCTCTCTCTCTCTCTCTCTCTCTCTCTCTCTTTCACACTCACTGTTTTGTCTTTGCTTTCAGAGAGAGAGAGAGAGAGAGAGAGAGAGAGAGAGAGAGAGAGAGAGAGAGAGAGAGAGAGAGAGAGAGAGAGAGAGAGAGTTACAAGAAGCAGATGTTGAGTGAGATTTTGCATGAAAATATTTTCCTTTACTCTATAAATAAATAAATAAATATACATTTATATATACTGTATATACATTATATATATATATATATATATATATATATATATATATATATATACTGTATATATATATATATATATATATATATATATATATATATATATATATATATATATATATATATATATATATATATATATATATATATATACTGTATATATATATATATATATATATATATATATATATATATATATATATATATATATATATATATTGTAAAGATTAGCGCCAAAATACGCTATGAAACCGCGCTCCTTCCTGCTTTGCTCGGCCGATAGATAGGCCTCTGTCTACTTTGAACCTGGGAGGAGTAGTGGCTACTGGATCGGGTTAGTTTGAACCAGTGAAAGTCCGGGGTATAAGGGCTCAGAAATATAATTGTTGGGGAACAGTAATCTGCTTTGCACCGTTTTCTTTGGTACAGGGCAGGAAAAATACCATTTTCTGTGAAATAGCAGCGTGCCCTGGGTCAGGACATCGCCCCCCCCTACCCCTGGCCAGAAGCAATAAAAGGGCAGGTCAGGGACAGCCCTTTCTCACACGCAGTCGCTAGTCTAAGAGAAGGAGTCACGTCTTGGCGGTCTTGCCCCCTGCCCTCCATTCAGCTCGCCGCCACGTGGAGCCCATTGCCGCCCTTTGTGCTCCGTGTTCCGATCCACGTGGCCTTAGAAGACTGCAAGGGGGATTGCAAGTCTCCAAACGCGAGCTGATACTCAACGGCGGCCTTTCCATCATCCCATGGGCGCCCGTTTTCCGCCCCAATCTACGATTTGAAGAAATACCTTGGAGAGGGAGGCTACCTTTGTCCATGCTCCCACACATGGTCCCCGGCAGAAGACGTCGTCATCCGTACGCCCCTGCAAATGTGGTAATGTACCCAAAACGAGTTGCTAGTCACGATTACTTAGCCCTTTTACATTTATTATTTCTGGGCCGATACCTTTGTGTTCCCTGATATTTCTTGGTTCAAGCCAGGCCCATGTGTTCCCAGCTTCTTTCCTCTGAGTCACAAGTAACGCCTCGGGGAGTCCTTTGGCGCCTTCAGTGCACCCCCGAGTAATTCAATCCCCAAATTCCAGCATTAGATGTGTAACGTGGTCCTAATATCGTTTCAGAAAGACGCCTGTAGCAGAATTATCCTTGGTCCGTGTTCCTGGCATTCCCAAGCTCCCCCCTCTTCGGGAGGACTTCTGCGGCAGTAATTTACCGTGTTCTCAGTTAATTTTCCCTTTGATCTTGTGTGCTATCAAATACAACTATTTTTATATCCACGTGTTTCACGCACTCCCCCTTGAGAAGGAGACCTCCGCTCCATGTACTTCTTTTTTTGTTTGTGTTTTATATGTCCTGGGTATCTTACAAGGCCATTTTTGAGTAAAGTAATAAATGTGGAGTCACACGAACCACCTGCACCAGGAAACATATAAAAATGGCGACCTGACCAGTGATTCTCGTAATGATTGCATCCCCCCCCTCTTCCCCTTTGTTGTTTGTGTTGCAATTTGTGAAATCAGCAATTAGCTCAGCTAAGCTGGATACGAGACAGATTACGAACCTTTGAAAAGCCAGCGCAACAGGCCAAGGAAATTCTGCGTAAGTAAACTGTGTTTATTTAGCGTAGGACGCTTTAGAAAATGTGACTAAGGAATTTTTTTTATAGTAGGGCGCATGTCCAAGGAAAACGAAAGAGAGAATCGCTGAAACTTAGCTTTGGAAGCCTTTGCACGCGGCTTGCATGCCATTCAATTAGGTTATATAGGTGATAAATCATTAAAGGAATAGTGCGCATGTTCCTCCTGTAGAAACGAGTGATTTCGAAACCGAATCATTAGATAGGCGCGAGAACTCGACGAAAACCACGTGTTTGCAAGTCAGACTAGCGTCGCTGACGCATTTTACTCTCTCTCTCTCTCTCATTTTAGAAATAGGAGCGAAAGTGTATATTTTACGCCAAGGACGAAAAGGGGTCAACAACCGTCGTCTGTTCCCTCAGTTTGGGGAAGTCCCGGGTGTGTGTACGTCGTTCATTCATTTGGCGCAGACGACCTAAAAGATAAACACACGGCAGGAGAAATGACCTTGACCGTCCATTCCGTGGCCCAGTTAGGAATGTGTAAAAATTTGTTTGTGTGATTTTCTTTCTCTCTCCCTCGGCTCGCTCTACCAAATTGTTTTGCATTATTGGGGGTCTGACATTATATGTTCTGTATTGTTCTGTTTTTTTTTGTGTTTCGTTTTGTGCTTTTACTACTGCTGCGTGTGTTGCCTATCTGTTGTGAATGTGGGATGGCCCCCCACCAAATTGCCCTTGAGAATAACACTTCTCCCATAAGTCAGTAAAACTAGCGCCCTCGCTGATCAGACGTCGTCTGCGCGGAAATTCTAGAGCGCCTATATATTCTATTCTTGTCCCCAATATACCTGTGTCGTCGGTCCGTTGGTGAGACCAATTCATTTTCCATTCAGTCCCCAAATGAGCCCGTTCCGTCGGTGATTCGGGAGACCTAAATATATATCCCAATCTTGTCCCCAAGTCAGCCCGTTTGTCGTTACCTTGGGAGACCAATCCTTTGCTAATCCATCGTCCCCAATCAGCCCGCTTCGTCGGTAAATCGGGAGACCAATCATTGCTAATTCATCGTCCCCAATCAGCCCGCTCCGTCGGTAAATCGGACCAATCATTGCTAATCCATCGTCCCCAATCAGCCCGCTTCGTCGGTAAATCGGGAGACCAATCATTGCTAATTCATCGTCCCCAATCAGCCCGCTTCGTCGGTAAATCGGGAGACCAATCATTGCTAATTCATCGTCCCCAATCAGCCCCCTCCGTCGGTAAATCGGGAGACCAATCATTGCTAATTCATCGTCCCCAATCAGCCCGCTCCGTCGGTAAATCGGGAGACCAATCATTGCTAATTCATCGTCCCCAATCAGCCCGCTTCGTCGGTAAATCGGGAGACCAATCATTGCTTATCCTCGTCCCCAATCAGCCCGCTTCGTCGGTAAATCGGGAGACCAATCATTGCTAATCCATCGTCCCCAATCAGCCCGCTTCGTCGGTAAATCAGGAGACCAATTATTGCTAATTCATCGTCCCCAATCAGCTCGCTCCGTCGGTATTCGGGTGACCAATCATTGCTAATTCATCGTCCCCAATCAGCCCGCTTCGTCGGTAAATCGGGAGACCAATCATTGCTAATCCATCGTCCCCAATCAGCCCGCTTCGTCGGTAAATCGGGAGACCAATCGTTGCTAATCCATCGTCCCCAATCAGCCCGCTCCGTCGGTAAATCGGGAGACCAATCATTGCTAATCCATCGTCCCCAATCAGCCCGCTCCGTCGGTAAATCGGGAGACCAATCATTGCTAATCCATCGTCCCCAATCAGCCCGCTTCGTCGGTAAATCGGGAGACCAATCATTGCTAATCCATCGTCCCCAATCAGCCCGCTTCGTCGGTAAATCGGGAGACCAATCATTGCTAATTCATCGTCCCCAATCAGCCCCCTCCGTCGGTAAATCGGGAGACCAATCATTGCTAATTCATCGTCCCCAATCAGCCCGCTCCGTCGGTAAATCGGGAGACCAATCATTGCTAATTCATCGTCCCCAATCAGCCCGCTTCGTCGGTAAATCGGGAGACCAATCATTGCTAATCCATCGTCCCCAATCAGCCCGCTCCGTCGGTAAATCGGGAGACCAATCATTGCTAATTCATCGTCCCCAATCAGCCCGCTCCGTCGGTAAATCGGGAGACCAATCATTGTTAATCCATCGTCCCCAATCAGCCCGCTCCGTCGGTAAATCGGGAGACCAATCATTGCTAATTCATCGTCCCCAATCAGCCCGCTTCGTCGGTAAACCGGGAGACCAATCATTGCTAATCCATCGTCCCCAATCAGCCCGCTTCGTCGGTAAATCGGGAGACCAATCATTGCTAATCCTCGTCCCCAATCAGCCCGCTCCGTCGGTAAATCGGGAGACCAATCATTGCTAATCCATCGTCCCCAATCAGCCCACTCCGTCGGTAAATCGGGAGATCAATCATTGCTAATCCATCGTCCCCAATCAGCCCGCTCCGTCGGTAAATCGGGAGACCAATCATTGCTAATCCATCGTCCCCAATCACCCCGCTCCGTCGGTAAATCGGGAGACCAATCATTGCTAACCCATCGTCCCCAATCAGCCCGCTCCGTCGGTAACTCGGGAGACCAATCATTGCTACTCATCGTCCCCAATCAGCCCGCTTCGTCGGTAAATCGGGAGACCAATCATTGCTAACCCATCGTCCCCAGTCAGCCCGCTCCGTCGGTAAATCAGGAGACCAATCATTGCTAACCCATCGTCCCCAATCAGCCCGCTCCGTCGGTAAATCGGGAGACCAATCATACGTCCTTTGGAAAAGGGTCCAAGATTCCCACAGCTCTGGGAAATTAATTCTGTGTGCTACTAGCGTCCTCTCCCGCCTGCAAAATGTCGACACGGTCTCAGCAGAGCGAGGATTTCAAGTTCTTCATGTCCTCAGGGAAGGAACTCGGCCTTTCCGGGAGAGAACTAAGAGACTGGGTACAGGAGAGGATGGACGCCATACAGGCAGAACGACAGGCTCAGGAGAGACGAGAAGAAGCTGCAAGGCAGGAACGAGAAGCAGAAAGACAGGCTCAGGAGAGACGAGAAGCAGCAGAGAGACAGGAAAGGTACAAGCAGCGTGCCCATGAACTCGCAATGCTGAAACAGAGTGGCCCTTCACCTCCCCCTGCCCCCCAGGGGATGACTGCCTTCAGCCAGGCTCTCGCCTGCATGCCGAAGTGGACGGAGGCCGAGCCCGAGGTGTGGCTCGACAGCGCCGAGACAGTTTTAAAGGCCTGCCTCCTGAGTGCAGCCGAACTCTCCCTGGTGTTGGGCAAGTTCCTTGGAGGGAAGGCCCTGATTGCCTACAAAGCCCTCCCGCCGGAGGAGCAGGAAAACTGGGAGGTCGTACGCCAGACTATCGCAAAGGCGTACGAGATAACCCCTGAACACTGGAGGCGGCACTGGCGAGGGCAAGTGAAAGAAGCCAATCAGACCTGGGCAGACTGGGCCTACCAGTCCGAGCGTGCCCGTGCCAAATGGTTCGAGTCCGTGGGGGTTACGACCCTCAACGAGGCAATCAAACAGATAAAAATAGAGCACTTTCTACTCTACACCCCTCCGGCCCTCGCCACGCACGTCGCTGAGAGGGAGCCTACGACGTTGGTGGAATGCTGTCGCATCGCCGACTCCTGGGATACTCATCACCCCCAGGAGAGCTCCCTCCAGCACAAAATTACTCCACCTGCCTTCCTTTCGGGTGCCCCTCCGCCGAAGAATGGGCAATCACAGAAACCCGTTGTGTGCGGATATTGCAAGAAAATGGGGCATTCCTCCGAACAGTGCCGGAGCAAGAAACCGGTTCCTCTCTCTCCCAGAAAACCGCCCAATAACTCGCCTGCGCCCTCCACAGGGGCAGTGTGGAAAGACTTCAGCCAGACCTTTTGCACGGCGTGCAAGGTTTATGGCCATTCACCTGCATGGGCGAAGTGCCCGAGCAATAATAAAACAAATACTCCCACCGTCGCCCTGGCAGTAACGAATCCCGAGTCCTTAGGCCCTCCTGCCGAGGGTTCCATCTATGTGGCACCTCCTCGAGGTAGACACTCAGCACGCCAGGTCAAGGCATTTGACGACTCTGGCGCGCAAATTTCCCTCATAAGGAGGGACAAAGTTCCCTATGGAGCTATAATAGACCGACGCAAGCTCGTCACCACTGAGGGCATAAACGATTTTAAAATGATCCTCCCTTCGGTCCAACTGAGGGTCACCCGACCCCACAGAGCCAGGACCCTTCGTCTCGCCGTAACGAAACACATTCCAGGAGGCTATGACGTCCTCCTGGGCCAAGACTTTGCATCCCCTTTCAAGCCACAACCATTACGGGGTCCCCATTCCCCAATAAATCATCCAAATCCGAGTCCAGTGCCCGGAACGGCATCAGTGCCAGTGCCGAGGCCTCAGCCAGATCTCCCTTCAGGAGAATCTCGGCCTTCAACTCCTCTGCCAGTGCCCCTTAGGCGCACTGAGCAGTGCCAGTCTCCGTCCGTCCAGACAGATGAGACCACCACCACATCGCCGCCAGTGCCAATGTCAGTGCCTGAGCTGGTCACCCCTGCATGCAAGTCGACCCCGCCCCCTCCGGCCGTCCCCTCTCTCTCGCTGCCTGCCGCAGATTCCTCCGCGAGTCATGATTCTGCCCCGCCTTCCTGGGCCGATGAACTCTGCGAACTGCGCCGGTTAATGTCCGAGATGGCGAACAAAATTCCTGGGTCAGTTGTCGCAGCAGCTGCCCCAGATGGCACCCCTTGCCGCCCTTTGGCCTCGGGCCCTCCAATTCCCTGGCCAAGGACAACGGTCCAAGGAGGAAAGGTTCGCGGCGGAGTTACCACGGGTGTGGGCGATCGCAGGTAGTCCACAAGGAGCCCCGAGCTCTTCTGGCCCCTGTGCAAACTTGGCATAGGGCCCCCATCTTCATCTCTTGAACTTCTTGGCACCTTTCATCCAGGAGAGGATGCCAAGGCCTTCCGCTATCCTCTTCCTTTCCTTTAGAATTTCTGTCCCTCATCCTTTTCTATCGATCTTTCCTTCACACTTTCCCTTACTTACCACCGCAAGCGGCAGTTAACATATGGGATATCATCCCCTTTAAAAATGCACGAATCATTTTGTCTTTGAAGCAGTAAGAGAGACAGAGTGGGAAGTGGCACGCCCTTACGCCCGTCCCTTGGCACGAGGCAGGCGTATCAGCTCTTCCTGAAGGGGTCGCGCCCTTTGGGTTTCTTTTCCCCGCCCTTGGGCTGAGAGTTAGCTCTGACCGTCGTCTGTTGGCGACGGAAGTTAGATAAAGAAGTAAACCATAAATAC
Source organism: Macrobrachium rosenbergii (assembly GCA_039081455.1). Taxonomy (NCBI): domain Eukaryota; kingdom Metazoa; phylum Arthropoda; class Malacostraca; order Decapoda; family Palaemonidae; genus Macrobrachium; species Macrobrachium rosenbergii. Next base: position 2,245,831 of record JANJGK010000009.1, read on the forward strand.
CTCACTCTGTTATCCTTCGTTTTCTGCGTATATTATTCACTCTTGTATTTAATCTTTTCCTCTATTTGTTAACGAATCTCGAGTCACAAGACTCTTGCCCTTACGAATTTTAACGTTGCCCTTTTAATCACCGCGGTGTGGCCCGCCCTTTAGTATGAAGTAATGTCCTTCGTTTGTTATTCTGTGTAGTTTCCTTTTTCATTTACATTTTTTTTTTGAGTTATCCCTGTGGAGAATGTTAGCATTGTCCATTTTCCCCTTCATGTGTTTATTCCTCCCATTCACACGTCGAGAAGTCTATTTATAGCTTACACCCGAGTTGTAAGCTGCAGACGTAAAAATTTAGCGTCGTTTAAGTTGGCGAATTAAAACCCGCGAATAATCTCTTTGCCTCGCAGTTGTCAAGTTATTGTCCCTTCAGTTCAGCGTTAGTGGGAGATATTAGCTATGCTCGTCGAGCTTATGAACAACTGTAGGTCGGTTGAAAAGAACAATTGAATTCTGTTATTACAGTTTTGATAAAGGGGATATTATTTAAAACACTGCAGTGTATTGTCACGTATGCCGCCTCTTCAAGGCAAAACTAATAGCATGCATGTAAGATAGCATTAAGAAATCAGTGGGTTTACATGTGCTTCCTTTTAAATAATGCCTTGTATGTTTTGTGTTTGTTGTTGTTATTTTGTAATTTTGAAGTGTTCTTTGTTTATTTTCTTCTGAGCGCCTTATTACCCCAGTAAAGTAAATCAAATAAAGAATGGGTAGAATCAGTACTTAGGAAGTATTTGAGCAATAATTAATTTGCCAATAAGTTTACCCTTTTGGTGTATATTCTAACTTGCACTTTGCTCCTAAAGTAAACCTTCAGTTTGTTATTGATCAGTGTGGCAGCAGAGTTTTGCAAATAAAAGTACAGTAGCAGTTGTAGCAAAGCAGAAGATAGAGTAAAGTCGAACGTTTTCTTCGCTCATTTTTGCTGTTGTCAATATTCGCACCCGTTTATAGGTGTGAATATTATCTTGCCAGGGGAGCTGTAAAGATTAGCGCCAAAATACACTATGAAACCGCGCTCCTTCCTGCTTTGCTCGGCCGATAGATAGGCCTCTGTCTACTTTGAACCTGGGAGGAGTAGTGGCTACTGGATCGGGTTAGTTTGAACCAGTGAAAGTCCGGGGTATAAGGGCTCAGAAATATAATTGTTGGGGAACAGTAATCTGCTTTGCACCGTTTTCTTTGGTACAGGGCAGGAAAAATACCATTTTCTGTGAAATAGCAGCGTGCCCTGGGTCAGGACATCGCCCCCCCTACCCCTGGCCAGAAGCAATAAAAGGGCAGGTCAGGGACAGCCCTTTTTCACACGCGGTCACTAGTCTAAGAGAAGGAGTCACGTCTTGGCGGTCTTGCCCCCTGCCCTCCATTCAGCTCGCCGCCACGAGGAGCCCATCGCCGCCCTTTGTGCTCCGTGTTCCGATCCACGTGGCCTTAGAAGACTGCAAGGGGGATTGCAAGTCTCCAAACGCGAGCTGATACTCAACGGCGGCCTTTCCATCATCCCACGGGCGCCCGTTTTCTGCCCCAATCTACGATTTGAAGAAATACCTTGAAGAGGGAGGCTACCTTTGTCCACGCTCCCACACGTGGTCCCCGGCAGAAGACGTCGTCATCCGTACGCCCCTGCAAATGTGGTAATGTACCCAAAACGAGTTGCTAGTCACGATTACTTAGCCCTTTTACATTTATTATTTCTGGGCCGATAACTTTGTGTTCCCTGATATTTCTTGGTTCAAGCCAGGCCCATGTGTTCCCAGCTTCTTTCCTCTGAGTCACAAGTAACGCCTCGGGGAGTCCTTTGGCGCCTTTGGTGCACCCCAAGTAATTCAATCCCCAAATTCCAGCATTAGATGTGTAACGTGGGTACTAATATCGTTTCAGAAAGACGTCTGTAGCAGAATTATCCTTGGTCCGTGTTCCTGGCATTCCCAAGCTCCCCCCCTTCGGGAGGACTTCTGCGGCAGTAATTTACCGTGTTCTCAGTTAATTTTCCCTTTGATCTTGTGTGCTATCAAATATAACTATTTTTATATCCACGTGTTTCACGCACTCCCCCTTGAGAAGGAGCCCTCCGCTCCGTGTACTTCTTTTTTTGTTTGTGTTTTATATGTCCTGGGTATCTTACAAGGCCATTTTCGAGTAAAGTAATAAATGTGGAGTCATACGAACCACCTGCACCAGGAAACATATAAAAATATAAATATATATATATATATATATATATATATATATATATATATATATATATATATATATATATATATATGTATATATATATATATATATATATATATATATATATATATATATATATATATATATATATATATATATATATATATATATATATATATATATATATATATATAGCATACTCACAATTGCTATGAACATAAGAGCCACATACATCAAATATTTACTTTAGTAATTAAAACTAAAGCAGAAATATCCCAAATTTTTATGACTACACATTAGATGGTCAAAATCCATTTACATCTAAAACTCCTACAAAACTGCAGCGTTTGAACGAATACAAATGAGTGTAAATGGAACATCCAGTATCCTTTAATATTCCCACAGGACAGAACAGAGTATTAACCAAATATTAGCAGAATATTTACCTCCTCCAAATTGACAATCAGCGGATTTTAGCTCTTGTATTTGCTATCATTTCGAAGCCCTGAATTTCCCGGTAATATTAACCCTTGTCAAATGCAAATGAATGATTAGTGAATATTCTCTCTCTCTCTCCTTTCCTATAAAAATTATTTTATCATATATCAAATACCACAGTCACTATTAACCCACTGGATATTGACTTCCAGCTAGAACTAATGTCTCATTCCTTCCTTCTACCCACTCTGGTCAACTTCAGGATTGGGACAATCCTTTGGAACGTGGAGGTGGGCTCTCCCCAGGACTAAAGTCGTAGGATATTGAAATAGTTTCGTGAGATTTCTTGAAGGAACTCGATCAAATTATTTGGCAAAGACTGTTCTATAACGCCACTTGGAGAGAGAGAGAGAGAGAGAGAGAGAGAGAGAGAGAGAGAGAGAGAGAGAGAGAGAGAGAGAGAGATTTCACATCCCCGTGAAAAAACGGTGGGAGAAAGACTACAATAGAGAGCGCGAAAGAGAGCAATGCTCTCTTTCTATTTCTCTCTACAGTCAAACCAAAATGACTACAAACATGGCTGTCATTAGCTACGTTGGCGAACGTGTTCCCGACTTACAGCCCGACTGCAGTTAATCTGCATTCCTCAAAACATTCCTAATCCCTCATCCCACCTTAGGCTTTCCAGAAAAAAAAAGAGATCATTCCGGGACAAGGCAGACTTCTTTTCAGTCTTTGAGGAGCCAACATTTTTTTTATCACATTGTATCATTTATTTTCATCAGTGAGTCTGGGCTAGATACTGGGCATTTGTATAATTCATTTAGATAATTAGAAACTAAATCATAATGTATAATATAAAATTCTTCACTAATGCAGCTTTTTTTTTCTATAAATCATCCTTTGCTCGTCATCAGATCTCAGTTCTTCCGCTCATGTTAGAAACGCAGAGTAATAGTGTCAAGGTCTTCACCCTTTTGACCTGGTATTAGGAAGATTTGGCAGAGTTTTCGCCACATCCACATGACATCCCAGCTTCTATAGGTCAAGGGTTTGTGAATCCAATCTTTGAGAAGCGGCAACGCCAAAATATTCTGCCTGTTCTTCGTTACAGTCATTTTGGTTTGGCTATAGAAAGTGACAGCAGTTGACTGGAGGGACGACTCCTACTGTAGGGTCAACTGACCTACCCCGAAAAGGTTCTCTTGACCTTTGACATCGTGACGACAAGGCTGGCATGAAGGAAAAAAATGTTCCCACGAAGGTGTCGTTCCAATGGGATGATTATTCACAAAAAGCTTTCCAAAATGACACGGTGGATAACTAATATCCATAACTGCTCAATAATTATACTGATAATCATTAATTGTCGTAATAATGATAGAATACAATGGATATTTTATCATTACAATGTCAATGCTCAGTTACCGTGATGATCATAATCAGATTTATATAAATATGGCAAAATACAATTAAATTTTACAGTTAAATGTCATCTCTCAATTATACTGATAATCATAATCAGAATGATCATAATCATGACAAAATACAATCAATATTCACAGATAAACTGTCATTCCCTTCAGCCCAGGGACATCCACAAAAACAGAAGGTTACAACAGAAATAAAAAGACTCCAGACTTTTATTTTCATTTCTATTGACTTTCGTGATCAATAACTGATGAATAATGATGGACACAAAACGCCCCCAATGAAGGGTTATTCATTAAGCTATATGGTCGTTAATCCCGGCTGGATCCGGGTCGATCCAATTTACACAAATCCGGAGTCAAAGAAGATTTTGCATAAATTAAATAAATGAATTTATTATGGAGTTATTGCATTGCAAAGTGAAGGCGTGATCGGGTTTCTATAGGCTTAATTGCCCAAACACCCCCCTCAACAAATTGCAATATATCTGGGCCTCTATAGGCCTAATTCTCCAACCCCCGTAACCCCCAAATATGGATATCTATAGGCCTAATTGCTCAGCCCCAAATTGCAATATATATAATCACATATTGCTATTTTATACACGTGCATAATTCACGAGAGAGAGAGAGAGAGAGAGAGAGAGAGAGAGAGAGAGAGAGAGAGAGAGAGAGAGAGAGAGAGAGTGTCCAATACAGCAGTTGATAAACACAGCAAAAACTTCAAAAATAAGCACAAAACTTCATGAGAGAGAGAGAGAGAGAGAGAGAGAGAGAGAGAGAGAGAGAGAGAGAGAGAGAGAGAGAGAGAGAGAGAGCAGTTGGTGTATAAATTAATGGTTTCGCAAATAAGTGCTACATTGTGCTAAATTCATGAGGGGAGAGAGAGAGAGAGAGAGAGAGAGAGAGAGAGAGAGAGAGAGAGAGAGAGAGAGAGAGAGAGAGAGAGAGAGCTGTCTGAACCACTGAGAACAATCTGATTGATCAGCTGAATAGGAATCTGAACAGAATGGCGTTAAATTCGCCAGGGTCACTTAAGAGAAGTTGCAAAAAATGAAAAATAAGTAGCAGAAATAACCGTTACAAAGACCTCCTTCTCTCAAACAGAAAACGAAGACGTAAAACTAAACTAAACTAGACGAAACGGAACGAAACTAAAAGCATAGTTTTCAGTTGCGCTGAACTTTTGAATCTCTCTTAAAAGTTTTCCTGTGTTTCTCCTCCATCTACAACTCTGCAATGCAATTTCTTTCCTCATTTCTTAATATTTCTCTCTCCGTTCTGACTTGTCAGTTCACTTTAACCAACTTCAAATGGTCTGACTGATAGGCCTAGATTATCTCAATATAATTAGCCTAAATCACATAATAAAAATAATATAATCAGCCTAATCAGCCTAATTAGCCTATTCAGCTGCACAGGGTTCCAAGTTTTTAAAGCGTAATTAAGACGATCTTGTGAACAGAACACAGGCCTAACCCTGTTTGGGGGGGGGGGGTGATTTTTAGGACACTGGCCTCCCTTCCACAACCTCCTGCCCCAAACTGACGATGATAAATTTTTTCGTAATAATCGTGAACTTGTTAACTTTAGTATGAATGTAAATAACGATGTATATTTAAGAGCAAGTCATTCTCGTAATGGTAGGAATTGCTCGTATCTACTTTGAGGTTCCTTTCTTAAGAATGACGTCATGTGACGGTCCCCTAAACAAAGATTCCTGTTCAGAGACATCCGATTTCTGAAACTGTTCATTACACGAATCTTACAAGCAATAGGCCCACCACTCATAAACAATGGTACAAAAATACACATAGTTCAAGAACAGTCTTATCTGAATAGGCCTAGTTTATGCGTTGCGCACTCAATGAAGACTCCTGTTCAAAACATTATAATTCCCAATTTGTTCATTATATGAATCTTGAAAGCAATAGGCCTGCCAATTGTAAACCCCGGTACAAAAATACACTTTGTTCAAGGAACAATCTCACACAACATGCGCCTGATTCGGATGTGTTTTTTCACCCGTTCACGAAGCCGAATATTCACGGCTGCAATATATCCCTTGAACAATGATTGCCTTTTGTTATTTTTTATGGAAAAAGTTCGCAATAAGCGTCAGCAAACACGAACAATCGGTCTCTCGTGGGGGTAAAAAGGGTCTTAAAAACGTCAGACTCAGCAACAGAACGCGATGAAACCGAAAAGAGTTACGGATCTGTCAGTCGAATGAACGTAACCGCGGTCAGACAGGCGGAGTTTATTGGCACAACAATGGAAGCCTTTTTCGTAGGCCTAAGCTGAATTTACCGTCCAGACTAAGCATTCTAATCGAGCTTTGTCGTTTCTTACGTTAGCTGATGTATGTTCCCAAAGATAAAACGCACGAATTAAGAATAAATAAGTGTACAAATAAATAAATAATCATGATTTCAACCTCACATTTGTCCGGACGAAATGTTCTCGTCTAAACCGTCTCCGGAACAGACGCGACTTTTCACCCGAACTGTATTCCATCTTGTACTCTTGCAGTTAACATCAAGATGGCCTTATGATTAAACAATTTACTATGATTTTATCTTTGCTACAACCAAAATATGTTACAGTTTGCCAAATGAGGTTGTAGAATATTTCTGCCAGGACAAACAACAGATCCCCTAACAACCCGCCCCCCCTCCCTCCAAGAGGCCCAGCCAGAATTAGAACCTCCCGAATCACAGCTCCGTGAAAAAAAAATCCTAAACATTTCCTCGTATCGTAAAACAGTGACAAATAAACAAAGGAAAATAATACGAAGGCAATGTTATGCATAACGAGGACATAAAGGGACGCTGCACAGCCCAGAAAAACGAGGGAACCATTGCGAGGGGGGGAGGGGGAGGAAGGGGGATGAGTATTACGACCTTAAAAATGGCAACCCCGCCCCCTTCGACTGCAAGATATGAAAAAGGGAACAAGGATTAAATGTGCATTACATTAATGTTATTACATATATATATATATATTATATATATATATATATATATATATATATATATATATATATATATATATATATATATATATATATATATATATATGTATATGATATATATATATATACATTCTTCTTCTTCGTTTAACGTGCTTTTTCCCCATTTTCCATATGGGATAGGCTGTAGCCTCGATCAGCTGCAATGCCTGGCATCACTTAGACCCCGGTAGCACATGTGTATATGTATCGTGCCAAATCCCCAGCTCCCTTTCTCCCAGCAGCGAGGAGACGTGAGTGGCTAGGCCGACAGTTTGAGACGTGTGAGGTGTCTGTTATATATATACAGTATATATTATATATATATATATACTATATATATATATATATACTGTATATATATATATATATAGTATATATATACTAGTATATATATAAGTATACTGTATATATATGTATATATATATATATATATATATATATTTATATATATATATATATATATATATATATATATATATATATATATATATATATATATATATATTATATAGTATATATATATATATATATATACATTATATACAGATATATACATACACTACACACAAATATGTATGTACACACACATACACATATATATATATACTATACATATATATATATATATATATATATATATATAGTATATATATATATATATATATATTATATATATATTATTATATATATATAGACTATACCTGCATCCAACTCAGAGCGAATGAGTCTTTCCTGTTTACAGTCGAGATCAATAGCATATTCAATTACGAATTAACGTTACGGTAAATCACATCACGAGTTAATTCCCAACATCCCATTAGGGAAGAGAGAGAGAGATCTTATGTCTATCAGAATATTCCTATGGTCACTTAAAGGCTATCTACACGTTACATCAGAGAGAGAGAGAGAGAGAGAGAGAGAGAGAGAGAGAGAGAGAGAGAGAGGAACGCCATTTCCGTTCCCCCTCCTCTATGCAAATGAGGTGGAACACGAAGGCTTTTAAAGGCAATGCATCAGCTCCTTCAAATTATATAGAGATATTAACGAAACAAGTTTTAAAAAATGGACTCAGGAAACGCAAACCACCGCCAACGTTAAGAGCACATTTTTGGAACAGGAACTCGAATATAAAACTTATGCCAAAGGCCAAGCGCTGGGACCTATGAGATCATTCAGCGCTGAAAGGGAAATTGAGAGTAAAAAGGTTTTAAAGGTGTAAATGTAGGAAAACCTCGCAGTTGCACTAAAAAAACAATTATTAGAAGAGGATGGAATAAGTAAGATGGGAGGAAAGAGACTATGAACGGAGATGCAGTAAAAGAAATGAAAGGGGTTGCAGCTAAGGGCCGAAGGGACGCTGCAAAGAACCTTCAGTAATATTGAGCGGATTCTGATTATATTATAAGGCTAATGCGATAACATAGAATCCATGCGGTGGACTATACTTCCTTTTAATAAAATTTATCATTAAAAAATTGAAAATCTGTGCTATCGACTAAAATGTGAATGAAACTTTAATTCATTATCTTAATGCATTCTTCGCATGCATTCTTCTCACGTACTCCTTTCATTTAAGTGCATTCCACCTCTCAATCACGGATCCCTGAAGCCCAAATCCGCACCCTGGTTCCTCTATAATGGCCCACCTCATTATCTCCGGCCCCCGCCCTCCCCCACCTTTTACCAATCCATTACCATTCTGGGCCTTATGCCATCTCTCGATTGTCCTCGTAGATGAAACGAGATATCTCTCTCTCTCTCTCTCTCTCTCTCTCTCTCATATATATATATATATATATATATATATATATATATATATATATATATATATATACATATATATATACATATATATATATATAATATATATATATATATATATATATATATATATTATATGAAATAACGAGAGAATTAGAGAATATATACGAGAGTGCTGGAGAGATGATCTATGAATTTGAGAGGGGGAGAGTGGGTGGCTTCTCAAGGACTGAGAGAGAGAGAGAGAGAGAGAGAGAGAGAGAGAGAGAGAGAGAGTTCAGATTAATACGCTAGACAAGCATATAAATAGTACAAATTATACACACACGAATGTCAATTCAAACATAAACTTTACCTTTTCAGCAGTTGAATGAACCTCCAGACCAGAAGGTGACCTGGAATAAATGGAAATAAATATTAATAACAAAATGACATCCCATCATTTTAGCATAATATAGGAGAAAGATTCATCACTCAATACTTGTCAGCATCCTTTTAAAAATGAATGAATAAATGTATAAATAAATAAACAAATACACAAGTAAATAAATTCACTTTGAACTTTAAAGTTCTCAGCGTTAGGGAAATCACTGGAAATTTCAGAATACTTGAAACTTTCCAAAAATCGACCCATCTAAAGTGTATATATTTACATCTAGATATTTTTCCATTAATTCTGCCCCAAAGAACTTAGACTATAAAAATTTCTTGCCCAAAAAAAAGTAAAAAATAAAAAATTAAATTGGACACTTAAGAAAACTTGAAGCTTTCCAAAATGGGCCTATCTGAAAATTAAATATTTTCATTTAGATATTTTCCATTAATTCTGCCCAAAAACATTAATAGACTACAAACAAAGCTTTCCAAAAAAAATCAATGAATTTAAAACAACTGGCCAAGTCTATACAAACTGGAAAAGGAATACAAAATTTGGGCCAAAGGGTATGCTTTGTAAGCAAGAGTCCGTGCAATGACAATACAAAATCTAACATCAAAGGGTTAACATTTCTAACTTAATGTAGTACTTGTGTCCAGTAATGCCTCGTCTTTCAGCTAAATCAAAGTCCCCTCATTTATATTCGCGGGCTGCTTTTGGAAGCAAGAGCCCGTGTAAGAACAAGACCAACTCAGTCTTAAAGCAAAGGTCAACCATTCTAATTAACTAGTCTGACATCAATGATTTTGGTGACCTTTACAGAAAGTGGCAGAATAGTGATAGAATCCATTTAGAAATTACCTCTCCGAGACTACCTCCAGTGCTTACATCCATTCCTGACTTTACCCTAAGGAGAACGAGGTAGCCTATTTATATTCCCTACTTTATATGACTGCAACGCAGCACAGTTAACATAGATAATACCTCTCTGAGGTTACCTTGAGTTCTTAAATATATTCCGTACTTTACCTCGATGAGGTACTTATATTTCTTACTTCTACACTGGAACTCAGCACAGTCCACATATAAAATTCTTCTCCGAGGTTACCTTGAGTGCTTATATGCATTACCTCGATGAGATACTTATATTTCTTACTTCATGTGACTGCAACCCGTAACAAAGGATGACCACCACCAGATACTAATAAATATGATATATAAAATTACTCTAGAAAAAAGGACATTCTTTTAATATTCAAGAAAAAAGGCTTCTTAAATCATAAGCACCTTTTTATATTAATTAAAAACAGCTGTATACACAAAAATCATTAAAAATAGAAGTTGATATAAAACCATCGTCTGAAAATGCTACGAGTTTCATATTTGGCGAATCTAAATAACAGGAAACAGAATAACGCTGAATTTTATCCAGTAATTTTAACCGAATTATTTGTTCCATGCAAGTTATCGGACCAGAAATTATGAACGGGTTAATATCCAGTGAATATTCTATTGAATCTTCACACATTATTCATTCCATGAATATAATCTGAAAATATTCACTCACTCCCTACGTGATAACAGTGAGGAATATTAATGAATATATATTGCCCATATTTGGGGAAGAACAGATAATATTAAAACCAAGACTCCAGGTTACACGGCTTAATTTACTTTCTCCATTATTCTACTCTCTACTCGTTCCCTCCCTCTCTCCATTCTTCTGTCGCCCTCTTTTTCCCATTTCCTTGAGGCCTCCCCACTTTCCATTCTTCTATCACTTTCTTTTTTTCCATTTCCTTTAGGCTTATGCTCAGCCAAATATTAGTCTGGGTATCCCTCCGCCTCCTGGGGACATCGAACACTCAAGAGACTGTTTGCGAATGTAGTTCGTTCCGCACTCCCACCATCTCCTTCTCCTGAGACTACAGGTTTCCCGTGAAGACATTCTTCCTTAAGAATAGGCATAAGCTTTGAATACGTCACAGTTCGTTTTATCATACACTTTACTGAGTTGTGTAAGAGAGAGAGAGAGAGAGAGAGAGAGAGAGAGAGAGAGAGAGAGAGAGAGAGAGAGAGAGAGAGAGAGACCTTTAAACATTTAATGACAGGTCAAGACACAAAAGCTCGGACAGTAAACTGATGTAGTGGCGAGAAAGACATAGTAGTTGTAATAACATTCGTACTGCTAATAATAATAATAATAATAATAATAATAATAATAATAATAACGACGGCTTAAGCATCAGTATAAACTGAACGACAGTACCGTAACCGAACTGTAAGGATACAAAGGTCAATTCCTAAAAACTGACAAAATTAACCTGAGCAAATTTGTTAGTGGTTTTTAACGATTTTTCTTTGTTAAATTATGATATTCAACAACAATGGATGACAAAATTTAACATTAACAAAAGTGGTAGGATTAAGAGCCAACCAAATAAAGAGAAGCAGTACTCCGGATGAAGTAAACTGTAATAAGAGGCAACACCATTTTAACGTTGGTAACATTTATCAACTTTAGTTAAAAGAACATCAGTTAATATTAGACCTTTCCATGGCTTTATTTATCAAGTTTCGGTAGAAAGTCTTTCGCAATAAACGAAAAATAAAAAAAAGGTGGGTGGAATTTATTAATTACAAACAATCAACCACAGGTCACGGGGATCTCTTTCAACTCATTAATTTTGTCCTCGAAAAATTAACATTCATTAGCACTTGGTCATGGCAACACTGCCGGATGTACTTCCCTCAGACGGGGTGAGAAAAAAAATGGTAGAGGAAGACCACCACAGAAACACACGAATGCAAAGAGAGAGAGAGAGAGAGAGAGAGAGAGAGAGAGAGAGAGAGAGAGAGAGAGACAGACAGACAGACAGACAGACAGACAGACAGAAAGGGGGGGGGGGCATACAAACGAATGCAGAGAGAGAGAGAGAGAGAGAGAGAGAGAGAGAGAGAGAGAGAGAGAGAGAGAGAGAGAGAGAGAGAGAGAAGGCGACCCCCTTGTCTTAGCATTATATTATAGGACTACGCTTAGACTTTTTTTTTTCTGAAACTGTGCATTGACGAAATTCAGTACTTTTAATACAAACAATTTAACATTAAATAATATGGCCTACCCTTCCGTAAGTCAATGCTCATCGAAGAGCGCCTAAGATTTTCCTTTTTATTTGTTATTTATCCTTCACGAGTGTTAGCAGGTTCGAGGTAAAATCGGCACACGGTAGAAAAACACATCTCCAAATACTCCTCCAATAATAGATTTTTCTAATTTCCCTTATTTGGATTAACAAACGATGATATTAAGGTTTTGATGTGTTCACTAACTGAGAGGGGAATGCATTCTTTTACATAGGTCTATTCTGATTTGACCTCACACCAGCCTTGCCCACTCACTATGTCTATCAGTGTCAGCAGAATTACAGACCGATACTCGAAGTCACAGCCCGGCGATGGTTATCAGGGTTTGCTGTCAATAAACTGCTGAAAATGAGAAAAGGCAGAAGCGCCTTTCAAAAACCGTTAGGGAAGAAGGTGCTTCTTTCGGCGTCGCTGGGAAAGCATTTTTGATGCTTCATAAGGCTCATACTGAATAAGCACATTGATAATACATCTTTCTTCATTTTCCATCAATCTCTTGTAATATTCTATGCACTGAAACTCATGGTTTCCATAAAATACAGCCGGGCTTTGTTGATCGCAAGTCGTCTAATGTTCTCCAGCCGGTATTATAAAGGGCTGCTGTAGCATTCCCTCTCGCCACGCCCCCAAAGCGCATTATGGGTGTAACCCGTTTCATTCTTATGAGATTTCTACTCCATTTCACAAGACAGCGAGATATGGAAACTAAGTGTTGAGATCAGCGCGAAAGAAAGACAACAACAAGAAAGCATAATTTGGATAAGAAAAGAATTTTGGGAGTTCTGACCGAGCCAGTCGCGTACTTGATACAATTCTATTCACGACTTGAGGACTCTTATCAATTAAATAAAAATGTATGGAGAAAAAGACGTAATTAAAACGTGTATGTAGACACTGGTAGTATGAACGGGATGTACAGTATAATTCAGGGAAATTGTAACGAACCTCAGCAATGAGTCGTGTCTGTAGCAGTTCCCTATTGTGTAGGCTGTCGGTTATAAAAATACCTACAACAATCGTTAAAAAAAATAATGGGCTAAAGTCATCTGGCATATTTACAATAGTTTCATACGTTTTGAAGGAGGCTTGCGTAATATATAATGTTTATGAAAAACATGAAATTCTACATCAGAAAAGTGCAGACTGCCACATTTGGATAGTAACAGCTCCCTCCCCCACCCTGGTTGTTCGTATACAGTATCTTAACCAGCATCTCTTATTGGTGCTTCAGTTTTTGCATCATTATGGCCCCGGGTATAATATCTGTAGTAACCTCTCCTGGAAAACTACAGGACTTGGATAATATACAGCAAAAGCCTAGCCTAGCCTATGAAATGGCATAACCTTGGCTATGAGGCAACGGCTACACACTAAATAAGTGCCTAGGCCTATACACATTTAACGTTCTGAATATATGTCATTTAGTTAAAATCTGGAAAATGCTTCTGCTGGAACGTATGGAACGGAACCCTCACCTTCTTCCAGGCCCTAAAGGAACGTCGTCGATGACTCCAAAGTAAAAACACTTCCGTTTCAATCACTTGACAACACAGAACACAATCACAGCCTTCGGATGTCACTGAAACAAACACCGACAGTTGGAAAATATAAACAAACCGCAAGCTGGAGCCGCGTTTGTCACATACGGTCGAGTTATTTGGACACTGAAGAGAGGAACAAGCCACCACCCCCTCGGGGGTAAACACTAAGTACACCTAAGCAGCCAGGCACTCAGGCAGAAGAGCAACAGGGCCCCACCCCCACCCCCACCCCCACCCCCACCCCCAAATTCTTCGTCAGTAGTTAACTGTTTAAATTCTTATGATAAACTTTAGCCCTATTATAACAGAAAGACTAATTAAAGTAAATTTATTTTATATCATATTTATACAAAGACAAATAAACAAATATTTTACGTTATACATTTTAGCATTATAATCAACGGCTTTTTCACTTCTCTCGATACGAAACTGAACAATTTGAACGCCACTGGTCCACCGGTTAACAACCTACATAAAACAGCGTGAACCCAAGATCGACCTCAGAGGGGAGGAAGCGATTTATAAAGGCCGTTTCCTGAGAAAACAATTAAGCCTATGGTGAATTATGTACCTGGTAGTCACATGACTGTGTCTGGTTAGCTTACAGGAAGAATTCTCTTTCTCTCCCTCTCTCTCTCAAATTTAAAGTATTACAATTTTACATTACGTATCATGGGATTATTTTCAACGTAATATTAAATACATATTTTAAAGCATATACATATATATATATATATATATATATATATATATATATATATATATATATATATACATACTTACAATATAAATACAGTACATATACTAAAAGAGTGAGGGAGTTGCTCGTTACTGACAACAAATTCAATAGCCAAACTTGGGGGGCAGGGCCAGTATACCAAAATACGTCAAGATTACAGATCAGACCCTTTGAAGGATCTTCTTCAGGATTTTTCTACCACAAAATGGCGTCGTCTATTGAGGTCTATTGGAATTGAAGAATAAAATGTCTGTACTTTTTCTTTATAATTTTTTTTCCAGAAATATTTCATAGTTATTAAAAGGACTTTGGTCTGGAAATATCAGCTTAATATTTCCTTTGGTACAAGTACAGCTCTCTCTCTCTCTCTCTTGATAAAGAAGTTCTGTACGGTAATACTAATTAAATATTTCCTTTTAGTAAGAGTCAGGATTATTCTTTCCCTCTCTCTCTCTCTCTCTTTCTTCTGGTGTTGGGCGAGTCCATAGGTGCACACCAGACCAATCCCCCACTTTATCACATTACCCTAATGGGTAACGGAGGTAAAGTAAAAGGATAAAAAAAAAAAAAAAATAGGATCGCATCTAAGGACCGAAGGGACGCTGAAAAATATAGTAATGCCTACAGTGCACCATGTGAGGCGCACTGACGGCGCTGCCCCCTACCGGAGATATGCTGTTGAATGGATAACAGAATCCAAGACTATGATGATGGTATATACATATGATACAATGTGTTTTTTCAGCGACACTATTGTCTAACATGAACAAAATTCTCCTCCTGGCTTTTATCAAAATCACAGACCTACAGTATTTCCTCTCTGCTTTGAAAAAGACTTTTTTTCCATTTTTGTAGATTCTTTTGTTTTTGTAGCCTTCTGAGTCTGTTATATCCCTCTCTCTCTCTCTCTCTCTCTCTCTCCTTTAGTGTTACGTTATGTTGCTAGAGAAGAAAAGGTGTTTTAATGTTACCTCTTTCGGATAACAGCTTAGTCTCATAACAGAGTCCATTACTGAACTTGAAGTTGATGAAACAAGTAAATTGTGAATTGTGTACAAAAGAATTGCGAATTTGGCATGCGCAAATATATCTGCATTTCCGTTTCTCTAAAATACGCGTAAAAAAAAAAACATACATCACTCCATAATGATAATGGGTAAATATATGATGAGGACTTTGGAATGTAATATGAAATTTAGGCCAAAGGCCAAGCGCTGGGAACTATGAGGTCATTCAGCGCTGAAAAGGAAATTTAGAGTAGAAAGATTTTAAAGGCAAAACAGGAGAAAAACCTTTTGCGGTCGCACCATGAAACAATTGTCAGGAGAGGGTAGAGGAGAGTCAGATGGAAGAAAGAGAATATGAACGGAGTTACAGTCAAAGGAATGAAATTGGTTACATTAGGGCCGAAGGGACGCTGCAATGAACCTTGAGTAATGCTTACTGTGCACCGCGTGACGATTATTACACAAAATACTTTTCTTAAATGAATGAAAACAAAACAGAAACTAATGCTCACTAGACTCCTAATATCTCTAATATTGTGCTCATAAGTGAGCTTCAGCTCTCGCTCAGGGCCATCCACTTATAGTAAACGAAAGGTTTGTCAAAGTTATTCACAAAGAACATTTGCCAAAAACGCCTTAGTTTCTAAATGCAAATGTGGTGAGATGTACAACTGGTGTGTCCACAACTGAGGCGAAATTGTGGCCATTACTCAAGGTTCTCTGCAGCGTCCTTTCGGCCTCTAGCTGCACCCACTTTTTTTTAGCTTTTACTTGACCTCCAATCCCTTTTCCTTTATTCCATCTTGCTGTCCAACACCTCTAATTATCATTTCTTAGTGTAACTGTGAAGTGTCTCCCAGTTCCACCTTTAGGTCCTTGCACTTCATTTCCTTTATTTTCTTGAGCTCTTTCTTTGCTGTCCAACCACTCCAACTCAATATTTTTTCTGTCTTAAGTGATGAATGGCAAAAAGTGGACTGACAGACTAAATTTCATAAGCAAAATCAGTCTTCTGCTACCTCCAAATTATTTCAGGGGATTATCAATGCTAACAATTTTATAATTTTATATCTCCAACAGTTCCCAAACTAGAACAAGATGGACTTTTATTATTATTATTATATAACATACACGACAATCATGAACACCAAGAAATAAAGAAACTGCCTTCGACAAAGGGGAGAGAGAGAGAGAGAGAGAGAGAGAGAGAGAGAGAGAGAGAGAGAGAGAGAGAGAGAGAGAGAGAGCTTTGACCCTCCATCTCTGGCCAAAGCATTTTGAGGTCAACTTCAAAAGTCCATCCTTCCCTTTTCTTCTTCTTCCTTCAAAGGGATTCGGAGGCCTCGGGGTAACCCTTGTCCTTCAGAGGATTTCTTGGGGGGGGGGGGGGGCACATGATGACGGGGGGGGGGAAGGGGGGGAGGAACTAGGGAGGACGAGATGCGGTTAAAGTCCGGCCAATAACCCGAAAATTGTATTTTATTTGTTCCTAGAGGGAAAAGTCTCTCTCTCTCTCTCTCAGTCAGTTTTGATACTTTTTAAGTCACAATGCCTACTTTTACTGAAATTGTAATTTTTTTGGTTCCCTAGAAAATGTAAATCTTTTTATAATAATAATAATAATAATAATAATAATAATAATAATAATAATAATAATAATAATAATAATATTAATAACAATATTCCTTCACGTAATGGTTTTCTAAAAAAAAAAAAAACATATTTCATGCGATTTCATGCTTACTATCTGCGCAGCCCTTGTGCACCCAAACCAAGCTCTATCTTCAGAAATTACATTTTGTGCAGACAAGGAAAAATTCAATTCCTCCTCCTGCTCTCTCTC
This sequence comes from Macrobrachium rosenbergii, assembly GCA_039081455.1. Lineage (NCBI taxonomy): Eukaryota > Metazoa > Arthropoda > Malacostraca > Decapoda > Palaemonidae > Macrobrachium > Macrobrachium rosenbergii. The sequence goes on from JANJGK010000009.1 coordinate 2,263,349, forward strand.
TCTCCCTGGGGAGAGCAAATCGTCTCGGGAGGAAATCAGCCAAAAGGAACAACACAAAGAATCATTTTCGGAAATACGATTTGAATCCAAGGAGGAGCATCTAATCCTTTTTCCGGGAATTTAAATCCCAATCCGGCTGGTCCACCTCTCTCTCTCTCTCTCTCCCCTTTCAACAGAGACACCACCACCTAACACCTCAACTCTCCTTAACCCTCTTCCTCCTTCCTTGCGCCTCATCATGGAAATAGATTCTTTATTGTCATTTCTATTAAACATTATTGTTAACCAAACACTTTTTGCCTTCAGCAATAAGTTTATGTTTACTTTTTGGTGCTGTTTAATTTTTATTTTTACTAAACGTTGCTCTCAGTCGAAACCTGATTTGCTTTCAACGAGAAGTTTATGTTTAATTTAATTCTGTTTATTGCAGCGTCTTTTGAACAGCATCTGGGGTAGGATCTCCTCAGTTAATGGACCTCAAGTTATCAGACTTCTGTGCTTACCCCATTCAAATTCAAATTCAAAAATTTTATTGATAATTTACATCAAAAGGGAAGTATAGTGTTCCTATATCTTCCCTTTCCCAATAACACAGTTTTTCTATTTTAAAATACAATATGGTTTCCCTTACATTTTTTAATAAAATCAGTTATTTTATTATTATTAATTACAAAACATATCTGTTCATACAGATCTGCAATGGAATTATTTCTGATTCCATCAAATTCTTTACATTCCATAATGTAATGATACAACTTATGACTTTTGTCTTGTTTACAAAATTTACAAGGTACATTTTTGTCTTTATTAAATTCCCAATAATACTTATATCCCAATCTAAGTCTCATAACCCAACTATCAAACAAAGTAGATCGTTTTCCATAAGTTACATTTGTTCCTTCAGAAATTTTCAAATAATGATATAAACAACTACTTCCCTTTTCCAGTAATAGCTTAATAGTTAATAGCTCATTTTGATTTCTAACTGATCTTATATGACTTTTAATATTATTAAGACTTATTAATTCAAAAATATCACTTTCATATTTTTCTGCCCCCTGTTTAGCTAAATTATCTGCAATATCATTATAATATGTATTTACATAGGAAGGTATCCATATAAATTCAACTTTATTATTATTTAAATGAATATTATAAACCAAATTTCTACATTTATTTACAACAGATTTATAACGAGGTTCTTTAGCCTTCAATGATTTTAATGCACTTTGACTGTCTACAAAAATAAAAATATCCTTCCTAATATCAGAAACTGCTTTTAATCATTCATATATTGCACATAATTCAGAAACAGTGCTACAATTTGTTCCTTCTATTTTAAAACTTTCTTTTTTTAACTCACATTTTCCATTTTCATCATAAACACAATTTATAAATCCACATCCAGGTCCATGTTCACTAGCCGATCCATCACAATACATATGAACAGAATTAATCTTTTTACATTTATTAATTTTTTCTAAAAAATAATATTTTAATTCAATAGTATCATACTCTCTCTTTTTATAATCCAGATTTTCTATATCAATATTTATACATTTTAAACTCCAAGGACATATAGATATTTTTTCTTCAAATAAGTCACATAACGGAGTCAAATTGTACTCCTTCAGATTTTGAAGTAACTTTTTGGTATATACATTGATTTTCGATTTATCAATTCCATAATATATATTGTGAAAGTACTTTTCACCTCTCCTAATCATTCTCATTACACACATCATTGTTATTTCTTTTATTCTATCACACACACTGGGCATATTTGTTTCCATTCTCATTACTACTTCAATACGAGTTGTTTTTGGACAACCCAAGACAACCCTTAATGCCTCATTTTGAATGAGTTCCAATTGCCTTATCTTTTTGTTAGGAAACAACGCCAGAAGTGGAGCAGAATAATCAATAATTGACCGTATGGTTGTCAAATATATCATTCTTAACAATGGGATACCAATTCCATTTCCACAATTTGCCAATACTCTTAAAGTTGTACCTTTTGCAGTTTAAGATTATTCACAACTAAATCTGTTTTACACTCTATTCTTGACTGATATTTACTTTTATTAATATTAATTATTAAACCAGAATTAATACATAACTCTTGAATCTGATTAACTATATTTTGCATAGTAGAAAAGTAATGACACTGAATAACAATATCATCAGCATAAATAATAGTTTGTACATCATTTCCGAAATTAAACCTTGCAATTCTATCCATTAAGACATTAAATAGTATAGGACTTAACACACCCCCTTGAGGAGTACCTAAGCTTATATCAAAAACATCAGATTCAACCCCCTGGAAAATCACTTTACCTTTTCTATCAGACAAATAGTCTTTTATCCACTTTAACAAATTTCCTGATATTCCTTTATTAACTAATTCTTCCAATATAATGTTTTTATTTGCTTTATCAAAAGCATTCTGTAAATCTACAAACAACCTATAGTTAGATTTATTGTTACCTAATACCTTTATAATACAGTCAGCAGTCGATTTACCTTTAATAAAACCATATAAATTTTCAGAGAATAACCCTCCAATTTTATAATCTAACCTGTTTCGTATTACCCCTTCCATCATTTTACAAAAGCAAGAGGTCAGTGAAACTGGTCTAAAACCCCCATTACTCTTTCTAATAGGAATAATAATAGCAGTTTTCCAAGCCCTTGGCAATCTCCCATTGGTATATGACAAATTAAACAAGTCAACAATAGGGCTATTTTTTAACATCACAAGGCAATTCAAAATATCATATGGAACTCCGTCTTCACCTGGTGCTGTAGATTTTCCTGTGTTTAATGCATATAAAATTTCATCCCTATTTATGGGAATACAAGTATCATCCTCAACATTTCCTTGACTTTCAAAAAGATCTTTCCAAAAATGTTCTCTATTTTTTAAGTAATTCCTCATATCCAGCAGCAGACTATCAAAGCTTGCAATATATTCCCACTTTTCTTTTAACCTTCTTACTTCATCTATTGGATTTGGGTGTACAAAGGTTTTCTTTCTAATTCCTCTAATTTTATTAACATTATCCCAAATCATAGACAAATTTTTTGATTTGGATAAATTACTTAAATGTTCATTCCAATACTTTCCTCTTGCCTCCTTTCTAATTTCTGTATATAAAGTTGCAACATTTTCCAAAGTTTCTTTGTTTTCTGAAATTGGATTATTTAACCATAGTTTATGACATTTTTTTAAAACACTTTTCCATTCAATAACCAATTTATCTTTACAATAATCAGGTATATGCGACTTACCCTCTGCTTTTTGTTTTACAATATTAAAAAATTCATCTATAGTTCTTAGAAAATCTTCATAGAATTCATTTTCATCAGTTACCTCCAATAATCTATATACCTCATACCAATTTTCAATATACTTTATAAATTTTTTCTTGTGAGTTTCATTTTTAAATCTATACCTTTTTCTCTGAAAAGCAGTTTCAATTTTACTTAATTTTAAATTTACACCTATAGCAAAATGATCACTAAGTAACTCATTAATTACAGTGTACTCACCAACAACTTCCCCCATATCATATATAAGAGCATAATCTAATCTCCCACCCCTAATATGAGTGGGATCTTTATTACCTAATAATTCAAATTTATCATTTGTTTCCGTCAAATTTTTCAAAGTCTTACCATTATTATTATTTGTTCCATTAATACTACCAAAAAATTCATGTCTTGCATTTAAATCACCCATTATAATAATTTTATCTCTATCACTTTATATTTTGTCATAAAAATCCTCAGTTTGGAGTCCATTAGCATGAATATACACGTTAATTATAAAAAAATAACCATTTTTAATATTAATTTTAACTACTACATATTCTATATCATTTATTCTTTCAGCAACAATTAATTCTGCTGGTATATTATTCTTAACAAAAGTTATCAAACCTCTAGTGTTTTTTGTAGCATCAGCAAGCAATTCAAATTTTTTATAACCTTTTAATAATTCCGCATTATTATATTCACGAACTTCTTGTAAATTAATAATATCAAATTCATTAGCCCAAACATAAGAATGCAAATCATTTATTCTACAATCTACACTATTAATATTCCATGAAATTAATTTTGTGATATTACTTTCTGGATTCATTATCTAATTTATGCTTAAGGCCTTCCGCATATCGTAACAAAGACTTCATTAAGTTATCATTTGGTTTCTTTCCATAGGTAGTCAACATATTCAAAACTACCATCATTTCCTTCGTTGTACTAGTCTGTATTTCATTACAATTGACTTCACCGCCATTTTTGCCGTTTTTTGAATCTAGTGACACATGACTATTATCTCTCTTTCCTTCTGTCATCAAATTATTAACCTTATCACTTAACTCTCCTACAGCTTTTATGACAGATTCCAGCTCTTTCTTGAAATCAGCTAAAACTGTCATCATTTTCCCAGTTTGCTCTTCCTTCTCCTTAGGAATGAATATCCAACGACACCTCTCGTGGTTTTGTAGCTTCTTTGTCTTCATTCCTCTTGAAAGAGAAAATCGGTCGTTTAGGACACTCCCAGGCACTTGCGTTATGAATTCCACCGCAATTGCAGCATTTTCTTTCAACAGTAATATTTTCTTTAAATTTCTGTACACACTCCCTAGAATCATGTTTATTACTGCAAATTCTGCAGCGATTGTCATTTAAACACTGATAAGCTTTATGTCCCCACAAACTGCACTTATAACAAATTATCGGAGCTTCTTTGTACACTTCTAATCTTCTATATCCAAGTCCTGGTAAGAAGAATCTCTCGGGCGGCTCTGTTCCAATGAATAATCCAACCAGCTGATTTTTTTCTTCCTTCTTTCCTTTTACCATTACTGTCCTTCGGCGAATCCAGCGGAAAACACCAGTATCCATCACATCCTCTGGATCTAGCGCAGTAGGATATCCAAACAGTATAACTTTTGTCATCTTTTCAAAAACTGGCTTAATCATAAGAACACCATCAAAACCAGTCGTTGATAAACAGTCCGCTGCCTTCTGATCCTTAACAGTTACATAAGGGCTATTTTTCCCATTCTTGAAAATCCCCTCCATTTCCTTGTGAGCTTTAGCTAGTTTAACCGTCCATAATATCTTCTCCGGGTAATTCAAACCTGCATCAGTAGGGAATTGAAGTACTATCCTGTCACTTTTAGTTCTCACTGCATTTGTAGCTTTCGACACAGCCCCTTCAATTTGCTTTGATTTTTTAGCTTCCATCTGTCGTGTCTTCTTTAGCCTTTTTTTGTTAACGTGCACCTCATATCCATCCTCTGACGTTGTTGACATATTTAAATCTTCTTTAAGTATTTCTGCTTCACATGTTGATTGAAATGAAGTTTTATCTTTAAAATACCCGTCCGGTGCACTACTCAGCGAAGTACGTCCTGCTATGGCAGATGGCTCTAGTGCTTTTGATGTGTGCTTACCCCATACCAAATCGTGGTCACTTTTCCCCATGCTGCCATTTTGGGCGTTTTTTTTTTTATTATTATTATATCACTTACATTCAATACTGAGTGTAAAGTACAGTTTCATTTAGGTCAGGAACTACTGGAATGGCTGTCAGCTGTAACAGATCAAGAAAATGTCCAAGTGCAGGCTATGCTATGACAGAGGGTCTTTGCTGCTTATCAGAAAGGCCAAAACATCAAAATGTCTGCTCAATGAACGTACAATACTGCTCTGTTCCAAAATATTTCATACAAGTATAAAGACGATTTGCAGTGGTGAAGAGTAGAAACAAAATCAATAACTATTGACAGCGTGTGTCCTTCCGACCTTGGGACTTACAATAGGATCAAATTAATTGTTCTCAGGAATGACTTTCACACTTTACTTACTTCCACGAATTTGAAGATCAATTCTGATTTCATTTTTTTTTTAGTTGTTTTCGAGTAATTTAAAACAAATCGAATTATCTGGCAGACTCTGATAAACAATAAACAGTCACACAAATACAATCCTAATTTCCACTGACTAAAAATTATTTATCAAATTACACAAAGTAATTAATTTAAGGAGTGGCTTAAAAATTATGCTTTTTTTTAATCAAACATTGAGTCGTTCCTCTAGGAGGGGGAGGGGGAGGGGTTCCAGACATAATGACAACACAACAGTCACTGTCTCATTCATACTTAAACTGTCGAGTTTGGGATGAACCCCAAATGTAGCATAACTTCTACGATGTTGATTTTCACTCAAGACTCATCAACAGCACGTCGAACCTTACTGAATGTACTGCAGCATATATATGCATATAAATAATATACATATGTAAATACACACACACACACACACACATATATATATATATATATATATATATATATATATATATATATATATATATATATATATATATATATATATATATAATATATATATATATATATATATATATATATATATATATATATATATATATATATATATATATATAATCCAAGGCGGTTCAGGGAAAGGCACTGTCCTTATGCATTTTATTAAAATATGCCGACGTTTCACAACTCCTCATAGTTGCATTTTCCAGGCTGCAAACAGCGAACATGGCAATCAGTAAATTAAAATTAAAATCACAAGTCAGAATTACAATTACAATAAAACGTTCACAATAAAATGACTAAAACCTATCCTAGAAGAACAAGTAAAAGGCTGTAACAACCTACCCAGAAGGAAGTTAAAAACAAACTACTGCACTCGCATTGAGTATTACAAAAGAGAGAGAAAATAAATAAATAAATAAACATACAGACAGAGAAGAAACAACTTAACAAGACCATCAGGCAATAAACAGTTGTGTAGAGGATGTGTGGGAGTTTAATGGTGGTACAGTTAATTTAATAATAATAGATTCAAGTATTGTTAAATCATTTGCTTTTTGTACTTGTCCTATTACTGAAAAATCTTTATTTTCTATGAATGTTTTACATATCTTGGAGTGATTCCTGATATTAGACTGTTCAGGGCTGGAGTTGTGAAACGTCGGCATATTTTAATGAAATGCATATGGACAGTGCCTTTCCCTGAACCGCCTTGGATTGTTCTTCGAGCTGTTGCTCCGGAAGTTAGAGGTGTATATATATATATATATATATATATATATATATATATATATATATATAATCAGTAAGCTACAAGAGCCTCGATGGCTCAGTCGGTTACAGCAGCAGCTTCGGACTTCGTAGAGGTCTGTGGCGTGGGTTCAAATCCGCAGCCGACTGATCAGAGAGGCAGACACTTTGCTATCCGTGTAGACATCCCGGGATTATATATGTAATCAACAGATAGGTTTGCTTAAAAAGCAAATGGATGTTACAGACTAAATACACACACAAAACAAAGCCACTACAACACCTTCTAAAAAAAACATAACAAACATCTCACACGTCTCGAACTCTCGCCATACCCGCGCAATAACTTCTCGCTGCTAGGAAGAAAGGGCGTTGGGTCGGGTATGATACATGAAACATACGCTACCGGGGTCTAAGCGATGTCAGGCAGGGCAGCCGATCGAGACCACAGGTCAACCCCAAAGCCAAAATCAAAAAGTCCTTCAAAAGAAGGCAACGTGCTTACCCCATACAAAAATGGGAAAAAAGCACGTTAAAAGAAGAAGAAGATATAATCAGTAAGCTACAAACGTCCTTTAATATCCAATTCGCTCTGCCTCGGAAATAATATATTTTCATATATGTTACCGAAGGGGAATTTTTTAGTTGATAATAAGTTCGTCATCCCGTGGGCTCAACCCAGCGAAGGACAAGAACTCAGTGCACCCTTGACTTGCCAAAACTATAATTCGTAACCACAGTCATCATACGACGCAAATACTCTGACAATCACTCAAAGTAAAAAATAAAAATAAAAACTTTATAAAAACAGAGCAGTTTTCGGAAAAAATATCTTTTAAGTGTCTCTTTCAAACTAATCTCACTGCTGGGAATCTCATTCTATATTCCTGTTTTCTAAATTCCAGAAGAATTTCCACGATATTCATAAAGGTCAGACCTCCAGTCAGGAGGAAAGTTTGTGAAGGAAGAAGATAAGAATTCACTGAAGAAGAAGAAGAAGAAGAAGAAGAAGAAGAAGAAGAAGAAGAAGAAGAAGAAGAAGAAGAAGAAAAATTCCATCTCAGGGGAGCTGAGATAAAAACTATGGTTTGAAACTTTCGTTTGATAAAAATCCCACTGCCATAAGAAAGTTCCCCCTTTCGTGTCTTTTAGAAAAAGAAGATGAAAAAGAATGTGAGTAAATCCTTTTAATTGAGGATATATCTAGTGTGCCTTTAGACTGATTTGAATATCGTTGGAGGTGAATGAAAAATAAATTGTGCAAGTGGTCACGTATGAGAGAGAGAGAGAGAGAGAGAGAGAGAGAGAGAGAGAGAGAGAGAGAGAGAGAGAGAGAGAGAGAGAGAATGTTATTTCCCAATCCATGATATCTTCCGAAGTATTACTCTCTCTCAAAACGAAACCAGAAATATGATTAAACGAACAGCCTCTCCGCCCTTGATTTATCACTTAACTTTTGTGGTCCTAGTTCCTTTCTCTTCCTTGTTCTTTCTTTCTTATATATATATATATATATATATATATATATATATATATATATATATATATATATATATATATATATATATATATATATAATTTCCCTCTTTCCCTCTGTGAGAAATGCTGAAGAGGAAATCCCAATGACGACGCGGTTTTCGATTAGAGAAAAATGAGGAAATTAGCAGTTATAGACGGAGGCATATTTTACACATTCCTTCCACCATAGAGAGAGAGAGAGAGAGAGAGAGAGAGAGAGAGAGAGAGAGAGAGAGAGAGAGAGAGAGAGAGAGTGTGTTATAAGTTATTCATTAGAAGCAATATGTTTTTCTTTATTTCAGGCTTCCAAGCAGGAGAATCTGTCTGAAGGTGTGTTCAAACTATAGTAAAACATGCCGTACACATATCGGCAACTTGTTGCATACATATCCCAAACAGGTTGAAAACAAGTCAACAGCAGTCATAAACATATATTAGCAAAGTTTTACATATATACATATCACAAGCAAGTTGAAAACAATTCAACAACCGTAACTGAAAATGGAAACTTTGGGCAAATGCTGAATAACCGAATATAGCGCTGGTTACGACTACCAGTAAGTCACCGACTTGTATTCAACACGTTCATGACGAGTGTGCCATAAGTTGCCGACATGCGTTTATGACACGGTTAACTGCAGTGTGGATGCACCTAACAGAACGGAGACCTATACCACAAGAAACTCCTTCAGGATGTGTTTGTGTAGATGAGTCAGCAGAGGAATCGACGCAGATGGAAAGACACAAACATAAACAAATAAAAACACATACAAATCCTGCACAAACACACACACATACACACAAAGGCTTCGTCTTCCCTCAACCTTACTGAAAGAAAAGAGGAAGAACTATTTCCCTTCGTTGTTTATTTTCGATTTTCCCCAACACTAAAATCAGACTCTTCTGCTTCCTCTTCTTGGCCGAGAGAAATGACGTCATTTCCGGAAAAATCGACCTCAGATCCAGATCCTGTTAATTAAAAGTAGACGCTAAAAGGGAGAAGGAAGAAGGATCTTTGTAAAACAAAAAGGCAAATTTGATGCTCATTCGAATATCAAAAAAGGGGAAATAAGGAGGGAAGGAATAAAGTAGGAAAACAGAAAATGACTGCCTCCCATCATAAAAAATCCGGAGGTTCGGAAATATTTTCTTTCAGAAACAAACGAGACCGAAAAAAACGAGGAACGTTTTCACAGCCTGTAGGCCTATCAGTGGGTGGTTGAGAGAGAGAGAGAGAGAAAGAGAGAGAGAGAGAGAGAGAGAGAGAGAGAGAGGGGGGGGGGGTGGTTCTCAAGTGCCTGGCCCAAATATGACAACCGGACAAAGAGCCCCGACATCTAGTAGTAGAATTTCACATGCCTGTTTTTCCAGTCAACTTACTCATGCCTTTTGCCATAATCCCGGGTAAGCTACGTTCCATGAAATCTATACATTATACGTATTTATTCTGAAATGAATGGATCGAGGCAATACATCACTTTATTGATATCTAAACCTTAATTAAAATAAACAGCCTCCTTTAACATGATAACTTACTGACCAAAAGTATCAAACACTAGAATTCACAGGAGAAAAAACTGTGCAAAATTAATTAAAGTTCTACCTTAAAAGTTTAGGGGTCTCACAACAATCCTGCGGAACGGCACCCTCGCCTCCCCCTCCAACAACCGTTTATGTAAGACATCGAACACAGAGAAGCTCCGAAAGAGACGCGTACAGGACCAGAGAGGCTCTTGCTGGCCCTCTGGCGGAAACACAGAGCAAGGAGAGCTTTGCTCCTCGTTTTTGTAAGGATAACGGAAGGATGTTTGTTTTCCATTCTCCCGCGAGCGTTGGAGCGACAGCGCATAAGGGAACGACCCTTGCAATGAGAGAGAGAGAGAGAGAGAGAGATAAACAAAAATAGATTGTTAGCATCCCCCAACCTATTTTTTGAAAAAATTCTGGCTGAGAAGAAAATACAAGATTCTAACTATAGCACGTAGTGGTCAGACGTGCATAAAAAACTTACACGACATCAAATTTGCAGAGGGATAGGTCTAAACCTCGTAGGGTGTGGAATATGGATATGGGTAACCAGACAGGGTATGGGAGGGAAGAAGAAGATTTCGTCACAAGAACCTGTGTTTATCTTCGCTCTGTATTTTGGTCTATATATCTTGTGATTTAATGTACTCAGGCACTGGTAACAATGCATGGAGCATCGTGAATTGATGTGAGTACACAGACTTAGGTGGAAAGTTTTATAAGTACAAGAATAGTGCAAATAGCCTAGAGACTAAAATAGACTAAGGGTACTGGAAACGTTTGTTTATACCCCCAGGCGTTTGCCTTGGGGATGGTCCGTTTTCTATGATAAATTTTACCCGTTCTCTTTGTTGTTTTATGAGTTACAGCACTAAAACAACATGGATTCGTTTCCAAGTTATTTAAGGAGAAAGGACTCATTGGTCTACAATTCCTGGGAGGTTATGTGTCCATCGAAAACGTATGTAATGTGTTATTCAGAGAAATGAGACTTGATATTGCTGACCTTTTGGGTGTACAGAATGTAAGCAGGAATAAAGTAGTGGTTAAGTTCAGCTCAGAGAACAAATTCCTGGAAATAGCCAGGCAATTTGAAGATAATATTAAGATAAATGCGGTAGATAGTGTGAAAGTTGTGAATATAAGTACTTCGTATACATATGTATCGATAAGGAATGCACCCTTTGAATTGTCTGATGAATCGATAATAATCATTATGAGCAGATATGGAAAAGTGGATTCAATAAGAAGCAACAGATTCAGTATGGGACCCCTGAAAGGCCTGCTGAATGGGATACGGACAATAAAAATGAAGATTAGAGATAAAATTCCTTCATCGATAACTGTGTCTGGTTTTAATTTAAGTATATTATATATATAATGGGCAGAAAAGAACCTGTTACAGATGTGGACAAGAAGGCCATCTAGTAAAAGACTGTAACATTGATATTATGGAAGGAGCCAGTATGTGGAATGAAAAAGACTTTCCTGACATAAGCAGGCAAAGAAATGATAATATATCAGAGAAGGATAATGGTGATGATGGAGAACAAACAAGAGAAGGAAATAACATTGAGGGACGAGAGGTAAATGGTAGCCAAACAGGAACTGATATTAGTGAAGAGAAGACTGATGTATACACAAATAGTGAAGCTGACAAAGATCTAAGCACTCAGGGAAAGGGAAACCAAGAAGGTAAAAAAATAAATAAGGAAGAAGGACTAGAAGAGGGAAAAGAAGATCATCGAATGAGTGAAGACAGTGACGAAGAGATAGTATTTGCTCGTGTGCAGTTATCCATCTCCTGATGAAGTTGTGCAAGTAGCAACAGACACAGAAGAAGCAGAATGAAGTGCACAATGAAGAAATTACAAATAGAGGGAAGGTGGAATACGAAGAAGACGACATGCAGATAGTAACCGAAGAAATAGTCAACAGTGAAGAAGTTGAGCAAATACCAACGGAAAAAGAAGCTCGTAAAGAAGCAAAGGGTGAAGGTGAAAAAGATATGGATGGTGACTCTAAGAGGAATACTAAAATTCCAGAGGAAATCTCAATAGAGAGTGAAACGAAAGGCAACAAAAGAGGAAGAGAAAAGGGTAACAAGAATAGGAACGGAGATAAAAGCCAAATACCAGTACGACAGAAATGGCAAGCTGCTACAGATAACGACGACAGTTCAGGTGTAAAAATGACCATTAAAAAGGACAATGGACAGAAATGCTTAAAAGTATCGAATAATAGTGAAGAAGAATGTTTTGTTTTTTCTGAGTTGTCTGTCAGACCCCTTAAATGAAAGCCAGGATTTGTTTGTTGATAATGTAGATGATCATGGTCTTTCTAGTGATCAGAATTCTGGTAAACACAAACATGATGATGATGATAATAATAGTAATGGTAAAAATGGATGTTCTAAACTGGCTAAAATAGGTAAATAATTAGTATGCATTTATTTTAATATACCCCTTAAAATGGCCTTAGTTACGGCTTCATTAAATATTTGTGGTCTAAATGAGCTTAATAAGCAGTTGAAAGTAAAGATGTTAGTTGATCAATATAAAATTGATGTATTATACCTTCAAGAACATAATATTAGAGATGTGAATAAAGTAAAATATTTAGAGGATTACTTTGAGGTTGTAATGAATATGCCTACTAGCTTTAAAGGTGGTACGTGTTTTCTGTTTAATAAAAGGTCAAATATTTCAGTTATTAACAGTGAAAAGGATGGCACTGGAAATATATTATTTACAAGGATACAGTATAATGATATAAACCTCTCCTTATTGAATGTACAGTACGTATACGCACCGTCACGTTCAAGTAAAAAGGGAGATAGAGAGAGAGAATTTGTTCTCTGTGGATATTTTGTATTATTTAAGGAACAACATAATATCAAATTTGATTTTTGCTGGTGACTTCAATTGCGTACTTTCGGGTAGAGATGTTAGTACAGGTAATGATACGTATGTATCAAAAGGTCTTAAATCCTTAGTACAGCATTTAGGATTGAAAGACGCTTGGTTTGCATTGAACAATATTCCCGAATATACGTACATCCTAGGCAATTATGCTTCAAGAATTGACCGTGTGTACGTGACTGACTTGTATAGTAATATTAAGAATTGTAAAAATATCCCATTATCTTTAACGGACCATAATATGATATTAACTGAATTTCTGCTTGATAATCGTTGTAAAATAGGTAGAGGAATATGGAAGTTAAATGTTTCATTATTGGAGAGGGACGACTTCATGGAGAAATTTGAAAGATTATGGCATTTTTTAAGAAATGAAAGAATAAAATACTCCAATATTATGGAATGGTGGGATACATTTGTGAAACCAAAATCAAAAGAGTTTTTCATAAGGCTGTCTAAACAAGCTATACGAGAGAAGTGTGGCACTCTAACATTTTTGCAAAATTATCTTGAATACTTATCAAGTAAAGCTGCTGTTGGTTACAATAAATTTGAAGAAATGAAGACTATAATAGATAGAATAAAATCAATAAAAGATGAAATATGTGAAGGTATAAAGATTAGGTTAAGGACAGAAGAGAGAATAAATGGCGAGAGATTATCTGCACATTTATTAGGTAAAGAGAAACTCAGAGGGAAGCGAAATAGTATTAGGCAACTGAGGTTAGAAAGCGGTGTGACGCTCGACAACACAGAGGCGATAGTCTGTCATGTAAAGGAGCATTATGAAAAACTATTCTCAAAGATAAATGCTGAAGAGCAGCTACAAGATAGTTTTCTTAATTTTATAGAGGGCACAATAACTGATGAGGACAATGAAATGTTATGCAGAAAGGTATCAGTTGAAGAGGTATTAAATACGTTAAAGATGATGAATAAAGGTAGAACTCCGGGTGAAGATGGTCTTCCTCTGGAATTCTATTTAAAGACTTGGAATGTAATTAAGTCAGAGTTTTCTGAAATGATTAAGTTTACGATAGATTTAGACACTGAATTAGGAAAAAGCCAAAAAAAGGGTATCTTGGAGACCTATTTCTTTACTGAATACGGATTATAAATGCATTGCAAAAATCTTGGCTAATAGATTAAAAAGTGTTCTTCATAAAGTTATATCACGAGAACAGTTTTGTTCTGTTAAAGGAAGATCAATAGTGAAATGTAATACTCTAATTAGGGATGTAATTTATTATGCAAATGAAAATAAATTGGATTGTGCTCTACTTAACCTGAATTGGAGTAAGGCTTTTGATAGAGTTAATTTGAGGTTCATGTTTAAGACACTATCACGGATGGGTTTTAGTGAGTTGTTTATCATGAAAATTAAAATGTTATATAATGGATGCCTAAGTGCAGTTTGTGTAAATGGGATTGTTAGTGGCTTTTTTCCTGTTGACAGATCCATAAGGCAAGGATGTCCTGTGTCAATGATAGCATATGTATTGTTTCAAGAATCTCTATACAGAACAATAAAACAAAGTAATGAAATTGTGCCAGTGAACCTCCCAAATGGGTTCCAGTGTTCTGTTGTTGGTTTTGCTGATGACAGCTCAGTTTTTGTTAGTAAAGAAAGAAGTATTAAAGTAGTATTTAGTATTATAAAGCAATTTGAGCTAGCTTCTGGTGCAGAACTAAATAGAGATAAGACTTGTGTTACGGGTTTAGGTAATTGGAAGGACAAAAATGTATGGCCACTTGATTGGATACAACAGTGTTGGGTATTAGGCATATTGATAACCAATGATTATAATGAAATGGTAGATGAAAACTGGGATGCTTTAATCAATAAAGTTAAGGTAAAAATAAATATGCTTTCGGCTCGATACTTGTCTCTATATCAAAAGGCTATTCTTGTAAATTCTCTTATTTTATGTAAAGTCTGGTACATGTGTCATGCATTTCCATTAGGGAAAGAGAAAGCAAAAATTATAGAACAATCTATTTTCCGGTATTTATGGTGTGGAACTTATCAACCAATTAAGAGGGATTCCTTGTATCTGCCAAAAACAGAAGGTGGTATTGGGGTTATTAATGTGTTTTATAAAGCAGCAGCTATTTTAACAAGTACGTTCTTGAATATTATGTTATGTGATAGTTATGGACGAGAGTTAGCCTTATATTACACGTGTATTAGAATAAATTTGTTGTGGGTTGTAGAGGATTGCCCTAATGTGTCTTATGTTGCTACTCCCTATTATAATATAATTATTGGTAATATAAGGAAATTATTGAGAATGCCTAAATTTCCACATATCAAAAGTAAGAATATTTATCAGTATTTGATGCCAACCCATAAGCCCATTGTAACCCTTTGCATAATTGGGGTTATATATGGAGTAACCTTTCGTGCAAATTTGTTGACTCCTATCAAAGAAGTATTATGTATAGATTTTTGTATGAATCCTTGGCTACTAAGGAAAGACTAAAGATATTGAATATTGCTGATAATAATTTCTGCAATAAATGTACGGAAAATGAAAATCATCTACATGTTGTTTATTTTTGTAAATATGTTAAAAAAATTTGGAAGTGGTTCCAGAATTTGATTGAAGAGGTATGTAATACAAAAGTTCAGTATCCAATAAAAGTATTGATGTTGGATTTCGATTATAAAGAAAAGAAGAAGAAAAATACATTAAATATACTGTCACGTTAAGTGATGGTTTTGTGGGAACTGCTGGTTCCCCGCTCGTTCCCTTTTGTGGATTGCTGCCTCCTTACCTTCAAGTTTTTTTTGTTTTGATGCTTTCGTGGTGAGCTGCCGGTTTTCTGTCGTCAGTCGGGTCTGGTAGGGCAGCGAGAGTAGCGGCAGTGGCAGCAGCAGCAGCAGGCAGTTTTTGGAGTCGACGTTGGTCGAGTTTTTGAGCAGCAAATTGGAGCACGGCTACGAAGTGGAGCACGTCGTAGAGGTGGAGTGTGACCATGAGTAGTCGTGTGACCACGAGCTGCTCATCTTTGATGACAGCGTGAGGCTGTCCTGACGTCTCCATCGGGGTATTCTGGTTTGTGGGGTCTTGTCCCTGTTGTGCAGCTGAGGGCTGTCTTGGTGACCCGATGGAGAACGTATGTTTGGTTTTTTTTTCTGCCTGCTGTTGTTTAATTTTGCCTTTTTTTTTAGCTACTTTTTGTTTATAAAGTTAATTGTTTATTTAACTTGATTTTGTTTAGTGCTGCCTTTTGGCTTTTTTTTTGTACTTATGTTTTTTATCTTTTTACCAGACCTGACTCACTTGTAAATACTTGCCTTAATAAATCAATATTAAGCTCATTTTATTGTTTTTGTTGTTTTCTCCTCCTTTGTTTGTTGCATCTGCCGTCAGTCATGACAGCCCCGTCCTGAGTATGTTAAAGAACCTGCATAACGACCCACTCGGGTCGTTACATATACTTATTGAGTATGTAAATTGTATGTGGTATAGTAGAAACGAGGTGTTACCAAGTCAAATCATTTCAATATTAAAATGTAAAATAAAGTACACAAAATGGGTATTATCAAATGCATATGAACTTGAAAAATATTTCACAAGTGAATAATATTTGAATTCATGAAATTAATGCACTTCCATTCCAAAATTTTCCTATTATATTATATTGTTGAATTTTTATGAAAATTTGTGCATATTAAATTAAGGTTATTTGTAATAATATTTGAAATTATGAAATATACTCCATTTCAAAAATCTTTCTTATTATGTTATATTGTCGATATAATTGTTATGAAAATTTTGTATAAAATTAACTGATATTTGTAATGAAATTTTAATAATAATAATAAAAAAAAAGACAGGGTATGGATGGGCAGGGGAGGGGGCGACAGGCCGGTGTGGATGAGATGTTTAAGACGCAAGGAGTGATAGAAAAGTTTCCATTTCACTCTCTCTCTCTCTCTGTCTAGCAAGGAGAGTAACTTTCCACTTTCTCTCTCTCTTGTTTACACGGAAATGAAATAAAGAAGAAAAACGGCCAAAAACTCTACACTGCAGAGGCCATAAGAGTAGAATCTAATCCCTTAAACTTTATAAGGTTTACAGAAGAGTGTGTGAATGTGTGTTTTTATATGCGTGTGTGTTTATGTATGTTAATGAGAGAGACACAGAGATGTATTTAATAATCAGCCGCGCCATTTTAAGAAAAATGTAAATAAAAATGGCTTCTGTGTAAAGATGAAATTAAATAAAACTACCACTAACTAACAAAATGAAATTTGGACAATTTAGCAAAAGCATAGCTTGCCAAAAAAGTACACTGATATACTTGAGCCTATTCACTTCATGCCCGTTGTCGGTGATGATGCAACATCTGCACCTTTTCCCATCTCAAAGATTGCTCATTTAGCCTACTTTCCTTGATATCCCTCGTCTACTCTATTCTATCCCCTTCTATTTATCAGAGATTTTCTGCTTGTCACTCAACCCTCCATTCTGTGTGAGACCTCAACTCCCACACTTCTCTTTGCCTCAGTCGCTCCATCTCCACTCGCCCTCAATCTTCCAATCCTGAAGGCGATTGTGAGGAGGGTATTCTGTTGTATACAATTGACTCAGGATAGAATACAGAATATCTCTCTCTCCATCTCTCTTCATTATCATTATTATTAACTGGACTATTCAGCTTTATTCTTTCCCTGTAATCCTTAATCTCGGTGCCCCTGAAATAACTTTCTTCAATTTCCCCCTTTCCCATTTGTTCCACGGTTGGGTCTTTCCCCTTTTTCCATCCCCTTGCCTTCTCACTGATTCTCCCCTTCCCTTGATTTTCTCCTCCTCCCGCTTCCCCTCGCTTCCCCCTCTGCTTACCCCACCCCCCTCACCTGGCAATCAGAGACTCCTGAACCTACGTTTCCGTTCGCGGACAATTGCTCGGCCACACGCCCAGGACGAGAACACCTCTGAAAACCTTTTCACGAATCAGTGGGGAAGGAAGGAAAGAGAGAGAGAGAGAGAGAGAGAGAGAGAGAGAGAGAGAGAGAGAGAGAGAGAGAGAGAGAGAGAGAGAGAGAGACCCGTGGCCCGTCCTTGTCCTCTGAAGCTAGCAGGAAGGAAGGAGGGTCTTCCAAAGACCTGAACAACTGGAGATAAACACTGCCTTTTCAAAGGGTCATTGCACACGGAACCTCTCATTAAGGAAAGTAAACACTGCCTTAGAAAGAGGGTATATACTTAGGGACTGCTGTCAGAGTCCCTGTCGCTATTTAGAAAGAGCGAGAAAGCGTGAGAGGAAGATAAACAGCCTGGGACAGCTTTTTAATTTTTTTTTAAACAAGATAAATGCTGTTTACAGCTTTTGTGGGGAGAATGAGGGAATAAGGGGTAGGGTTGAGGATATCGTTGAAGATGAATGCGATGAGGATGGTTGTGAGGAAGCTAAGCAGGTGAATGTAGCCGTGAGAACGTGTATGCATGAAGCGAAAGGTAAATTAGTAACGAATGTAGTGGTGAATCAGAATGAATATTGTAGTTTGGTAGACACGGGAGCACAAGTGTCGTTAGTGAGTAGTACAGTAGTTAGTGAATTGGAAAGGTGCGATTGGGATATAAAAAGAAAATCAACGAGTGTAAGGATACATGGTTTGGGACAAGGGAGTGTGTTAGTATGGGAGGAGGTACAATTAAAAATTCAGTTAGGGGGATTTGAAATAATACATAATTTTGTAGTCATGGATGAGAATGATATGCCAACATGTTTTTTATTAGGAATTGATTTTATGAGAATGCATGATATAAGTGTGGATGTCGGGAGGGGAATTTTAGGAAAGGGCGGCAGGGAAATAACGAAGGTTAAAGGAGGGGATGTGTCTAAAACTAGTTTTGTAGGTATGGTAGATATTGCAAGGAGTGAAAATGATTTGTTGAGTGAAGAGGAAATTAAGCAGATGCAAAATCAGTGCATGAAAATAAATATGTTAAGAGAGTGTGTGTTAGGGGGTTTAAGAGTAGGAAGTTGGCCGTCTGAGTTAGAAGTGTATAAGCAAAGTGCTAAGAGATTTGTTGTATGTAAAGGTATAGTTTATTTTTTGCATCAGGAAGGAATATGGGATGGGGAAGTGTATGTGCCAGTGTTTTCGGAAGACGCAGCCTTGGGCATGTGTTTATTAGTGCATGATAGGTTTGGGCATCTGGGGAAAAATAAATTATGGGAATGTATGAGAGAGAGATTGTATGTGCCTGGATTGAGTAAAATTTGTGCGGATGTAGCGATTACGTGTGCGGACTGTCAGAAGGGTAAGTATCAAAGTGTGCATGCGAATCCACCTGTGTTGCGATTGCAGATGAAAGAGTTATTTGAGATGATTGTGATTGATTGTGTGTCGTTGCCTGTGACTGCTAGAGGACATGTGGGAATGGTTGTAATGGTAGATCATTTGAGTAAGTTTGCATATGCGGTGGCGATTCGGAACAAAAAGAGTGAGACTGTAGCGAGAATGGTGGGTCAAGTGATGTTGCCAATGTGTGTGTGCAAGCCGACGCGAATGTTGAGTGACAATGGGCCTGAATTTGTTGGATGGGAGTTTGA
The DNA here is from genome assembly GCA_039081455.1 of Macrobrachium rosenbergii. Lineage (NCBI taxonomy): Eukaryota > Metazoa > Arthropoda > Malacostraca > Decapoda > Palaemonidae > Macrobrachium > Macrobrachium rosenbergii. The sequence continues at coordinate 2,283,000 of JANJGK010000009.1, forward strand.
GCAAATGTTGCGTGATTGGGGCATAGAGCATGTGTACTCTACGCCGTATATGCCCAGTGCGAATGGATTGGCGGAACAAACGGTGAGAACGTTGACAGAGATCTTACGTATGATGAGTGAATGTGATAATGATTGGGATGTAAATGTTGGCCGAGCGTTGTGGGTATACAACGCCACCGTGCATAAGGGTATTGGTATGTCTCCGTGTAAATATGTATTAAATTTTGAAAAGATAGTGAGACCGAGATTGGGTATATCTGAGAATGATAGGGAGGTATGGAAGAAGGCGCATGAGAGGTTTGAAAGTTACAAGGTGGGCGAGAAAGTGTTGAAAGAAGTAATCGAGAAAGGGCGGTTGAATGTAAATAAAGTGCGTGAAAAATTTGAGGGTCCGTATGAAATGTGGGAAGTTGGTCCCAGTGGGCTTAGTTATGTTGTAGGGGAAGTATGTGTAGATGGTAGTGTGAGAGAAATACGAGCGCATCATAACCAATTGCGTAGATGGAAGGATGTACCGGAATATGTGAGAGAGAATGGGGTGTATAAATGGTTGAAATCGAATGTGGGTGAACCAAGTATGCATGAGAGCTTGTGTATGGAGGATCAGCAATTTGTTTTGATAGAGTATGGTAGGAAACGTAAGAAAGGGAAGAACGTAAGTGAACGGAATGGTCATAAGTTGTGTGATAGGGGTGTGAGTGCCAAAGTGGAAATGAGTGATAAAGCGTGTAATACGGATGAATGGGATGGTATGAATAGAACGTATAGCATATGCAGGTTTGATATAACTGAGTTGACTGAACGTGTAGGGGTGAGTGAACGGTTGGAGGTGAGCAAAAGTGTAAGAGTAAGAGAGCGTAGCAGTGATAGACGAGTGATTGAAAGCATGAATGAATCGTTGCAAGAATTGGAAAGGTCAATGAGTGAATGGGATGGGTTAGTTGAAGAATTGGGGGAGGTATTTGGGAACGAGTTAGAGGGTATAGATGAGATTGTGGATGAAATTGAGAGTGGTAATAGTGAAGAAGATAGCGTGAATCTGAGAGAGAATGGAGGAGAAGATGTGAATTTGAATGTTGCTAGAACAGAGAATGATTCTGAGAGAATGATTGCGTGCCCGCGAATGCGATCTACAGGACCTGCTAGTGAGCATCCGTGGGTGTTGCGTAAGGCAATTTGAATGAAGTGTAAAAGATGTTGGTTGGGAAATGCTAAAAGGGGGGAGAATTATAGAGGGATGAATAAATTTGTTTGTATTTAGCATTTCCCAACGTTTTGTGTGTGTGTGTGAGAGAGAGAGAGAGAGAGAGAGAGAGAGAGAGAGAGAGAGAGAGAGAGCGAGTGTAATTGTTGTTGTGAGTGGTTCGGTTGTTGGAGTTCGTTTACGGCGCTGTCTGTCTGTCTGTCGGGAGTTTTTCGGTTTTGGGGAAGTCTTGAGCTGAGTTCTGTGCAAGGCGGACATTGATGGTGGATTATTGTATGCTTCATGAGTCGTGTGTTTTCCGTTGGATGTCATTGTTGTCTGTGCATGTGTCTCTTCCTTTTTGCTCGTTTTTTTTTGGGTTGAAAGTCTGTTTTCGGTTTCGTTTGTGTAATTTTGTCTACTTTGTGTGGGGCGACCGTGGACACGTCATCCATCTCCCAGCAACCGAGGATCATAGTGAGTATTGTATGTGGTTATATGTTCGGTGTATCTGTGTTGTGTATTGTTTTTTTGTGTTTTTAAATCCCGCCACAATTGCACACGGAACCTCTCATTAAGGAAAGTAAACACTGCCTTAGAAAGAGGGTATATACTTAGGGACTGCTGTCAGAGTCCCTGTCGCTATTTAGAAAGAGCGAGAAAGCATGAGAGGAAGATAAACATTAGCCTGGGACAGCTTTTTAATTTTTTTTTAAACAAGATAAATGCTGTTTACAGCTTTTGTTTTTAGACTTAGTTGATAATATACAATAATTTCAATGGTGCTTGCTTTATTTGTAAGAGCCCCGACGCTGTCTCTTCCAAACACGTGTGTGTTCGTGTGTTCGTCAATCGTCATCATCAGAGAGGACAGGACAAAACAGAAGCGTCTCATTTTCTTTCTCTACAGGAACGCGATTTCAACCATACAATATTTCCGTCTGTTTCTCCCTAAGCATTGTTGTCTTAATGTATGTACAATCACCACTACTTGTATTGCCATGCATTTATTTGTAAAGTCACCACATCGATGTCAGCGGAGTGCTTCGAAGGCGTCATTAATTAAGTCTCCGCTGAGCAAGTTTTCTTTGGTGACTTCCCATTTTCTTCACACTCAATTCGTCACGCCTAAACGTGCCAGGTCACGCATTTCCTTACATTTTAACTTTATATGTATTTGTCCAACTGTCATAAATTATGTATCGTATGTTTCTTTATTCGCAGGCATCAAGACTGTATCCATATTGAAGTGTTGTATGTTTTTGTATTGTAAATTGTACTTGTTCGCCGCATATTATTGTTAATTGTTTTGACCTCAGGTCACGCTCAATGTCATTGTCTTCCGCTGTTTGGCGCCAGTTGGCCGCTATATAAACTGCCTGAATCTGTAAAACAACAACATAATAAAGTAGCAGTAACTTTTACCTGCTCATTTCTTTTGCACCTCATACAGTGATGACCCCCCGGAGTATCCCGGAGCCATTAGCGGACCGACACGGCGACTCAGTCTTGGCTCCAGAAATTCTCCAACGCTCTTAGCGGACTAAACACGGTGCTGTAACCAGCGTTTGAACGTGCTGACTCTCGTCGGCAAACCCCACCAGCGTCACTAGCGGACCCACACGGCGCACGAAAGTGCGTTCTGACGCGAGTACCCCACTCCAGCAAGAGGGCAAAGGAGCGAGCATGGACGCGGGTATCCCCTCCTTCATGCAGTTAACCGTGGACCTCGCGGACTCGGAGGTCTACCTACCTCCCATCTCACCCTCACCCGTCCCCGCACCAAGGCCCTCCCGCACCTCCACACCCACGCCAGCGCCCCGAACACTCCATGGCCCGGCAACACAATCGCAGGCCGCCCTCACCGTAAAGTTGCCACCTTTTATTGTAAGAGCCCGTCGCCGTCTCTTCCAAACAATCAGACGTTACACACGTCTTGGGGGAGAGTATTTGTAAGAGCCCCGACGCTGTCTCTTCCAAACACGTGTGTGTTCGTGTGTTCGTCAATCGTCATCATCGGAGAGGACAGGACAAAACAGAAGCGTCTCATTTTCTTTCTCTACAGGAACGCGATTTCAACCATACAATATTTCCGTCTGTTTCTCCCTAAGCATTGTTGTCTTAATGTATGTACGATCATCACTACTTGCATTGCCATGCAAGCATTCTAATCATGTACTCATAATGTTCCAACAAATCTTTTGTATCAAACTGTATGTGTGTTTCTGTTTGTGAAGACGCCAAATGTCTCTCCATTTCACATACTCGTATATTATGCTACTGCATTGTATCCATTAATCTGTCTTGAATCTCAAGCAATTGGCCATAAGTAGAATTTCCTGGCCTTTCCACTGATGTATGTTTCATCACTGTTTGTTAATCATGTCTCTTAATATCGCCATCTGTTTGTCTGCCGACAAACACAGATGTCTGAACCTTTTATCTCTGTTTTACCTGTCTGTGTGTAGACGCTACATTACCGCTCGCACGCGTCAATAACATCGAAGATTCTGTACATTTATCTCAGTAAGGAACCACCAATAAACCAGTAAACACCCAGTCAGTATGTCGCTCAATTCCCAATCCTTACATCTTCATTTCAAAAAAATTTCATTTTAAGAAATTTCAATGAATTTGATATAGAAATTAAGGTTTTAGCTGATTTTCACTACTGCCATTGACATAAGATCTCGGGGAGAGAGAGAGAGAGAGAGAGAGAGAGAGAGAGAGAGAGAGAGAGAGAGAGAGAGAGAGAGAGAGAGAAAGATTCCCAGACCTCTCCTGCTGCTATGAACTTTTGCTTTTCTATGAATTTTTTATTTGCATGAAGTTCAAGCATCTTTTATTTGCTCTAGAGTGTAAACTGTTTCTTTATTTGTTAACTTATTATCTATAACCAATGAGAATGAGTGTTATCTTGCTGCTATGAACAGTTTTTGAGCTCTCATTTTATCTGCGTCTTTTTTTCTTTTTTTTAAAGCTTAAACACTGTTTAACAATTGGGGTAAATTGTTTATTTATTAATTTCTTTACTTTGTTTCATGACTTTATATATTGATACCCACGAATGAACGTCTCTTTATTCCTCAGAGCGATTACTTCAATCTTTAAAATATTCATCAAATACGTGTACCTGCTCATATCTTTAATACTATATAAAAGATAAATCATTCTGTTCACTAAGAAAAACCGACTTCCTTTTCACCTTGTTGATTTTTTATGAAGTGGGATCAGAAACATATTTATCTCTTCCTAAAGAGCCCCAAAGAGCGATTCCTGAATGCATTCTATACGAATTCTGACAGCAAACAATTCCATCTCTACTGAATGATTCTCTCATTCCATCTAACTGAAGTCTTGAAGGGTCAGGAAAATACTCGGAAAATATTTGGTGCTGGGGAGATCTTACCTTCCCCCTCTCCCCACCATATCTGTAACCCTCTTCTCCTATTAACCTGCTCCTTCCCGCCCCAATTCCCTCAATCTTGTCCCGACCTCGTCAATTATACCTTCTACCCAAAAACTCTCGATTTCAAATTTCCACGTGAGAACAAGAGAATATTTAGTTCGGATCGTTTTACTTTTTCTCTTTCCAAATTCCTCTCTCTCTTACACCCTCTTGTATTATCATTCTGATTTCGTTCCACTGACATCAAGTCAGAAGTAGTTCAGTCTGACTCCATGTTTCCACTCCCATGTCAATCGCATTATTCTGAAGTCCTGTTGTCCTTATCAGTCATCTACGCTCTCCTGTTGCCTGTGTGTAGTGTTTGTTATTATATATATATATATATATATATATATATATATATATATATATATATATATAAATATAAATATATATATATATATATATATATATATATATATATATATATATATATATATATATATATATATATATATATATATATATATATATATATATATATATATGCAATTCTGAAGAAACCCGGGAAAAAAATCTTAGTTAACTACACTTCGTATTGAATTTCTAAGTTTATACTCTCCTAATGATGTGAATTCATTATGGTGCAGTTGGAGTCTCCTTCAGGAGTGAAATGAATCTTCCAGCGACTGATCTGTGGCAGAGGGAGACATTCCTCCTCTCGGTGCCTTTCCTTCACACAGGTTTATCAGCGGTGCTTCCAAAAGCATATCTTCATTCCTATAACCCTCTCATGCCCTTGCATAATTATGCAAAATGCAACATGCTTGTATTATATGCTCAGCAAAAAGCATGTTTACACTGATAGGTTTATGCAACATACACCATTTATATATATATATATATATATATATATATATATATATATATATATATATATATATATTGTCAGTATGCTGCTATTAGTTTAATTTAGATAATTACTTTAATTGTTTATATTTTAAATTTCTGTTAAAATGTATTCAGGTATTCAGAATTAGCTTGTTTTTCCTCCTCACCGGTGGTTCGCTTGTTAAGCATATTATTTAACCATTGTTTTTCTTTACATGGTCTGTGGGTGTGTGTATGGCCCCCTCCCACTCTCCCCGTGTAGCAGAGGGGTAGTGGAAGCTCCTGTTGGAGAATAGGGCAGTCTGTTTCTGGATCTTCGCCAGAGGTGCTGATTTTGCTTCTGCTTTTTGGTTGTGACCTGCTTGCTGGTTGTGGCAGACTGAATATTGTTTTGGATCCTCATCGCCCTGCAGTTGCAAGGATTTATCTGCCCGTCATTATTCAGCACCACTGATCCAGTATTACTGTCGGTGGGACCTCTCTTGACCACGGTAAATTATTTACCCGTTGATTATTATTGTGTGATCACGGCCTCTAGTCCACTGTTGACATATTTGGTGGACCCATTATTTGCCTATTACCCACATCTGCCCGAGTGGACCCTGTGATACCCCACCATCGGGAGATTCTCCTCTGACATTTGGGAGGAATTAATGAACCACGGAGGAATTATTACTGTATTAAATTTAGTATGTATCATGGTAGGGTATTCTGGCTTTTGACTTTCCTCCTCCTTTCTGGACCCCCTCCCTTTTTTGGTATAAGTGTGTTGTGGTCTGTCATCAATTGTGTAAGTGTGGTTATTAGTTAAGGGTGTTTGGTTTTCATTTAATTTTTGTAATTTTGAGGTTCAGGTGTTACTTCTGTCTGCAACTTATGTATTAAATTTAATAATTTTTAGCAGTGTTTATTTTCCCCCCTGAATTGGTCTTGCACACGCTTTAATTAGTGGTACGATTCCACCCATTGTGGACTTCGTGTCTTGTCTGTGAATACATTAATTAGGAATTTAAAGTATTTATAGTGTAGTGGAGAAGTGTCCATTACAATATATATATATATATATATATATATATATATATATATATATATATATATATATATATATATATATATATATATATATATATATATATATATATATATATATATATATATATATATATATGTTTCCTGGTGCAGGTAATTCTTAAGTCTCTACATTTAGTACTTTACTCTACAATGGCCTTGAAAGAAAACCAGGAACATATAAAACAAAAAAATAAAAGGCGTTATACAGGAGCTGGGGGCTCTTTCTCAAAGGGAAGTGCAAGAAACACGTGGATACAAAAATAGGTATATTTATATGACAGACAAGATCAAAAGGGAAAATGAATTAAAACACGTTAAATTACTGCTGCAGAAGTCCTCCCGAGGTGGGGAAGGGGAGGAAAAGCTTGGGAATGCCAGGAACACGGACCAAGGAGAATTCTGCTACGATCGTCCTTCTGAAACGATATGAGGACCCAGGTTACAATCTAAGGCTGGAATTTGGGGAATGCTTTGCTCGAGAGTGCGCTGAGGGCGCCAAGGACGTCCTCGAGGCTTGACTAGTGACTTACAGCAAGAAGGCAGTGAACACGTGGGCCGGGATTGAACCAAGGAGCTCAGGAAATACCAAGTATTAGGCCCAGAAGTTTAATAAATGCACAAGGACGAACATAACATGACTAAGCAACACTTTCTAGGTACTTTACCACATAGTAGGGGCTTAAGGCTGACGTCTGCTTCCAGCGTCGTCCAAGTCCTTCTCCGCGTCTTCTGCCAGGCTTCACGTGTGTGTGTGTAGACAATGAAGGGCTGCAGTTGAGTTTCCGCTCGCTCTGGGATTTGCACTTCCCCACTTGCAATGGATACTGGCCACGTGGTTGGAGTACAAGGCAAAGGGCAGCTACTTCCACGTGGCGACGAGGGAAAGAACGGGGGGGGGGGGGGGGAGGTCTGCACTCGTGACCTCCTACATTAGCTACTGGACTGTGTGTGAGAGCGAGCTCCTGGCGCTCTGGCCTTTTATTGCTTCTGGACGGGTGTAGGGGGGGCGATGGCCTGACCGGGTCACACTTCTGTACCAAAGAAAAGGCGCCAGCCAGTTACTGCCCTAGGCTAAGATTACTTCCTGAGCGTGCCTTAGAAACCCTGAATATTACCGCTTGAAACTAACCCGAACCAGATTTCACTACTCCTCACAGGTTCAAATAGACAGAGGCCTATCTATCGGCCAAGCAAAGCAGAAAGGCAGGCGCTTTTGTAGCTTATTTTGGCGCTAATCTTTACAGATCCCTCTGCAAGATGAGATTCACACCTTCAATCGGGTGCGAATGTCAATAACAGCAAAAAAATTAGTGGAGAAAACGTTCGACTTTACTCTAGCTCCTGCTTTGCTACAACTGTTATTTTAATTTATTTACAAAACTCTGCTGCAATACTGATCAATGACAAACTGAAGGTTTACTCTAGGTACAGAGTGCAATTTAGAACATACAATAAGAAAGTACCCTTACTTGCAAATTAATTATTGCGGAAATACTTCATAAGTGCTGATTCTACACCTGCTTTACTCGCTTTACTCTACTGAGGGTAATAAGGCACTCAACAAAATAAACAGAGAACACTTCAAAGTCACAAAATAACAAACAAACAAACAAAAAATAACAGGCAATATGTACAATGAAAACAAATTTAAAACAACCAACTGCTTACTGCTATGCTGGAATTACATGCATGTGATTAGTTGTGCCTTGAAGAGGTGGTATAAGTGGCAATACACCGTTGATTTTAAATGATATCCCCTTTACTAGAAATGGTAATAACAAAGTTCAATTCCTCTTTCCAATCGGTGGACAATAATTATTTACAAACTCGATGAGTAGCTAATACCTCCAGCGAGCGCTAAAATTAAGTGACAAATTTGACAGCTCGCTGAGCGAGCGAGGCAAAGAGATTATTCGCGGGCTTTAATTCGCTAACTTAAACAACGCTAAATTAACTCAGGTGTAAGTTATAAATAGCTACTCGCTCGAAGTATGAATGGGAAAATAAACACATGGAGGGGGACTGGACAGGGATAGAATTCTCCACAAAGAAATGACTCAATAAAATAAAAAAAAAGAAAACTACACAGAATGACAAACAAAGGACGTGACTTCTTACAGAGGGACGGGACACACCGCTGGTATTACAAGGGTAACGTTAAAACTCACAAGGGCAGGCATCTTGTGACTCGAGATTCATTAACAAATAGAAGAAAAAAAAGACTAAATGAAAAAGTAAATGATATACGCAGAAAAACGAAGGATAACAGAGTGAGGTATTTATTGTTTATGTATTAATCTAACGTCAGTTGCCAATAGGCGACAGTCAGAACTAACTCTCAGCCCAAGGACTGGGAAAGGAAACCCAAAGGGCTCGACCCCTTCAGGAAGAGCTGACACGCTTGCCTTGTGCCAAGGTATGGGCGTAAGGGCGTGCCACTTCCCGCTCTGTCTCTCTTACTGCTTCAAGGTCAAAATGAGGAATGCATTTTTAAAGGGGATGATATCCCATATGTTAACTGCCTCTTGCGGTAATTAAGGGAAAGTATAAAGGAAAGATCGACAGAGAAGGATGAGGGATAGAAATTCCAAAGGAAAGGAAGAAGATAACGGCAGGCCTTGACATCCTCTTCTGAGTGAAAGGTGCCAAGACGTTCAAAAGATGAAGAGGTGGCCCTGTGCCAAGTTTGCACAGGTGCCAGAAGAGCTCGGGAGCTCATTGTGGACTACCTGCGAACGCCCACGCCTGTGGTAATTCCGCCGTGCGCCTCTCTTCCTTGGACCATTGTCCTTGGCCAGGGAATCGGAGGGCCTGAGGCCGAAGGGCGGCAAGGGGTGCCATCTGGGTCAGCTGCTGCGACAACTGACACAGGAATTTTGTTCGCCAGCTCGGACATTAATCGGCGCAGTTCGCAGAGTTCATCGGCCCAGTGAGGCAGGGCAGAATCATGACTCGCGAAGGTATCTGTGGCGGGCGGCGAGAGAGAGGGGACGGACAGAGGGGCATGGTTGACTCACATGCAGTGGTGACCAGCTCAGGCCCGGGTTGCGAATCCGTGCCTTTAGTTGAGCCTCCGCTGGGGTCAGAAGAACCCGTCTCTCTTGTTACTGACACTGGCAGCGGCACCAGGCCGGGCGAAGAGGGGGGTTTGGAGTTGGATCCCTTGGAGGGGGATCAGGGGCGTGCTCTGGCACTGACGTTGGCACTGGCGCTGGTAGCGATGTGGTAGTGGTCTTGTCTGTCTGGATGGATGGAGATTGGCACTGCTCAGTGCGCCCAAGTGGCACTGGCAGAGGAGTTGATAGCCGAGATTCTCCTGAAGGGAGATCTGGCGGAGGCCTCGGCACTGGCACTGATGCCGTGCCAGGCACTTGACTCGGATTTGGAGGATTAGTTGGGAAATTTGGACCCCGGAATTGTCGTGGTTTGGAGGGGGACATAAAGTCCTGGCCCAGGAGGACGTCATAGCCTCCTGGAATGTTTCGCTACGGCGAGACGAAGGGTCCTGGCTCTGTGGGGTCGGGTGACCCTCAGTTGGACCGTAAGGAGGATCATCTTGAATTCGTTGATGCCCTCAATTGTGACGAGCTCGCGTTGGTTTATGATAGCTCCATAGGGAACTTTGTCTTTCCTTATGAGGGAAATTTGCCCGCCAGAGTCGTCAAATGCCCTGACCTGGCGTGCTGAGTATCTACCTCGAGGATGTGCCACATATATGGGACCCTTGGCTTGAGGGCCTAAGGACTCAGGATTCGTAACTGCCAGGGCGACGGCAGGATTACCGGACTTATTATTTCTAGGGCATTTTGCCCATGAGGGAGAGTGGCCATAACGCTTGCACGCCGTGCAAAAGGTTTGGCTGAAATCTCTTCGCAATGCCCCTGCAGAGGGCGCAGGAGACTTATTAGTGGGTTGTCCGAGATTGTTCTTTGGAATGCCCGATCTTTATACAGAACCCGCACACAACGGGTTTCTGTGATTGCCCATTCTTCGGCGGAGGGGCACCTGAAAGGCAGGCGGGTGGAGTAATTTTGCGCTGCAGGGAGCTCTCCTGGGGGTGATGAGTATCCCAGGAGTCGGCGATGCGACAGCATTCCACCAACGTTGTAGGCTCCTTCTCGGCGACGTGCGTGGTGAGGGCTGGAGGGGCGTAGAGTAGGAAGTGCTCTATTTTCATCTGTTCGATTGCCTCGTTGAGGGTCGTAACCCCCACGGACTCGAACCATTTGGCATGGGCACGCTCGGACTGGTAGGCCCAGTCTGCCCAGGTCTGATTGGCTTCCTTAACTTGCCCTCGCCAGCGCCTCCTCCAGCGTTCAGGGGTTATTTCATACGCCTTGGCGATAGTCTGGGGACGACATCCCAATTTTCCTGCTCCTCTGGCGGGAGAGCTTTGTAGGCAATAAGGGCCTTCCCTCCAAGGAACTTGCCCAACACCAGGGAGAGTTCGGCTGCACTCAGGGGGCAGGCCTTTAAGACTGTCTTGGCGCTGTCGAGCCACACCTCGGGCTCGGCCTCCGTCCACTTCGGCATGCAGGCGAGAGCCTGGCTGAAGGCGCTCATCCCCTGGGTGGCAGGTGGAGGTGAAGGGCCACGCCGTTGGAGCAGCACGAGTTCATGGGCCCGCTGCTTGTCCCTTTCCGCTTCTTCTCGTTTCTCTTGAGCCTGTCTCTCTGCTTCTCGTTCCCATCTCGCTGCTTCTCGTTCCTGTCTCTCTGCTTCTTCTCGTCTCTCTTGAGCCTGTCTCTCTGTCTCTTCTCGTCTCTCCTGAGCCTGTCTCTCTGCCTGTATTGTGTCCATCCTCTCCTGTACCCAGTCTCTTAGTTCTCTCCCGGAAAGGCCGAGTTCCTTCCCGCAGGACATGAAGAACTTGAAATCCTCGCTCTGCTGAGATCTTGTCAACATTTTGCAGGTGGGAGAGGAAGCAAGTAACACACAGAATTAATTTTCCCAGAGCTGTGGGAATTTGGAATTTTCCCCAAAGGACGTATGAATGATCTCCCGCCCTGGCACAGTGGGCTACAGCGGGGAATTAGGAATGGGAATTCTCCGGTCTCCCAAATTACTGACAAAGCGGGTTGATTTGGAGACTATAATGAACAAATGTTTTGGTCTCCCAAGTTACCGATGAAGCGGGTTGATTTGGGGACGATAAGGAGCAAATGATTGGTCTCCCAAGGTACCGACAAATGGGCTGACTTGGGGACAAGACTGGAATGTATAGGTCTCCCGAATTACCGACGAAACAGGCTTATTGGGGACAATAATGAGCGAATCTTTGGTCTCCCAAGGTACCAACAAAAGGGCTGACTTGGGGACAAGACTGGAATGTATAGGTCTCCCGAATTCCCGCACAGACGAGGTCTGATTAGCGAGAGTGCTAGTTTTACTGACTTATGGGAGAAGTGTTATTCTCAATGGCACTTACGTGGGTGGTAATCCCAAATTCATAACAGATAGGCAACACACACAGCCGTAGTAAAAGCACAAAACAAAACACAAAAAACCCAGAACAATACAGAACATATAATGTCAGACGCCCCAGTAATGCAAAACAATTTGGTGGAGTGAGCCGAGGGAGAGCGAAGAAAATCAAACAAACAAATTTTCACACATTTCCTAACTGAGCTACGAATGTCGGTCAAGGCTATTTTGCCTCCCGGTTTATCTGATAGGCCACTGGGCCAGCTGTCTGCAACGAATGAATGAATGAAGTTAATGTTTGTAACCAAACCCAGTACTTCCCCAAACTGAGGGAACGAAACAACGGTTGTTAATGATTTCGCCCTATTTCTAAACGAGAGAGAGAGAGTAAAATGAGTCAGTGATGCTAGTCTGACTTTCGAACACGTGTTTGCCGTCAATTTCTCGCGTCTATTTCAGGATTCGATTTCAAAATCACAGGTTTTCACAGGAGGAATACGCGCACTATTCCTTTAATGGGTTAGCACCTAAATAACCTACTTGAATGGCATGCAAGCCGCGTGCAAAGGCTTTCAAAAGCTAAATTTCGGCGATCCTCTCTCTCGTTTTCCTCTGACATGCGCCCTACTATATAAAAAAAATTCCTAGGTTTAGTCACATTTGCTACAGTGTCCTATGCTAAATAAACACAGTTTACTTACTCAGAATTTCCTTGTCCTGTTGCGCTGGCTTTTCAACGGTTCGTAATCTGTCTCGTATCCAGTTTAGCTGAGCTAATTGCTGATTTCATAAATTGCAGATTTCATAAATTGCAACACAAACAACAAAGGGGGAGAGGGGGGGATGCAATTGTTACGAGAATCGCTGGCCATGGTCGCCATTTTTATATGTTTCCTGGTGCAAGTAATTCTTAAGTCTCCACATTTAGTACTTTACAATGGCCTTGAAAGATAACCAGGAACATATAAAAAAAAATAAAAGGAGTTATACAGGAGCTGAGGGCTCTTTCTCGAAGGGAAGTACGTGAAACATGTGGATACAAAAATAGGTATACTTACATGACAGACAAGATCAAAAGGGAAAATGAATTAAAACACGTTAAATTACTGCTGCAGAAGTCCTCCCGAGGTGGGGGAGGGGAGGAAAAGCTTGGGAATGCCAGGAACACGAACCAAGGAAAATTCTGCTACGATCGTCCTTCTGAAACGATATGAGGACCCAGGTTACAATCTAAGGCTGGAATTTGGGGAATGCTTTACTCGAGAGTGCACTGAGGGCACCAAGGATATCCTCAAGGCTTGACTAGTGACTTAGAGCAAGAAGGCAGTGAACACGTGGGCCGGGATTGAACCAAGGAGCTCAGGAAATACCAAGTATTAGGCCCAGAAGTTTAATAAATGCACAAGGGCAAACATAACATGACTAAGCAACTCTTTCTAGGTACTTTACCACATAGTAGGGGCTTAAGGCTGACGTCTGCTTCCAGCGTCGTCCAAGTCCTTCTCCGCGTCTTCTGCCAGGGTTCACGTGTGTGTGTGTAGACAATGAAGGGCTGCAATTGAGTTTCCGCTTGCTCTGGGATTTGCACTTCCCCACTTGCAATGGATACTGGCCACGTGGTTGGAGTACAAGGCAAAAGGCAGCTACTTCCACGTGGCGACGAGGGAAAGAACTGGGGGGGGGGAGGTCTGCACTCGTGACCTACTACATTAGCTACTGGACTGCGTGTGAGAGCGAGCTCCTGGTGCTCTGGCCTTTTATTGCTTCTGGACGGGTGTAGGGGGGGCGATGGCCTGACCGGGTCGCACTTCTGTACCAAAGAAAAGGCGCCAGCCAGTTACTGCCCTAGGCTAAGATTACTTCCTGAGCGTGCCTTAGAAACCCTGAATATTACTGCTTGAAACTAACCTGAACCAGATTTCACTACTCCTCACAGGTTCAAATAGACAGAGGCCTATCTATCGGCCAAGCAAAGCAGAAAGGCGGGCACTTTTGTAGCTTATTTTGGCGCTAATCTTTACAATATATATATATATATATATATATATATATATATATATATATATATATATATATATATATATATATATATATATATGCTTAAAAAATCACTGTAGATGCACGTGACTTCAGTGTATAAGCGAATCCCACAGGAAAAAGACAGGCAGAAGTTCAGTAGTACCAAGCGCTTTCACGTTTATTGACGGGGCACAAATGAGACACAAATATGAAGAAGGTTACAAAGTAAACAAATAGAACAAGAAATACCAGATGGTCAATTGTCAAAGGGTAATAAACAGAAAGTTAATCCAAGATAATCTGGGATCGAGCTGTCACAAACTGAACCTAAGACCAAACAAAATGACATACTAAAGTTTAGGCTTACAAAATCCAAAAACATGTATAACCTTGAATACCAGATGGTTAATTGCCAGGGGTTAAAAAGAAAAGGTTAATCCACGGCAAATCCGGGATGACGTGGTCACAAACTAATCCAAATATATACTTAACCATAAGGAAAACGGAATATTACCCACTCAAATTGCAGTAATGTATAAAAAATTAATATCAATATTGCTTATATTTATCAACAACTTTTTTAATTATTAAAGCATCAAGTTTAAATAAACCAAGACTTAAATTTAGAACACTTTCATTATTTGACTAAATAAAACAAGATTCGATGATATTCCTTTTAACTGTGTCATTACACGGGACTAAAGGTCTTGCTTTACTCCAGTTAAGAGGATGATCTAAATCTCTCATATGTACAAATAATGCATTCGATATTTGGCCAGTTCTCACAGAATATTGGTGTTGTTTGATTCTTTGTGAAAGTGGTTTTCCAGTTTGTCCATAATATATTTTATCACATTTTTTACAAGGGATTTCATAGGTGCAGCCATAAACATCTCTAGGAGAATTTTTTATCACTAAACTCTTAACATTAAAATTACTGAAAACAACACTTATGTTGAAAAGCTTTAAAATTCTAGGAATTTGTAAAAACCTTTCGTCTTACGGTAATTTGAGAATATTATGCTTGCTGAATTCAAGTTTGTTATTAGTTAAATAAAATGTTTTCTTGGCTCTTTTCCATGCTACATCTACAAAGGTCCTTGGGTATTTAAGTTTGAAAGCAATATCATAAACAGTTTTGATCTTTATAGACAAATTGAATAGCTTGAATTTGAAATTTGATTTTACTATGTCAGTGAAATAACAAACGAACGGAAATAGTAATTTTGCCATAAAATACTTTTTTTTTTTCAGTAAAGTAAATTTGGTCCCGTCCGAACCACAGACCTATTTCATTTTGATGGAAGTCACTCCTTAAACGGATGTTTTCGCCGCGGAAAATACAAGAACAAAAGACACAACGTTGTTTGGTAATTTCGTTTTCCATCCTTAACGTAAAACGCTATGCATTATTGGTATATTTAGAGTAAAATCTGGATACCTGCATTTGTTTCGTTCGTTGTTTGAATTTAGGCCGAAGGAGCTTTGGCTGCCATCTTAAGACCTTGTTATTGTGATTCATTGTTGTGACCAGACTCTGTTTTCAGCCACTTTTGGAACTACTTTCTCGGTGTAGTAGTCCACCTCGCAATATCTTAGCTAGACAGACTTCGGTAGACAAAACCAAGATATAATTTAGTCAGGGAAAGATAGGCCTTAGTTAGGATTAATACAATAACAAGTTCCTATACAAATACCTGATGTCAAAAATCATATAAAAAGAATTTTAAATTTTACGGTAAAGTCTTGTGACGTTGCATCGGCTCCTTTGAAGGACGATAATAAAGCAATCGCTAAGGAAGTCAAGACGACGCATCTGCATTTTATATAGAACCATGCCATTGTGCACTTATAAAATCTTTGCTTAACATGTTCTCAAGCAGCAAGAAATGAGCTGATTGAAAATCTCTCTCTCTCTCTTCATTCAAGTAGCCGTGATAACCTTTCGAGTGTACGTGACCCGCTTCAAAGAAAGACGGGCCGACACAGAAATTAAATTAATAAGTAAAAGAAATACCTCTGTCCGACAAGTAAGATGAGGGCAAGTTAAGCTTTTACAGTGATAAATTGTCAGTCGAGTGAGGCCTGCTTCCCATACCGAAGCGAAACCATAGTTTTCGCCCTCTGAAAGAAGAGCGGTTAGCACTGAGACCAGCCACTCACGAGTACCTTTAGAAAAAAAACAAAAAACAAACAAATTCATTTTATTCCACAGGGCCAATAATTTGCTGCACTGTCATCAATTGAATAGCTTACTTCTCTCTCTCTTTTACCTTCCCTTTCTCTCTCATTCAATTGTTACACTCTGCTGGGGGGTAGAGTGCCTTTCCTCCTATATAGCCTAGTTGGACTCCAGTCAAGGGTCCCTAGGAACACATTGGCACCATAGTGCCACCAAGCAAGCATTTAGAAAAAATAAATAAAACCAAACAAAAAGAAACACAGAAGAGAAAGTTCTTCTGGAACCTAACCTGCACCAGTGCCTAGGGAAACTGAGTGCCACCAGTGTGACCTGTACACAGCACACCCAACTACAGTGCCACCTTTTGAAAGGGTGCCATGTCACTGAAGAGACACTTCCTCGCTGCCCAAGTACGCCCGTCGACCCGGTTAGACGCCCTTCCCCACCAGAACCATGACAGCAGAGAATTATAAAACCTTCCTGGAGCTGGGGATGGCGGCAGGTCTCACCGGCTCGGAACTTACCACCTGGGTCAAGGAGCAAGTGGACGACTTGGTCAAGCGGGAGAAGGAAGAAAGACTTGAGCAGAGGAAGTATGAAGAAGAGCAGAGGAAGTATGAAGCCGAGCAGAGGAAGTATGAAGCCGAGCAGAGGAAGTATGAAGAACGAAGGGCGTATGAAGCCGAGCAGAGGCAACTAGAAGAGGAAAGAGAAGAAAGAAGAAGACAGCATGAGTTAGCCTTCAAAGAGAAAGAGCTCGAGCTGGAAAGAGCAAAAATGGAGAATGCCGAAGCTATGGCTAGAAAGCAAGCCTCCAGCCCTACACCTGCTGCATCAAACGCTCCAATTTCGAGCATCAATTCCCTAGTCCCCAAGTGGACTGAGGACGAGCCAGAAGCATGGTTGGAGGAGATCGAGGCTCTTTTCGATAACTACAGTACCACGGAGACGGAGAGAGCCTTAATACGAGCCAAGCATATGGAGGGAAAAGCCAAGGCAGCGCTTCGCTCACTGGAGAAGAGCCAGAGAGGCAACATGGCGGAAGTTCGTAGAGTCATTACAAAGGCCTACGAAATAACCCCAGAAAAATGGAGACAGCGGTTCCGAGGTCTTGCCAAGGAAGTTGGCTGGTCTTGGATGGAATGGGCGTGTCACAAAACCCAGTCCGGTACGCGCTGGTTCGACTCCTTGGCCTGCACGACGTTTGAGGATCTTTTCAATCGGACCATGCTAGAAGACCTTTACCAATGTGTGCCTGGGCCCCTTGCTGTATATCTTAACGATAAACAGCCCCCCACACTTATGGAAGCTTGTCGCATGGCTGATTCGTTGAAAACTTTTAATCAGTCGCATAGCACCTCTCAGAAGCGAATCGTTCCTCCGGCCTACCTCTCGAACTCCACTCGCCCGAAGAATGGACTGCCAAGCAAGACCATGTGCACCTATTGCAAGAAGATGGGGCACACTGAAGCTGAGTGCCGATACAAACTCGGCACTAATAAGCAGCCTACCCCTACCAGCCAGAACTCCTCTCCCGATTCAGCCGCTCAGCCCTCTCCTCCAACAGTTACTGCAGGCCACCGAGCCCATCCAAGAGGCCCGTGCAAATCCTGTGGTGCTGCCTAGCCACTACAATGCTGGATCTCCGGCCTGTCCACATATATATAATGCTAGTGTTCCATGCAAGCGATAGCGAGCATCTGCTAATATATATATATATATATATATATATATATATATATATATATATATATATATATATATATATATGTATATATATATTTCATGAAAATTCTGATTTTTCTACATAGATACATACATACATACATACAAAAAAACACACACACAAATATATATGTGTGAGTGTGTTAATGTGAATGCATATGTGTGTGTGTTTATGCATTGCTGTATTTATTCCTCTGTGTCCGTTAAGATATTATAATTATTCTGCCACGCGTCCCTTTCTAGGCTCAGAACGTTTTGCATCATTGCAGATATTTAGTCTACCTCAATGAGGTCTAGATGTTGCAAGGCCAATATCCTACTGCTTATAATTTTGTAAAACGAGCTTTTTGTTGACAACAAATGTCTCACTCACCTCAAAGTTGGCAGAAATCAATTTGGGTTGTTACTTGACACACTTGAGACTTGGGTATTGAGCAGTGCCGTGAATGTGGATAATGACATAGTTTCTCCAGAAAAGAGCAAAGATAATGAAAAATACACATGAATTTGAAATATTTTATTGAACATTCTATAAGATATTTTTATGAAAATTCCTAAGTGTAATATTATCAAAACATGAGGCATTAAATTAATTAACACTGATCATAATCAAAGAGTGCATACACAGAATACCTTAAATGTTCTAATATGCTTAACAAAAATTGGCCCTTAATTCTTTCTTCTGCCTCACTTTCCAAACTTCATTCAAGTCTCAGAAGCAGGTCACATCCCCTTTAGACCTCTCAGCTTTCACAGAAGTTTGTGGTCATAAAGCTACATATCCTATCTCACTGTTTTCAAGCATATCCTTTGGTCACCTAGGAACACTTAATGTACATTTTAACCTACATTTCTCTTAAATTCTAGTCCATCTTAACCAGGAGTTTAAAAACAAAAACACACTTAACAAGTATCTTGCCATTTCATTCTTCGTTGAACTTGTCATTTGGCCCACCAGAGTCCCCATACTGACCATCTTCTCCAGATCAATTTCTTGGCTGCTATTCTCACAACAGAAAGAAAGCAGAACCTTCAGTCTATTATCCTTCAGATAATCACCATGGAAACAAAATGACATTTTTTTATAATAAAATCAAGTTTTACATACAGTACTTACCAAGTAATTACTTAACTAACGATTATACTCACACTGCATCCTAAATTCAAATTTTGCAAAGGGGGGGGGGCAGGTCCCGCCCACTGCAACAGGGGCGTAGGAGCAACTAACCACCAAGGGCATCATTCCATTTTATTGCCACAGTTCATGAAAAAAGGGGAGGGAGGGAGGGCTCTGATTCAGTAATTACTTGGTAAGTCTATATAAAACTTAATTTTATTATAAAAATGTCATTTTTATATAAGTAACTTACCAAGTAATTACTTAGCTGAATCCCACATTGCAAGGGGGCTGGAATGAATACACTGATCTATCCAAGAAAACATTAAAGGAGTAATGACTTCAACAGAAAAGAATGGCTAGCACTGAAACAACACTTGTCACTTCCTTACCTGGTAAGAGCTACAGCAGAAGAATACTGCCTCTGGTTGGTGCTCATCTTAACCTGTAGTGGTGTGGCGAGGAGCCGAGAGTCGCCTTTACATCAGTGGAAGTCTTGTAACGGAGGATATGCTTGATCGCTGACAAGATATATGCAAGAAAAAAAGTTCCCTTGCCCTGGGCACAGTACCACAAATCAACAACCAGAATTCACCGTTACCTGTCCCGACATGACAAACCACTACCCATCCAAAGAACTGGTCGGTACTCCAGGTACAAAGTACTCAACCCAGGCTCCCCAAAAAACTCGACACCCTACATCAAGGCAAAGAGACAGAAGAGAGACAGGATCTCTCCTATGCTTCTTCCTCCAACACCATACCAGCCACTGCTAACAGTCCAGGGGTACTGCAATTTTCAAAAACTGTCTCCACTTCTTTCAAACAATGAGATGCAAAGATCGACTTGCACCTCCAGAAGGTCAACTGAAGAATAGACGAGAGGGATAAATTGTGCTTGAAGGAGAGAGAGGTAGCCACTGCTCTAACTTCATGAGCTTTAACTTTAAACAAGGGAAAAGTGTCTTCCTGAATCCAGGAATGAGCCTCAGAAATCAGGTCTCTAATAAAGAATGACAGGACATGCTTTGAAAAGGGAAGAGAAGGATTCTTGACAGAACAACAAAGGTTGCTAGCAGGTCCTCTGATAGTACCTCAGGGCTCTTGACTGGGCAAAGAACTCTCTCCTCTTCATCTGGGCCCAGGATATCCATTAAATTCTTAATATGGAAGGAGCGAGGTCAAGGCTTAGAAGCTTCCTCATTCTTGGCTAAGAAGCTTAAGGTAAAAGAGCACACTGCATCTCCCTGGGAGAAGCCTACTCTCTTGTCGATCGCGTGCACCTCACTAACACATTTGGCTGTAGCCAGGGCCACTAACAAGACAGTCTTTCATATAAGGTTCTTGAGGGAAGAGGAACTGAGTGGCTCAAAAGGGGGGTTCATAAGCCACTTAAGGACAACATCCAAGTTCCAAGACACTAAACTGGACTAATTCTGCTTGGAAGTGTCGAAAGACTTAATGAGGTCATTAAGATCTTGGTTAGAAGAAAGATCCATACCTCTGTGTTTAAACACAGAGGTAAGCATCGCTCAGTATTCTTTGATGGTGGATGAGGAAAGACTTCTAGAGGTCCTCGGGTAAATGTGAAAGCCCGCAATTTGAGTTAAAGATGTCTCAGAAGATGAAATGTGATGTCTGGTGCACCACTGACGAAACACTGTCCACTTTTACTGGCAGACATTGCAAGTACATTGTCGTCTGCACTTTGCAATAGCTTCCGCAGCTGCTTTTGAAAAAACCTTTTGCTCTGATGAGTTTCCTTCCAGTCTGAAGCCTGTCAGAGTGAGAGTGTACAACCTTTGGTGCTATCTCTTGAAGTGAGGTTGTTTGAGTAGCCATGGTCTTTGGGGAAGCAGTCTCGGGAAGTTTACCAGAAGACAAAGAAGGTCTGGGAACCACTCCTTTGTGGGCAAGAATGGTACTAAGAGAGTCAAAGAAGTGTTGCAGTGTGACAAGAAATTCTTGAGGACTTCCCTCACCAGGCTGAAGGGCAGGAAGGCGTAAAGATCCAAACCCAACCAGTCTATGAGCATGGCGTCCGTCGGTTCATGCCAGGGGATCCAGGGCTGGGGGGCAGAAAAAACGAAGGTGATTGTTTCTAGAGGTAGCAGACAGGTATATGGATGGTTTGCCCCACAATCTCCAAAGGTTGACACTGATCCTGTGATCCAAGGTCCACTCGGTAGGGAGGACTGGTTTCTGACGGCTCAACATGTCCACCAAGACATTTAATTTTCTCTGAATGAAACGAGTGACTAGCGTCACTTGATTCTGGTGCGCCCACAGTAGAAGGTCCTTTGCAGTCTGACAGAGGGAAAAAGAACAAGTGCCTCCTTGTTACTTGATATATGACAGAGAGTGGTGTCCACATGAACAACAACTGTCTTGTTGTGAATTGAAGTTGCAAAATGAAGGAGTCCTAGATGAATGCCCTCCAGTTCTTTTACGCTATGAAGATTTTCTTCCGGGGACCATGTCCCGGAAACTTCTCGATTCCCTAGAGGGGCTCCCCAGCCTCGATCCAAAGCATCTGAGAAGAAGTCTGGGTCAGGGCTCAGAGGGTGGAGAGACTTTCCTTGAGAAAGTCTTCCTTTGGCCAGCCACCATTGAAGGTCCAATTTTATCTCCTGAGTGATGGGAAACACGACAGTCCAGTTGAGTTTTCCTGTCCCAGTTGGCTTTGAGGTACAGTAGAATTGGAGAACTCTCGTGTGCAATCTGCCCAACTTGACGAGTCTTGATAGACAACAGAGTCCCTAGAAGGCACATCCACTGCAGCCTGAACATGACGATAGGGAGAGGAAACTGTCAATGGTCTTGAGGCAGTTTGCGATTCTCTTGAGGGATGGAAAAATCTGGTAAGTCCGAGAGTTCAGAATCATCTCCAAACTAAATAATCTCTTGTGCGGGGGCTAACTGGGATTTCTAGAGATTTAAAAGAATTCCTAGATCTTGAGAAAGTTGAAGAGTTGTCCGAAGGTTCTTCATGCACTTTTATTTTGAAGGGGAACAAAGAAGCCAGTCATTTAGGTAAAGGCTGATTATGCCAACTAGATGAAGCCATTTGGCGAGAGGGGAGAGAACTCAGGAGAAAACTTGAGGGGCCGTGGAGAGGCTGAAGCAGAGGGACCGAAATTGGAAGACTTTTCTCTGGAAGATGAAACCGAGATACTTCCTGGAAACTGGATGGATGGGGATATGAAAGTATGCATCTTGCATATCTCGGGTGATCATCCAATCGCCCGGGTGAATGGAGGCCATGACTGACTGGTTCGTCTCCATCTTACACTTCATTTTCCTGAAGAAGAGATTGAGGACGCTTACGTCCAGGAACAGTCTCCAACTCCCTGACGCCTTGGGAACTACAAACAGACGATAGTAGAAGACCAGGGAGTGAACGTCCTGGACTTCTTCTATAGCTTTCTTTAAAAGGAGAGAGTATACCTCCTTCGAAAGGGCCAAATATTTCTCTGAGTCTCTTGAGTAGGCCGTCAAGGTGATGGGAGAGGACACTAAAGGAGGGTTCCCCGAGAACGGGATGCAGTAGCCCTCCTTTAACACCTCGACGATCCATTGTTCTGCTCCCCTGTGGTCCCACTTCTCCCAAAAGAAGAGAAGTCTGGCTCCTACTAGGGCATGAAGGACTTCGGGTTCACTTCTTGGAAGGCAGCTTGGAGGAGTTCTTCTTAAAAGATCTTGAGTGTAAACAGAGATAAGGGCGAGGTCTAACTTGTGACTGGGGCTCATTCCCACAAAAGGGATGCTGTTGTAGTGGAGAGATCATCTTGGGGATGAACGACAAGGAAGAAGAGCTCTTGGGGTGTTTAGACGACTGTGCAAGGAGACCTTAGTTGAATTTCTTCTGAAGGTGAGAAGCCATCTCTTCCATGATTGACTGGGGGAAGAGGTGGGAAGAATCCAACGGAGAGAACAACAAAGCAGACCTGTATGAAGACTTGACTCCTCTGATGGTGAAGAAGCACCAAAGTTCTCTCTTCTTAAGAACTTCGAAGGCATAAACAGTCGCGAGTTCTGAAGAGCTGTCTCTGATAGCTCTGTCAGCACATGAAAGAGCACTGAAAAAATTTGCATCGAAGAATTTGTCCAATCCCTTAAAATCCTCTATCTTCTTAGCAAGTGCTCTGATCGTCCAATCCAAAAAACTGAGAACTTTGAAAACCTTGAAGAGGTTCTTAACAAGATGGTCTAATTCTGAAGAAGAGAAGACTTTAGCCGAAGCGAAGTCAATGAGGCTGGAGAAGTCCCCTTGAGAGGAGGCAGCGACTCCCAGAGAGGGAGCTTCCCCGGTAACATACAGCTGATATTTCCTCTTGATTGGATGAGAGGGAGGTTGGGCAGAGGTCACTTTGCCTTGCTCTCATTCATTGACAGCCAGTCTTCAATATCCTTCATGGCTTTCTTAGAGGAGGAAGAAACAGGAAGCATCATCTTGGGAGGCTTCCCATAAGGAAGGTTGAAATAGGAGATGAAGGAGCAGCCACGGCAGAGAAGGAAAGAAAACTCACCAGCAGGAATCACAGAAGAGACGCATAAGCTGAGGGAGGAGAAGCATCTTGTTTGATCTCCTCTGTCGTCCGATGAGACCGGAGAAAGGGACAAATCTTGAGGAGGTTTAGAAGAGGGCACTTTCCTGATGAAGCTCAAGATCTCAGAAAGTTGTTCCTTGATGGGTGCCAACGAGGGGTCAGCTGGTTCCAAGATGGGAACTTGGCAGTTGTGAGAAGAAGACGGTTGATGAGAAGGAATCGGGTGTCTGAATGGTGGCGCCGGGTGCTTGGAGCCAGCAGCTGGGCACACGGGAGCAGGCGCTAGGTGTGTGGGAGCAAGAGCCAGGTGCGTGGGAGCAAGAGCTGGGTGTGTGGGAGCAAGAACTGGGCGCATGGGAGCAAGAACTGGGCGCATGGGAGCAAGAGCCGGGTGCGCGGGAGCAAGAGCTGGGGGCATGGGAGCAAGAGCCAGGTACGCGGGAGCAAGAGCTGGGTGCATGGGCGCAAGAGCTGGGCACATGGGAGCAAGAGCTGGGACCATGGGAGCAGGAGCGTGGAGCACAGGGGCAGGAATAGGGCTCCCGGGCACTGGGGCTTCGAGACGAGACAAAATAGGAGAATCCCATGGGTGTGCAAGAAGTTGAACTGAGGTGAAAACTAAAGGATCCACATCATAGCTGCAAGATGGAAGCTGGTTGTCGAGGTTGTCCCCATGACGCTTGATTGGCAACAGGGAAGCATGAGTTGAGTTGTCCATGTGCCTTTTCAATGGCCGGGACGAATCCAGGAAGCATCTATGACGCCCGCGGTTGGAATCTGAGTCCAAGCTAGAAGACAAGCGGTGTACATCCACTTACATGCCTTTCCCACTGCAATAGGTCAAAGCCTAGGATCTAGCAACAGGCTCAACTGGGGTGGCAGCAACCCGTGGGCAAACCCCGCCAGCCTCCCTTGGACCTCCGGTATGTCTTCTCCCAGGTACAGGGGAGTGGGACAGCGACCTTTGTCTAGGAGCACCAGCGGGACGGGAAGCCACCTCCTACACACACTTCACTCAACACTTTATCTCTAACTTTGTGATAGAACACTTTTTCCATAAGCAGATGTAGGGATGCCCCTATCTCTGACACTGAACTCACTACCAGATTAATCTTCTTATCAAATTTGGATTCCATTCTGGACTCCAGACTGGCTAAGGCATCAGGGTCAGAAGCACAGGAGCTAGGCATGGGAGTATGTGGAGGAATAGAGGGAGGACTGATAATAGGGGAGAGAGAGAGAGAGAGAGAGAGAGAGAGAGAGAGAGAGAGAGAGAGAGAGAGAGAGAGAGAGAGAGAGAGAGAGAGAGAGAGAGAGTATGTCCAGGAGTAGAAGAAAGAGCTAGGTTAGAATCAGTCTTAGGTTTAGGGGAAGAATCCCTACCTACAGAGGTCCTACTTTTGGCTCCTAGTTTTCTCTAGTCTATTCAGACGAGATACAAGCACATTCCATTTACAGTCATCCCAGTCCTTGCACTCTGAACATGATTTCTCCCTCAAACACTCCTGCCCCCTGCACTTAGTGCACATGGAATGTGCATCATAACAAATCTCAGTAGGTCTAGTCTTACGGCCCTCGCTACAGTAATGATGACTGGAAGCGCTGGAATCCGTCATAATTACAGAAGAAAGAATCTAATGCAAAAAACTAATTAAAAAATGCAACAATTTGACGAACAAAAGAGGATATTCCCAAATTCGGCAATCAAGCAGGGTTGTAGAGCACGATGTGCTGTCAGCAGTGCGGCAAAAAAGAAAATGATGCCACTGGCGGTTAGTCGCTCCTACACCCCCGTTGCAGAGGGTGGGACTTGTTACATCCCCCTTTACAACTGGCACATTATCGCGAATTTTGAATTTAGGGTGCCGTGCGAGCATATATAAAGTTTTATATATACTTACCAAGTAATTACACTGCTATTAGTTCCTACTTTTCACGGCAGCTTAAGTTTTAAAAATTTCACGGTAGCTCTCATAATGTTTTGGTGTAGGTAACAGACCCTGCCCACTTTGGGGGAAGAATAGGTACAACCGTCTCGGGTATTCAATTTCTTCATGCATAATGTACATAAGAGGGGAGGAGGAAGGGCTCCAATCATGCAGTTACCTGGTAAGTATATATAAAATTTTATCATAAAAATTTCTTTTTTATATAAGTAACTTACCAAGTAATTACATTGCTGAATCCCACAGAGAAAGGAGGTGGGATACATGGACACTAACTACTAAAAAACATTCAGTAATGGAGATGAATTTGAAATAGATAGATAGCCAGCACTGGACAATGCTTGTTGCAACCTTACTTGTTGAGAGAGCTACATCAGACAGGTACTGCCTCTGGTCGGTGCTCATCATCAACCTGTAGCGGCGCAGCAGTAAAGCTGAGAATCGCCTCTACTTGTGGGTGCTTTGCGGCTAAGGAATACTCCGATGGTTGCCAAAACCTCTTAGAAATGGGTATGCCCTTGTCCTGGGCGCAGTACAAGAAAAATTTGACCAAATATATCGTTACCTACACCTTACATAAATCAACACACCCATCCAGGCAAGGAGACAGAGAAATAGGAGACATGCTCCTCTCTTCCTCCTCCAGTACCAAGCCACACACAGATAATAATCTTAATGTACTGCAGTTTTCACACGTGGTTTCTACATCACGCAAATAAGAGGCAAGCACAAATCTGCATGTCCAGTACGTAGATTGAAGAAAAGTCTGACAGTGACAGATTTCGTTTAAAAGCCAGTGAAGTGGCGACTACCCAGACTTTGAGGGCTCTAACTTTCAATAAAGGTAGGGCCACTTTCTGAATTCCCCTGTGGGGTTCAGAGATCACTTATCTAAGAGAGAGGGGGATAAAGCATTCTTGGATGTAGAACAAGATATGCTCTTTATGGAACACCAGATGTTACAAGAGGGGCTTCTAGTGCTCTTAGTCCTCTCCATAACGTTTCAAGGCTCTGACCAGACAGAGAATTCTCTCCTGGTCTGTAGGTCCCAGGATATCTGTAAGGTTCTTTATAGAGAATGAACGGGGCTGAGGATTGGCTGGGGTTTCGTTCTTCACAAGAAACCCAAGGGTAAACATGCAGACCGCATCATCTTGTGAAAAGCCAATCTGCTTGTCCAAGACCTGTAATCCACTAACTCTTTTGGCTGTCTCTAGAGCAACCAAAAAGAGAGCCTTCCTTGTTAAGTCTCTCAAGGAAAACGTATGAAGAGGCTTGAAGGGAGACCCTGAGAGCCAACGAAGCACGACGTCTAGGTTCCAAGGAATAGAAGGCGGTCTGTGTTCCTTTGAAGTATCGAAAGATTTAATCAAGTCATGAAGATCCTGACTTATTGCAAGATCCAAACCTCTGTGCCTAAAAACAGAATTGAGCATGACTATAGCCTTTAATACAAAGTTGCTAGGCCCAAGAAGACGAGATACTGTGTCTCCAACACCAGTCACGAAAAAACTGACCACTTAGTCTGGTAGAAGTTGGATGAAGATTATCGTCTATGGTTGGCAATATCCTTCACAGCTGCCTTTGAAAATCCTTTCGCTCTGACAAGCTTCCTGACAGTCTGAAGCCTGTCAGAGTGAGAGTGGACAAACCTTGATGATAGCGGAGGAAATGAGGTTGTTTGAGAAAACTTCAATGCTGTGGAAGAAGTCTTGGGAAGTCCACTAAGTAGCTTAGAAGGTCTGGGAACCATTTCCTCAGCTGCCAAAATGGGGCCACTAGCATCATCGACGATCTGCTGTGAGATTGAAACTTGTTGATGACTTCCCTCACCATACTGAACGGCAGGAAGGCATACATGTTCAGGTTGGACCATTCCTGGAGCACTGTGTCTGTTGCCCACGCCAGAGGGTCCGGAACTGACAAGCAATACATGGGAAGACGATGATTCTTCAACATCTGCAAGAACGTTCACCTTGCTCTAAATAAAGTGGGTGACGATGCGAGTATGGTTGTTCTGGGCCCAAATGAGAAGATCTCTGGCGCCTGGAAAAGAGAGAAAGGGTGTGTGCTTCCTTGGTTCCTTATGTTGGTCAGTGCTGTTATGTTGTCTGAGTGGACTGCAATTATATTGTTGTGTGTCACCGAAGCAAAATGCTGAAGAGCCAGGTGTAACGCTTTCAGCTCCCTTCACTGATGTGGAGCAATCTTTTTTCTTGCGACCACCTCTCTGCAACTTCCAAGTCCTGTAAATGAGCTCCCCATCCCAGGTTTGGTTTCAGAGGGAATAAATACTTCCCTACAAGGAATCTCTCTTCCCCCCCCCCACAACAAAGGTCCTTCTTGAATTCGGGAGTAATGGGGAAGACAAATGAGTCCGGGGATGTCTTTCTGCACCAGCTGGCCTTTAGGAAGAACTGCAGGGGTCTCGAGTGCAGTCTCCCTAACGGCATAAACTTCTCTATGGACAAAAGAGTGCCCATAAGGCTCATCCACTCTTTGGCTGAGCAGGAAGGGAGAATGAGAAACTTGTGAATCGTCTGCAGGCAGGAAAGAATTCTTTTCTGTGACGGAAAAGCCCGAAAACTGTGAGAGTTGATCATCATCCCTAAATAGACAATCCACTGAGTTGGGACTAGTTGTGACTTGGAAAAGTTGATCAGAAGGCCCAGATCCTAGACAAGGGAGAGAGTCTTCTGTAAGTTCTCCATGCAATGGTTTCTCAATGGGGAGCATAGCAGCCAGTTGTCGAGATACAGGCATACATTGATGCCTATCAAATGAAGACCTGATGAAGACCTGTGGGGCTCTTGAAAGACGTAAACAGAGGGCGCAAAACTGGTAGATCCTGCCCTGGAACACGAATCTGGATGGGCTGGAATGTGAAAGTATGTGTCCTCCATGTCTATCATAACCATCCAATCCCCTTGATGAATCAAGGACAGCACTGACTGATTGGTTTCCATCCTGAATTTCGTGGTCTTTACAAAAAATTTCTGAGCACTTAAGTCCAGGATAGGTCTCCACCCTCCCGATGACTTGGGTATGATGAAGATGCAGTTGTAAAACCCTTTCGAGTTCATGTCTTTCACAGCTTCTATGACCTCTTTTTTGAGCAGAGAGGTAAACTTCTTTGACAGGGCCAAAAACCTCTGTGAGCCTACAGAGTAGGCTGTCAAGTTGATGGGTGCCGACGCCAATGGGGGCTTTGAGTTGAATGGGATCAAGTACCCCTCTCTCAAAACTTCTATCACCCATGGTTCTGCACTCTTGACTTCCCATTTCCTCAAAAAATGGAGAAGTGTTGCTCCCACCGGCACACGGAGAACTGGCTCCTCACTTGCTAGAAGAGGGTCTGGTAGATGACTTGATGACCGTGCGCACTGCACGGGGCTTGGTACATGGTCGGGCCTGATACCATGCTCTGCCACCACAAAAAGGCCGCTGTTGTCAAGGAGAGGCCACCCTTACAGTAACAGGCACCGCAGGTGTCCAAATCGGCTGCTTTGGCGTTTAGTGTACTGTATTAGCAAGTTCTGGGTAGTCTTCTGAAGCTCCGAAGCTACACACTCCAAAGTAGCCCTGGGAAAAAGACTATCTTGGTCCAAGGGGTGAAGTGCAGAGACAATCTCTGAGGAGTAACTCCTCTGCTGACAAATGAACACCAGCTCCCTCTTCTTCAATACACCTAAAGGGAAGAGAGTAGCCAATTCTTGCAATCCATCATGAACCGCCTTGTCCGCACAGGATGAAACTCCTAGCCAGTCTGCAGTAAAATTGTCTGGTAGGGTGGTGTAATCTTCAAATCTTCAATCTTCTTTGTCAAAGCTCCCACTGTCCAATCAAGGAAGCAGAATATTTCAAAGACTTTGAATAAGTCTTTTGCTAAATGATCCAACTCTGTTGACGAAAAGCCTATCTTGGCCGAAGGATGAGATCAAAGAAACTAAATCCTTTTGTTCTTGCACTGTAGCCGAAGGCTTCTTTAAAAGGCTCAAGATGTTATTGAGATGAAAATGAACTGGTTCCAGAGAGGAGTCTTGCGCCATTGGAATGCCGACACTAGTCGAAACCAGCTACGCTGGACAATCAGCAGTAGTGGTATGAGATGTTAAACACTTGTCAGGTTGTGGCACCAAACAAGGTGGTGAGCGCAGCAACTGAGTCTGGCAAGACTTCACAGGAGACGTTAGACGATCTGGTGCCAAACCATGGTCAGAGCTCTTGGCTCGGAGAGCGCGCTCACCTCCATTAGGGTGTTCAAAATCCACTAGGCATTCTACTGCTATCGAATGTTCGAAACTCACGGTAGTATCACCAACTGGCTGCTTTATGCCAGCCGACTGCCTGGCACCAGACAAGCGATCGCCTGCATAGGATGATCAGGCACCATTAACGTATGTCCCTGGCAGTCGAGTGCTGCCGAACATTCGAAACGTACTATAGTACCACCACCGGGTGGCTTGATGCCAGCCAACTGCCTGGTGCCAAACGAGCAATCACCCGCACAGGACGATCGGACACCAAACGGTGGTTGGAGAGCTCAGCTTGGAAAGCCCGCTCACCTCCACTTGGGCGTTAGTAATCCACTGCATCAACATACGTCACTGGGCGTTCGACAGCTATCAAAGGTCGAAATGTACGGCAGTATCACCAACTGGCTGCTTGACGGCAGCCGAACACCTGGCACCAGACGTGTGATCAGCCATACTACTGCCTCCCTTCACTGGGTGCTTGGTCGACGCTGAACGCACCCCAAATGGGCGCTTGGCTGATAATGGCCGATTGGCACTCTTCTTAAATAAGGGTTGCAGTACAAGCAACTCAGGAGACATCAAGACATGCTGCAAGAAGGTTAAAAAATCTGTCCTAGATCTCTGGAACGCTTACACATAAGCAGAGAATTGCACTCAGGAGCTGCTGACTTTTACAATGGTATGACTGTGCCTCCTGCCCACATCGGAATCGGGGTCCCTCGCTGATACAGTGTGCACATATACCCATAAGCCTTTTCAATGGCTCTCCATCAAAAACTGCAGACAACAGGATCGATTAAGGAGTAACTATCTGGAGGCAAAAACACCTACAGACTCCCATGGACCGACAGTATGCCCCCTCCCAGGTTTAGGAGAGTCTGACTGGGACCGAGTTTAGGAGATCTGTAAGATGCCTTTCTAGTGGGTGTTTGTCGATACCTGGGACCGGCAACAGGCTCGACTGTGGGGGCAACTACCCTTGGACATTCGGTTTGCCATAACGCTAAACTTCTCATTTACTTGGGCTTCAAGGCTAGCTAAGGCACTGGGCTCAGAAGGTATGGAGCCAGGTAAAGGAGTTACAGGTAGAGATAGAGGACTTAGAATAGGGGAAAAGGCTGTCATAGGAGTCGAAAGGACAGTCACCTCTGGAGAATGCTGCAACCTAACCTCGACTTTAGCAGCCGCCTTTCTCTCTCTGTCTCTTTGAAGTCAGGAGAACAACTTTGCACCCTACAAGAGATGCAGATAGTAAGAGTGTCACACTTGGCAGATGTCAGTCTCGTCTTGCAGCCCTTGCTGCAATACCTAATAATATGAGCACTCGAGTTAAGGAAAAAAGCTGATTAGCGCTACCAAAAACTACAATGTACTTCACCAAATTCAGCAACGTCCGGAAACGACCAGTGAAAACAAATCAAAACAAAAGCTACCCAGCGACCGATGTTCACTCAATGAGCAACAGGAATAAATTGAGTACCTGAGCCAGTTGTATATATTCTTCTCCCAAAGTGGGCGGGGTCTGTTACCTACACCAAAACAATATGAGCGCTACAGCGAAATTTTTAAAACTTAGACTGCCACGAAAAGTAGGAACTAATAGCAATGTATTACTTGGTAAGTTACTTATATAGAAGGTCAGACTTAATTGGCAACATTAGTCCTAGTTTGGACAAAAACTCTACTGAAGCAACAATTGAATTTGAGGATCTTTGACAAAACTCCCTTCCAGATTATCAGCAAAATTTTTCCATAAAGGTTAAACTGTCATATGAGAAAATCCTCTTCATAATCATTTCCAGGAAAAGAATTGTTATCTTGTGCATACAGTCAGACATGGTTTGATATTAATAGTTTTCCACAAAATTGCAACTGAGCTTCCACCAAAAGCTCATTTTTATCCTATGGACATAGCTTTCCATATTCCATATGACTTCTGTCCTGTGTGCGTAATAATAATACAGCCGGCCCCAAGCATACATACATAGGTAATATGTTCCAAGACCATTGTGCAACTCTGAAATGCTGCATGACTGCAAACCCCTTATGTAATAGAGTACAGTGTTATACACATGCCAATCATACAAATAACCTGTATATGCCCATATAAATCCAACTATAACTCTTATGATAAAATTATGAGTTATGCAATGCAGAAAATTATACAGTAAAGGGCCAACTATAATAATAATAATAATAATAATAATAATAATAATAATAATAATAATAATAATATAATAATAATAATAATATTTGGGAAAGAGTCCTAATGTTTCATTAAAGATGACTTTGTTTCAACAGAATTTCTTCTTTAATTGCATTTCTCAGTTTTTCTGATGACTGCCTTTTCTGTGATGGGAAAGTCACCTAACAGTTGTCCTATATTCATTCATCATAAGTTATGGAAATTTTTAAGTAAATTTTCATTTGGCCAATGAAATTACGCAAAGAATCATACATAAATTAGAAATACTGCAAATTCTTAAAAGTAATACGTATTTTTCTTAGGTATAAACACATGTACAAGCGTTCCTCAGCAAGAGTTGGAATCATTTGCTGAAACTTGGGAACAAGATTGTTAACCGGTTAAGGAGGAGCAGGCAGGGGGGTACCCCTCACCTACCGTCACCAGTAACTTTTTCCTTCAGCCACAGTCAAGGTAGGGTGGCCGTTAGCTCTACATCTCGTGTATCAATGAGCTCTTGGATATCTTCCTCTTCAAGTTCTAAATCTAAACTTTTCCCAAGTGACACGATCTTTTTATTAATTTTCACAACTGCTCCATCCTTATCAAAACCTTTAAATGAGTTCACATACACTTAGCAGATTTTTCCAAATCACATTCATACAATGTTCAGAATGGCATTCAGAACATTGAATTCCTTCCAGAAAGTTCTGAGCTCTTTGTTCTTACTATTCATAGCCTCAACAGCCTGAGCAAATGTATTCCGAAGGTAATAGGCCTTGAAAATAGCCATGGCGCCCTGATCTATGGGTTGTATGAAGGAAGTTGTTTGTTGGTAGAAACACAACTTCTACGTTCTCGATGATATCTCCGATGTGCTGAGGGTGGCTGGGAGAGTCGTCAAGGATCAGCAGAATTTTGAAGGGGATGTTGTTTTCCCTACAATATTCCTTCACTTCTGGAGTAAAGCAATGCACAAACCAGTCTTTGAATAGAAGAGCAGTCATCCATGCTTTCTTATTATGCCGATAATGAAGAGGAAGCATATGTTTGCTGATTCTTGCTAAAACCCTCGGGTTTGCGGAGTGATAAATCATGAATGGCTTGAGCTTATACCCCACCACATTTCCCCCAAGCAGAAGAGTCACTCGATCTTTGTATGCTTAAACCCAGGCATCGTTTTTGACTCTTTGTGGATGTAGGACCCTTCAGACATCTGCTTCCAATACAGCTATTTCGTCGACACTGAAGGTTTGATCTAACAAGTACCCTTCAACAATGATGATCTAATACAAAACATCCTTAAATTTAGTGGCTCCTTCAGCATCAGAGCTTCTTGCTTCACCGCTAATTTTCACACTAGGAAAATTATGGCAGGTTTTGAAAAGCTGAAACCAGCCATGACTTGCTACAAAGTCTTGGGTGTGGGTATCATCATAGTTCTTCTTTAGTTCCTCGAAAAACAAGCGAGTCTTTGTTTGAATGGTCGAGGCTGAGTGGCATATGCTTTTGCATCTGGTCCTCCATCCACATGACCAATAACTGGTCCATTTCTTCCAAAGGCCCTGATCTCTTCTTTGCTATAATTGTGGAATGAATTGAAGCAGATGACTTTACAGCATCCATTATCCATTTCTTGTTTTCAGTGATAGTGGATACCATTGGCTGTGATAGATGCTCGTCTCGTGCTATGGGCATGACTGCCTTTCCCGCAGCATGATGGTTGATAATTTTCATTTTTTGCTCTAAGGTGATGGAATGTCTCTTCTTTGTCACACCACCAACAGGAGATTTACAATCATTGCATTTAAATGGCTTCTCTCTGGTGTGAACACTCATATGCCTTTCAAGACGAGTTTTCTGAGAAAATGCTTTCCTGCAGTCATTACATTTAAATAGCTTCTCTCCAGTGTGAACCCTCATATGACTTTTCTAAGAAAATGCTTTCCCACAGTCATTACATTTAAATGGCTTCTCTCCAGTGTGAACCCTCATATGACGTTTAAGAGAACCTTTGTGAGAAAATGCCTCCCAACAGTCATTACATTTAAATGGCTTCTCTTCAGTGTGAACCCTCATATGACACTCAAGAACACCTTTCCGAGAAAATGCCTTCCCACAGTCATTACATTTAAATGGCTTCTCTCCAGTGTGAACTGTCATATGATATTCAAGACTACTTTTCCAAGAAAATGCTTTCCCACAGTCATTACATTTAAATGGTTTCTCTCCAGTGTGAACCCTCATATGCCTGATAAGAAGACACCTCTGAAAAAATGCTTTCCCACAGTCATTACATTTAAATGGCTTCTCTCCAGTGTGAACTCTCATATGACTGTTAAGATGACCCCTCTGAAAAAATGCTTTCCCACAGTCATTACATTTAAATGGCTTCTCTCCAGTGTGAACTCTCATATGACTGTTAAGAAGACTCCTCTGAAAAAATGCTTTCCCACAGTCATTGCATTTAAATGGCTTCTCT
Organism: Macrobrachium rosenbergii; assembly: GCA_039081455.1. NCBI lineage: Eukaryota > Metazoa > Arthropoda > Malacostraca > Decapoda > Palaemonidae > Macrobrachium > Macrobrachium rosenbergii. The sequence continues at coordinate 2,317,418 of JANJGK010000009.1, forward strand.
CCAGTGTGAACTGTCATATGATATTCAAGATTACTTTTCCAAGAAAATGCTTTCCCACAGTCATTACATTTAAATGGTTTCTCTCCAGTGTGAACCCTCATATGCCTGGTAAGAAGGCCCCTCTGAAAAAATGCTTTCCCACAGCCATTACATTTAAATGGCTTCTCTCTGGTGTGAACCATCATATGATATTTAAGATGACTTTTCCAAAAAAATGCTTTCCCACAGTCATTACATTTAAATGGCTTCTCTCCAGTGTGAACCACCATATGACTATTAAGAGGACCCCTCTGAGGAAATGCTTTCCCACACTCATTACATTCAAATGGCTTCTCTCCAGTGTGAACCCTCATATGACATTCAAGATTACCTTTCCGAGAAAATGCCTTCCCACAGTCATTACATTTAAATGGCTTCTCTCCAGTATGAAGCCTCATATGGCATTTAAGATCAGCTTTGTGAGAAAATGCCTTCCCACAGTCATTACATTTAAATGGCTTCTCTCTAGTGTGAACCATCATATGATATACAAGACGGCTTTTCCAAGAAAATGCTTTCCCACAGTCATTACATTTAAATGGCTTCTCTCCAGTGTGAACCCTCATATGCCTGTTAAGAAGACCCCTCTGAGAAAATGCTTTCCCACACTCATTACATTTAAATGGCTTCTCTCCAGTGTGGACCCTCATATGCTTGTTAAAAAGATCCCTCTGAGAAAATGCTTTTCCACAGTCATTACATTTAAATGGCTTCTTACCAGTGTGATCCATCCTATGACTTTCAAGATGAGCTTTCTGAGAAAATCCTTTCCCACAGTATTTACACTTGAATGGATTCCCCACAATGTGAGCCCTCATATGACTGTTAGGATGAGTTTTCTGAGAAAAAGCTTTCCCACTTCTAAGGCTTCTTTTCATGGTGAGTTTTAATATGCTTCAAGAGAATTTGTTTCTGGGAAAATGCTTTGCCACATTGGAACGGAATATGAAATTTAAGTTTGAAGCCAAGCTCTGGAATCTGAGGGATTATTCAGCGCTATAGCTTTGTCACCTTCACAGAATCTGAACTGCTTCCCTCCAGTGTGAACTGACATTCAAGTTCTGAGGTGGTGTTTCCAACACTGTTCATTTGCAAAATTTCACATACAAATGGGTCCTTTCTCATGTGAACAGTAGTAACTTTTCCGACAAGAGATTTTTCAGAATTTGCTTCAATTTTTCTAACTGGGGAAAGTGTATACTTATCATAGCTTTCAATGTACCACATAACAAAAGCAGACTCTACACTTCATATACCAGGACATTAAACTTGACAAGAATATCTGGTAACATAAACCAATGTATCTGTCTCCTTTCTCCCGCAGTCTTAAATTTCTTGCAAAAATCTACAGAAAGTTTCACAATCTTGATGGAAGGTTATGTCTGAAATGAGAAAATACAACACAATTAAAGAAAGCAATGATAGAAGTATGTTTAAGAAAATGAAAAAGCAATTACTTAAAGCCTCTTGCCCTTTTCCTGATATACAAATAGGAAGTCTAATAAAAAGTATTCTTTGGCACAATACTGACTTGAGCATTGAAGCCTGTTAGCATGGTACAGTTCAACCTCTTAAATCCGAGAACCTTGGGACCTGGCCACTGCCGGAAAACAGAAAATCCCGGGATAGAGAATCCTATGTAAACATAGTCTTGCAAGCTAATTCCATATACAAATAACCTAGTTGCCTACTACCTGGCTAAGTTCTGACACCACTTTTTTATCATTTTACTACACATATCACTTTATCATTTCATAACTCATATATTTTATATCTTTGGACTCTTTCTTCATACTGTATAATTTTCTTTAAAATAGTGTATTTTATATAACATATTTAGCCTACATTCCCAAGTAAGCCTAACCTTAAGTCAACTAAAGTTTTTTTCAGAATCTGCAGAATATTATCGGTGACTTTCATCTCCTAAATTTACTATCTTCATAATCGTAGCTATTAGTTTCTTCACCATTTATTTTGATTGTAGAGGGTAATGAGATGACAAAAATAAAGAATGAATTCCAGCAATCACTCAGTGCATCTGACACTTCACCATCAAAACACTAAACAAAGCACACAGCCACCTATTGAGGAAAATGAACACTAAACATTCCTAATGGGGGGGGGGTTGAAAGCCTTTTCGAGCACAGATAAAGATTTATGCATGAATTCCTTACCTCCAGCATCATCTGATCTCTAGGGTGGCATATCAAATGGGTAAATATACTGTACAACTATATAAAAGAAATGATCAAGACCGTATCACCTGGTTCCTGGTTCTTAAGTGCTCACTCCACAAACACAGGTGCAGAGTTTTTTTTTTTAACTTGATACAGTTTTACTTGCCCTATGATAGACTCAAAGATCGATCTATGAGACTGAATGGAAGGCTGCTCTAGCAGTCAATTCTGATGCTGCTGCAATAGGTAGACTCCCTCCACATGGGGATGTTCTAGTGACAGACTGGGTCACAGATGAGTCAGGTCTGGGTCAATCTCAAAGACGGCAATATTTCCTCTGGTGAGCTAGAGGCAGAGGAAGTGTTTTTTATGAATGGCTGGACAAGGGAGAATTCTTTTGCCTGGTAAAGATAATGTCTCCTCCTTGGGATCGTTAAAAACATGTATCATTCTAACGATCCCCACTACAGGACTCTGCAACTCCGTAGGAGAGAAACACTCACCAGAGCCCCTGGCAATCTCTTAATCGTTTGGCTTACACCGTGTCCAGTCTGCAGACTACACCAGGAAAGTAGGCTTTTGTGTAAAGGGCCGGAGAGGGAACAAGAACGTTCCTGGTCCCAAGCCCTGAACTTGTTTGACTTCTGTCTTCCAGAAAAAATTTTGAGGAAGAGGGAACAATTAAGATATTGTTAGCACCCCTGCCTTGCCTGCCAAAGACCAAAGACTGAAGTCACAGCAGGGAAGTGAGGCCGTGGGCGGTTGTCAACTCGCGATGACGACGTCTGCCTGGGTTGGGAAGAGCAGTCCTACTCATGTGAACATGTTCCATGAATGTGCTTCAGTTTACTTGATAGCCAAGGTTTCTACAAGGGAAGAAGATTGTGCAGTAGATCACCTCTTGCCTCACCCAAACAAACGGCCCACTGTCCCTGGACCCCTGGTCCACTCTCTTCAAGAGTGGGAGCAGGGTGAGGGAGCACCTGCATGCTCTCTGCTCACCTTTCCTCACTGGTTTGCACTGGCAGCTGGGACCAAGGACCCTTGCCAACACTGGTAGAAGGGCTACCAGGGCCAGTACCAGAACACTGGGGTTCAAAGAACCCCGGGTAGCAGCTGAACTCGTGTGGTCAGCAACGGGGGCAGCAAACCATGGTACCGCTGGTGAGAGACCAGGAATGGTACTGATACTCTGGGTAGGTGGCCTACCAGGGCTGATACTGATACACCGGGGGTTCAAAGAACATAAGGTAGCTGTTGCATCCATGAGCTTGGCAACAGGAGCAGAGGTACCACAGTACTGCCAGCAAGAGACCTAGCCTGGAACTGCTAGCCCAGATAAGTGGGCTACAGGGCTGGTACTGGTGGTCCCGGTAAGCGGGCTACCAGGGCCTGTACAGGTACACCAGGATTCTGGAGAACTCCAGGTTGAACCCATGCTAACGAGACCATCATCCCTCCCTGCAACAAGATGGCTAACCGCCTGAAGCTCTGAGATTTCTTGGGGGAGAACGAGGCAACCTTCCTCTTCCTCTGATTGCTAACTTTGGAAGAAGGGGAGGAGGTGACAGCACTCGACGACAATGACAACTTTCTACTCCTCTTCTTGATTTCACTGAGCGTGCTTTATGCAACAGCATGTAGGGAACATCACTCAGAGATGAGGTATACACTACAGCAGTACCTGGAAACTCAATCCTGATGCTGCATGAGGGGATACCAAGGAAGTAGGAGCAGTCCTACAGCTAACAAACACCGTGGCCAGTAAGTCATCCCAAGCACAGTGGGAGCAGATACTGGCAGGCCCCTCATAGCCTGAGAGTTATTAAATTCAAAGACACCCCACTCACCTGTGAGATCGAGAGAAGCACATAACTCTCCAAGGCCCTTGGCCTGCACAACACCTGAAAAAAGTAGCCAAGTTAGATTGTTTATTTATACTACGGTCACGGTGTGAAATGCAATAATAAATGACGATCAACCTAAAAGAAGAGAGAAACTGAATTCATGGTCTGTCCCAGTGGTTTCCACTTCAAAAAGTGCTGGTGATTGAGGAGTTTGTATCTATATACAGACACTACCCTACTTACAAACTTTCAGAAATACAAACAGACAGGGTCATAAGATAAAATTGTGTTCGGAGCACTCCTCTTTGCCACCCATAAGTTCAAATTTTACTCTGGGTCCCTATTCTGCTAAGAACCTGTTTATCTAGAGTATTCTCATGATTAACTACCATGTATTCTTCTTACAATCATGAGAATATTTGTTCATACTCTTCAAATATTCCTACTTATTTCTATCTTTTCGATTTATCTCAGTCTGCAATGAATACCGATTTTCTAAATTTCTCATTTTCTGTATTTAGTATATTTTTTAAAATTATGCAGTATAATAATGAATTACTTTGGGTGCTAGAAAGGTCAAATGAATACTAAATTTCTAATGTTGCTTTAATCTAAACTTTATTTTCTTCGTTTTACCTTTTTAAAATCCAAAGTAATTCCTTATGATACTGCATGATTTAAAAAATATACTAAATATAAAAAATGCAAAACGTAGAAAAAGGGTATTCATCACAGACTGAGATAATTCAAGAAGATAAAAATAGGTAGGAATATTTCAAGAATATGACAGATATTCTCATGATTGCAAGAAGACTATATTGTAGTTAACCATGAGAACACTAGATAATCAGGGAAGGGGTTAAAGGAACAGGTTCTTCTTCCTCATGTTCTTTGCAAAAATTCTTACTAGCAGAATAGGTGCCCAAAGCAAATTTTGAACATAAACATAAAAAAAAATTGTTGTACTAAATAATAAAATAACAACTTATGAACAAATCAAGATACGAATGGCCGTGTCTGTATACAGGGCAGTCCCAAGGTTACGTCTGATTCGGCTTACGTTGTTCCGAGTTTACGGCGCTGTTCAAATATATTCATCATAAAATCGGTTCCGGGTTACGGAGGAAGTTCCGAAGTTATGTTGTCATTTCAGTCTTAAGGTGCGCCATAAGCGACGGAAGACTGGAACTATTTTCCGAGTGGGTAGCTGTAGGCGCTATAACCAGGTGAGAAAACTGGTAGACACCAGGAGGGTTCACTATAAGGAGGTCCCTCTTATAAAGGTTCACTATAAGGAAGTCCCTCTTATAAAGGTTCACTATAAGGAGGTCCCTCTTATTAAAAAAAAAAACAGGTTATTACCAGGGCAAGCTGTTAATTTCCCCAGGCTAACATCAAGTCTCTCTCTCTCTCACTGAGATAAGAGAGAGAGAGAGAGAGAGAGAGAGAGAGAGAGAGAGAGAGAGAGAGAGAGAGAGAGAGAGAGAGAGAGAGAGAGATTTTTTAAGCATATGTAAAATGTATGTTGATTTGCTTTGTAGTTTTCTATATACAGTAAATGTAACATTACTTTGTCATTCATTTTTTCATATTTTCCATGCTTTAATTACAACTTTTTGCATTTCAGTAATAGGAAAATATAGTAAAATACAGTAAATTAGATCAGATTTTAGCATAACTCTGTGGTGTTCAGTATCTTTTTTTGGTACATAAGCGGGAGAGAGATGTAGGAGTAACTGTCAATCATCTTGACATATTGACGTGAAGGGTACTGGGCAAACTCTCTCTCTCTCTCTCTCTCTCTCTCTCTCTCTCTCTTTTATACATTGTTTAGGTAAGGAATTCACCACTTTTGTTTTATTTTTATAAATTTTCTAATACAGTGTCCAGGCTTACATTGTCTTCTGGCTTCCGTCACTCTTCAGGAACAAAACTCCGATGTAAACTGGGGACTGCCTATAACAAACAACAATCACAAAAAATATATCAACAAAAAACAAAACAAAAGCAGTCAGGCAGCGAAGCACAGAGACATCTTCACACAACGGCGGCCGAATGCAAAGTGCAGACTGACAACTGGGCTGGGCTTCCCCTTACCGTAGGTAGTCAATGACCTTGTCTGAAAGTTAAACAGCCGTTCCAACTTGCGTCCGCAAGGTAAATCTTATGTAAAGACCGAAGATTTGTATTTCTGTTGGAACAAACAGCATGGATGCGTCACGCATCGCTAAGTGCTACTTGGAAGAGTAGCAATGAGAAGGGAATGGCTCAAGCACTAGGCTAACAAGCCAAAACTCAATTCGACACAAAGTTCAAAAGCTTACTGAGGAACAAGATGGGAGCATAGCACTAGTATAAACAGGTGGCACTGAGTACCACCCTACCCAGGAAAAGCAAACTGGAATGTTAACATGCGGGCAGACAGATATTCCCACCTACCTGACGGTAGTTACTGCATAACCACCTTGCTCAAGATTAACGGCTGTGTCCAGCTTTGCCGTAAGTAATTCCCAATGTAAAGGACCAATGGTTTGTATGTTGTGTTGGAACAATCATAAACTGCTAAAGTTATGGCCTAATGAAAATGCGTAACATACAATTTACTTTTATGATGGAATGTCGTTTCATTCAGGAATTACTTTTAAAGCAAAACTATTATTGGCACCGCCAGAAGCCTAACCGGTAAACAAACAATAAATGCAAATGGCGTCGTTTACCGGCGGCTCCATGATGACTGAATCAATGTAAAACAAAATAAGAAAAAACTCATCCTGAAAGATTTCAGCTTGAAGGCTACAATATACGTGTCCCAGTGGATGAATTAAAGAATCCTCCCTCGGAATCCGGTAAAATAACCAGAAAATAATAAAAAAAGCTACCGCCAGACCAGGTGTTGCCACCGCGGATGGCTGAAAACGGATGAGAATTGTTTGCTAGGTCGTTCCAGTATTCCGTTTGTGGGACAGGCTGATCACCTACACAAACTATACTGAAGCGCTACCCACGAAATTTTGAATCTAAGCTGCTGTTAAAGTGGAAACTATAGCTATGTAATTACTTGGTAAGTTACTTATATAAAAAAATAAACTTATATATGTGTGAAAAAAATTCTGGCATTTAGAAAAACTTACTTCCCAAATCCCTTCTTGCTAAGTCCAAACTCTCAGAAGAACACTTTCCCCAGTTAAGAAAAGTAATTTGAGAAAATGAAGAGTAAACCTGTGAATCTTTTGAAGAATAGGAGTCAGTTTTAGACTCGTTAACAGAAGAATACAGTGAAAGCTTTAGTTGATTTGGAAAAGCATGACATCATCCTGCTTTTCTTCCTCACTAGTTGATGTGTCAGAGGCACCTGAATACTTACATATGGAACTCAATGAGCTGTCGGAAGATAATATTCTGAAATCTCTGTTTGACAGCAGGGAAGATCCCACTGAAATTTGAAGAAAGCTGTAGAATATCCTCGTCTCAACACGCTGACTGATTTCATGCTTTTCTACATCTGTTGTGAATCCACATTCTCGTACTTGAAACAAATCAAGATAAGCTCTTTGAGAACGCAGGTGACAGATGAGTATCTGGAAGACCAAATGAAATTGAAAATCACTACGTCAGAGCCCGATATCAAAATGCTGTCTCAAAAGAAGCAATCTCAAAGATGTCACTAATTTGTGTAAAAGTTAAACTATTTATCACGTTAAGTTTTTTACTCCTGTATTTATATTAGATTATGTAATATTTACCAAAGGTTTAAAATAACTAATAAAGACCCGTATTGAATGTATCCTCTATGACGGGCAATGAATTTCAATGTGGCCTTCATGCACAAAAAAGTTCTCCACTCCTGGTCAAGACATTCAAGCTTGACAGCAACCAAAGAAAAAGTACATGGTAATGTCAAGTGAGTGAGGATATTTCCCTTGTCACCTGCCTTAGTCACAAGGTTTTTGGGTTGGGCTGGATTACGGCCATTTTAAATCAAACCACCTGCATGCATAGGCTGAACTAATTCATGCCCCAGACCATATTTTTAGCTAATACAAATCAAACCTTGATGTAACCACATTTCTTAAGGGTACTGGGGCAGAACTTGCAATACACTTGCATTTTACGTAAGGTGTGTGGGAACAGTTCACCTCGTGCTGTGTACGCATATTAGTAATGTCTGGTTAGGTTAGTTAAGATGATTAGTGATGACTGAGATGGAAGCCAAGGCTGATGCACAGTCAAATGGAACAGAGCAAGTTTGAGCAAGGACAGGCCAGGGTGTCTTCTACCTTATTGGTCAGTGGACAAGGAGTTTTTTGCGGTGAAACGCAGTAAAAATTGTTACATTTCCTTTTAAATGATGATTTGGGAATAACAGTATAGCCGAAAAAAAGCCAATTTGAACGGAAGAGTCGTGCTGTTTGGCCTATGTTACCCCTTATCTACAGTAGGGATTTCAGAGCACATATGACCTAACCATACCTACCCTTACCTCCCCATGTGGGTTTTGCACCCCATCCAACCCTTGTGACCCCAATGCATTGCCATGATGGTTCCTAGAGCCAAAATATTCTTACTTTTTTGCTGATAACAACAGACTACTTCTCCTTCCTGATGTACAGACTTGAACAACCCACACATTGACTAGCCTAGTCGTTCCGCAAGCTTAGCCTTTGAGGGAAGGAGGGAGAGAGAGAGAACCTGACCCTGACTGTTGGGACTCTGTCAGAACTCACAAGTTGCCCAGAATCAAATTTAGCATTTTCTAAGTTTCATTTTCCCGATATAGGTAGTGTTTGTATGATAATTTGCCTTGTGATAATTCAATTTTGCAATGGGGTTAGTAATCAATGCAGATTTGACAATATTTTGAAAATATTTTTAAATTTTGAGGACGATGGGTGCAGGCAGCAGCGTAGAATCAGGCAGCGAGAGAGATCAAATTACAATAGACTAACTTCTTTTCCTCCACCTCTTTATCCCATCTTCTAGTTAAATAAAGAAGTAAAATAGAATGATAACAGTATTGTTAGTAACGTTACACTCTTTGTGTAAATGCATACAGACATAAACAACTGAACGAGAAACAGCTGTTTTGCTATGAACAACTGAATCAGATAACAACAGCTGTTTTGCTGGCATTTCAACCACCACACATTAGTAAACAGCTACCATAGTTATGTTACAAATGACACTAAGTAGAGCAGGACTGATGTATTTATACATTATACCCTTGTTTGCTATGGAGAAAAGATCGGCAAGGAAATATACTGATATATCTAAGCTGCAAGTTTTAGCTGAAGCTGAGAAAACAATGTTCAAGCTGCTAATGACTATAAAGTACTGGTCATGAAAGAAAACATTTTAACTGTTGTTTTCACGCCGGTAAAAGATAAATAAGTAAAGCTCCTATTATGATGAAATCAGGTGAAAATAAAGGTAGTACTGTCCTACTTACAATGGGGTAGGTTCCAAAAAACCCATTGTTTGTTGGAAAAAATGTATCTCAAATTTAGATTAGCCTACACTAGAGTATTCAGTACCATCTACAGTATACACATATGGTAGCCTAGCCTACACTATACAGTAAACTGTACTCTATACATATACAGTATAGTAATTATTAATATCAGGTAACAGGTAATTCTGGAGGTTCAATGCAGATTGATTTTTGATAATTCAGTACAAAAAAGAAAATGAATAACACAAACAGGAATCAGATGTGTACCGTAAGGGGTAGCCTACTCTCCATGATTAGCAGCTTGAACATTGTTTTCTCAGCTTCACCTACAACTTGCAGCTTAAATTTAGCAGTATATTTCCTTGCTGATCTTTTCTCCAGAGTAAACAAGGGTATAATGTAAAAATATATGTCCTATTCTACTGAAAGTCATTTGTAATGTAACTATAGTAACTTTTTACTATTGTACGATGGTTGAAATGCAAGCAAAACAGCTGTTGTTATCCAATTCAGTTGTTCTTAGCAAAACAGCTGTTTCTCGCTGTACGCATTTATGCACTGAGTATAACGTTACAAACAATACTTTTATCATTCTCTTTAACTTTTTCAACTTATTTACCTAAATGATGGGATACAGAGATGGAGGTGAAGTTAGTCTATTGTAATTTGGTCTCTCTTGCCACTGCCTGCGCCCGTCATGTGCAAAAATGTTAAAATATTGTCATATCTGTATTAATTGCTAACCCCATCGCAACATCGAATTATCCTAACTCAAACACTACCTGCATCGAATGCAATCTGTTGGTTTTTTACACTAAAAACATATTCCCAACACCATCTATTAACTAAATTTAATTAACAACTAGATGTATTTAAGCCATAATTCGACTTAAAGACATTTCATATAACAAAAAATAACCTTGTCCCATATTAATAAAATATCTAGAGATTCATATCCTCTACCTAGAAGCAAGAAAATCGCTCTGAACTGATTTAAATACAGCGAAATGAACTTACCGGGTAATTGCCCTCAGCTGATTCCAAACCAAAACACTGATCGCTATGTTCATATTTTATAATACAAGAGCACTATGACAATACATACAGTATTATTGGATACAGAGAAGTAAAGCATAACTTTTAAAACGACCCATGGAAAAGACACATATTGTTACGTTTGTACTTTATAATATGATACTAATATGTGAATATTACATACGCTAATTCTATACCTTGTGTATCACGCAACCCCCTTAAAATTAGCTTCAAAATTAGTCTTCAAAGGTCGCATGATACAGTATTTGTGGGGTATGTGTACCACACTCCCTCGTGAATAGATAAAATCCGCAAATGCTTAAAACCCTTCCAAAAACACTTACAACTGCCTATTTTGATGGTTCAAACACACACACAACGACACCCACCAGCGAAGACGGCTCCAGTCCCTGGGAGTGTTGCAGAGAACTTCAAGAGATATCCAGCTATAGCCGCTGCTGCTCGGCGAGAAAACCTATGCTTGCAAGGGGAGCTGGAAGGTCTCCCAGTCCCAAACACACCAGGATGTACTGCCCGAAGAACCGCTTCATGTAGCTGCTACAGGAGGTTGGGTCAAGCAGAACTCTTCTCAATGCCTCAGCTATCAGGTCAGGCGAGAGGCGAAGTCTTCCGGCATTTGTCTGTAACTCGGGATGAGCAATGCTTGAGAACCCCCAGTGAAACAGACAAATATAGAGGGGAAAAATGTAGATATCAAGTTTCCCAGAAAGACCACCATAGCAGCCCCTGGGTCTGGTATGAAGAAGCGAGAAAAAACTACCAACTTGTGCAGGGAGGAAACAGAAAGACAGTAGGGATTTCTCAGTCGAGCAATCTCTTCTTGAATCTTCGAGTGAGCAGCACATTCTGTCCCGATCACTCAAACCCCAGGCCAAGCTCGCCTGCCAATACATCCCCACCAGGGATGCATCTGGCTAATTGAGATGTCGATTGCGCTATAGAACTCTCAAGTACCTGCAAATGTCGACAGATGGAACAGGAGGAAAAAACAATTCCCTCTTGTTTGTCGACAAATGCCACTACTGTACTTTGGTTTGTTGTTCAACAAAACCACTGAGTGTCACAAAACTCATCCTGAAATCTCAAAAGGCCAGGAGGCTGCCTTCAGCCCAGGATGGTGATGAGAAGGCACTAATCATCTCAGCCCCACACATTCAAGACAGTCTTACAGGTGTGTGCCTATTCCTCGATCGGTGAATCAGTAAGTAGACACACAATGTGAGGGAATATGCAAGCATATTCAAAGGTTTCTTCAACAAGCATTAGCCTAACTCCTTCCTCATACTTCAAAGAGGAAAGGATGGAGGAATGGAAGCAGACTTCCACTGTCCGTCATGCAGAAGCTTCTGCAAGATGACAGGATACAGAGACAATTAGCTCTAGCCGGGCTGGCATTTCCTGAATCGGGAGCACGGGAGAGGAAGCGGAATGAAAAGAACTGCCGAGACCTAAGGGAAATTGATACTTCTACTGAAGGAAACCATTCCCAGGTCTTGGCAATGTTGCTGCCGGCTCCAGAGACTTGGTAAGTATCATTTCATCCAGGAATCTGCAGTAGGAGAACTTCTTCCTGGTCGATACTTCTTTCTCTTTTCCATTCTTCCCTCCTCCCTTATGGGAAAGAGGGTGGAAAGAGACGCAGTTATGCGCACTTTTCTAGAAGGGTAGGAGAGGCTATGTTCCACAATCTTCTATCGAAGCCTGGGACTTCTTAGGAGTTGAGAGGGGGCTGGCTTGAACTCGAGATCGAGTCAAGATGACTAAGACCCCACGGTCTTGGCCATTGTCCAAAGGACAAGGCAGTGCCCTGGTAGGGCAAATCTCTGCAAGAGAAAGGCAGAACCAAGTAAGGTTCATTCCTAAGGGTCAAGCCAACTCGGGACTTATGAAACCGGAGATCCGAATTGGGACAAAGTCCTTCTTAGCACCAGAATTGTCCACAGAACTGTAGTCCGCCGACCCTTCGAGGCAAGAATTCATACTCTGTTAAGGCAAGGGAGAAGCTTGGTGTCTTGACCTGAATGAACTCCTCCAAAGAACAGAGTTCATCCGGTCAAGAACGCTCTCGGAAGCAAGGACCGCGGTGGCCCCTGACACTCTCGGCCCCTCGGGAACTGCAAGGTTTGCGAGTGATGAAAATTATTCATTGGGGGAGTCGTGGTCTTGTCCTGGAGATCCTCGCGCAGATCAATAGGCACGAAGTTCTCCGAAAAACGAGGGCGATCGCAACTTGAAAGACCCTCGCTGCTTCCTAAGTGTGAAACTCCTGTGCCTCTGCCCTTGGAGGGAGCCTTGACAGATCCCATGAAACCTTCCTCAACTACCTGGTTGTACTACAAGACAATCGGGGGACCGACACCCAAAGCACACCAGGAAGCCGAACTCCGAAGAGCTATCTCTGTCCGTCTTGCGCCTCTCTGATCAACCGAGAGGGAAAGAGAACAGGTGAGGAGAAAGAGTACCCCTAGCTGTCCTACCAGTAAAACCAGCAGGAGAGGTGGACCATGAGTGATAATCAAGTGAAGGAGATTACTGCTACACGAGGGAAGAAGAGGGCTTGTGCCGTGAGAAAGCGCTTTCCTGGGAAGAGCAAAAAAGTTCACTCGAACAGAGCCGAGAACCCGATTCGGAAAAAACTGAGTGGGGTCAAGCCAAGCCGATTGCGCGAACACGATCCAGACTGGGAGGTATGCGGTGGATGGAAGGCAGGCAGGGCGAGCCGAGCTGAGCTGAGCCAGTCTCGCAAGTGTGACCAAGGGCTGGGCAGGGTGAACAAGCCGAGTGAGCCGAGCCGAGCCGAGCCGAACTGATCGCACGAACACAATCGGAACTGGACAGGGCGGAGCTCGTCCGCCGAGAACTATTGCTAGTTTCCCATACTCTAAACTCCGAGGCCAAGGCCCCTCGAGAAGAAGGTTCCAAAGGGAATTCTGTGTCTTCTATCCTGCATGATCAAACCCTAAGGTTCAAGACACAAGAATGAAACCCGACCGAGCAACCGAAGCAGCTGGCGGGCAGTATCGAGACACCTGGCGTCTCGGCACCCAGACACCTGGGTGTCTCAGCACTTTCTCTCGTCCTGTGCCTCTTGTAAGGAGAGCGCTCGTGATTCATAGAATTTGAGCTACCCACGAGACTCCCAAAAATCGGAAGCAGCTGCTTTCACTTTCCTAAGAGATCAAAAGAGCCAAGCACAGAATCAGTCTTAGATGCAGACTTCCAAGACTGGCAATGAGGGCGTGGCCTCTAGAGGCCGCGCTCTCGCAAGCCCCCGAATTGCCAGACCCCACAGGAGAATGCGAATCGGTTCCTGCCCGAGGGCAGGAAGGGCCGCCAATGAGAGAAACTTGTCTCCCGGAAGAGAGTCAGTCCCTTATAAGTCCTGCAGGACTCCTGAAGGGAATCTCTTCCCTGCTTCTTCTGGTATTCGAACAGCTAGGATCGAGACACCAGGCTGGGAACCGGACCGAGCGCTGGCAAGCACTCGGAGTGCTTATGGTGCTGACAGGAAGGGCTAAGACACCTGGGTGCCTTGGCCCTTTCTCTCGCACTGCTCCCGAACTGGGCCGAGGAAATATTCTCCAGACCAGATCAGGATACTTGATATTCTATAAAATCTCGAGCACTCGGGGTGGCTCACAAACGAGCACCCGAAGCAGCCCCCATCATAGAGGTGGAACCTCTAGGACTGGGAACGGGATCGCCTTGGTCTGCACGCCCGTGGCTCCTGAAACACAAAACCCAGGGCTATGTGAATCGGTTTCCTAACCTGAAGGTCGGAAAGAGCCAATGAGAGACCCATTGCCTCCTCGGAAGGAGGCAGTCCCTAGACGTCCAAGGGCACCAAGGGGAAGAAGCAGCCTTCCTCTCCTTTGGCTGATGGAGGTCTGTCCGATTCACGGGACCCCCTTCGACCTCGGAAGAGGAAGGGAAGACGTAAAAAAATTGAAGATAAGATAAAGAAGACGGTGGCTACTTCCACAGGGCGGCTTCTTTCACTTCCACTCCGACATCTTCTACAGGATGGTGGACATGAAACATGGTAGCCTCCAGGGCAGTCAGGCAGGAACACAATGGAAGCAGCCCAAGACACCACCACCAGGAGAAGCAGCAGTCACAATCAGGACAGCTGATGCAGGAGCTACGGTGGCAGTTCGGAAGGCAGGAGCTACTGCAACGGCCAGGAACGTCACTTTCCACAGGGCGACTTCCTTCACCTTCATGCCGACATCTTCTACAGGATCGCGGACATTGTACCCTCGGGGGCAGCTGGCAGGAACACAACTGAAGCGGCCCCGGGCATGACCACCAGGAGACGCAGCAGGCATGATCAGGACAGCCGATGCAGGAGCTACTGCAACGGCCAGGAACATCACTTCCACAAGGCGACTTCCTTCACCTTTACGCCAACATCTTCTACAGGATGGCGGGCATCATAACCTTCAGGGCAGCTGGTAGGAACACAACGGAAGCAGCCCCGGGCACGACCACCAGGAGAAGCAGCAGGCATGATCAGGAGAGCCGATGCAGGAGCTACAGAAGCAGTTCGGTAGGCAGGAGCTACTGCAACGGCCAGGAACATCACATGAAAGTCATCAGCAGCGACAGGAACGACCAGGACGGCTGCGGCAGGAAACCAGGAAGAGCCACCCAGAGACTGTCGTCGAGTGAACAGGAGCGTAACACAGGGAACAGCAGGAGCAGATGGACCACAGATATGCCAGGGGCATTGCCACAGCATACATGAAGGCCAGCAATGACAGCGATTGATCCACATCGGCGGGAACAGAATCAGAACGATCCCGACATGAAATTATGTCATCCAGCCAGGTATTGTGGTCGATCCCAAAGCAACACTAATGAACGCCGGGACTCCTTCATGCTAGATATCCCTGAGATATCCAGACAACTACTGCTGTGTCTGTAATGCTCACTGTCAACCTGAAAGAAAAAGCAAAGATGATTAGAGAGGGAAACTCCTCTCGCTACGAAGGGAATTGCCCTACGCAGCGAGAGAAGGTACCAAAGAAGAGGTCACCCGGCGCCCGCCCCCCTTGCGTTCTTCGCCCGAAGAGCGAGTGAAAAGGGCAAAGGAAAGAGATCTCTACCGAAGGAGAGAAAGGAAGAACCTACGGGGAGAGAAAAGGACGGAGGGGAGGCCACCAAGGGTGCCGTGGAAGCGTAACTTACAGACGATGCCTGCAACCTCCCACCCACCCCGCAACTCTCTAAGCGCAGGCGACAAAAACAATACTCAGCACAAGTAGGAAGGAAGTAGTCATGCCCTTGTACATGGAGGGCTGGAGACCAAGAAGGGAAGCGAACTCTCACGTCCCAGGCAATGCAGGGGAGCGAAGATATTACGTCCCAATCTAATATTTCTGATTGTACAGGGGAACGCCTTCAGTATCTAAATAAAGGGCTACTGGACAGAAGCATTACCACTCATTTGCGCTCCTTTAAATACGCCCTTGGCCGTCAACCCAAGACAGCACAGGGGAACGACGGCTATACAAGGTTATCACAAATCGTGGGTTTTTATTAATAAATATCAAACACACATAATATATACACAAAATACATTAAGATCCCACCGGGATAATAAGAGCTTAACAACAGTCAGGCAAGGAGATACGAAACCTCGTCTGCAACGCATGACGGCCAAAAGCAAACTGGAATGTTTACATCCAGGCAGGCGGATATTCCCGCCTACCTGGCGGCAGTTACTGCCTAACCACCTTGCTGTTTCCAGCCTACACTGAAATTAATTCCTAATGTAAAGGACCAAGGGTTTGTATATAGTGTTGGAACAATTAGTCTCTCTCGCTGCCTGATTGTATGCTGCTGCCTGCACCCGCATGAAATATAAAAATATTTTATAAATATTGTCGTATCGGTATTAATTGCTTACCCCATCGCAAAATCGAATTATCGTAAGGGTAATTATTGTAACTCGAGCACTTCTTGGGTTACCTGAGTATTTTAATAGTTTTATCACAAAAAGTGCATTTAGTTATGAAAATATGAAAATACAGTAATTATTGAATATTTCTCAGTGAAACATATTGCTAATGGGCAAGCTTTCCGCGAATAATGTGTATATATATTCCATAGCAAAATCCGTGAATAGGTGAGTCCACGAATCATGAGACCGCGAATACGGGGGTTTACTGTAAGCAAGTGTATATGGTAAACTTGGGTAGTTTGTCTATCCTTGAACACGCCTATAGTTCATTAACAATGACTCCAAATGAAAAATTGCATAGAAAAAAACTGTTCAGCGTGCCAAAATCTACCCAAAAATAACTTACCTGGCCAGTTTGCGTGAATTTGCTGACCGACAATTTTTTCAGTGGAACGTAACTTTTTATAAGTACCCAGTTGACTTGAACGGCGCCACACAGCACTGATCTCCCGTAGTTTTTATGGTGGGCATAGTGCTGCGCTCCACTCAACCTGTAGCTCCTCAAGATGGCACCGTACATCGCCCCAACCTGATTGCAGGAAATTTAATTCCATCCAATCGTATGCCCCGCTGACCCACGTCATTCCCTCGGGCCACAGATTAAATATTTCTAACCAATCAGAATGTCTGATCGATATGATTCATAGACCTAAACCCTAACTCAGTCACCCTTTCTTTTCGTCTTTGACCGCCGAGATGTAGTGTCACGATAAAATTGCGTTCCCCTGACTTAACTTTAGCGGCGGAAAACAACAAGACCCGGACCCAGTACTTCTGATTCAGTGAACTCCACACGTTCGAGTTATTGGGTTAAACAGTGAGGGGTTCCCCATCCAGATAAGGGTAAGGTGCCATAAGTCAGGTTAAGTTGGGTTGTGTTAGGCTAGGTCAGGCCACAACATTATAGGTTTGGTTAGGTTTTGGTTTGTTTGGTTAGGTCACAGCCAGTGATGATGCACGTGTCTGGACAGATCTTTCGTCCCCATGATTGGAACAATATAACACACACGATGTAGCTGTATGTAATGTAGAGTGGTGGGTCAGTCTATCAATAACAGGTACTTTTTCTTATGTAGGTAAGCAATAGCTTAGGCTAGCGGTGTCCGTAGGTACATTAGGGTAGACTACACGAATGTTGTAGCCTCTTGTATGTCGAGTAGCGGGTCAACCTTTTGTATGTAGAGCGGCAGGTCAGCCTATTGTATATAGAGTAGCGGGTCAGTAAATCAGGAATTACGAAAGTTGTGGACATCGTATACCTTTGTGTATGGAATTACATACATTACGGACGGCGTACACCAGTCTCTTACTTTCCCCACCCGTTAGTAGTTTTCCTATTTTTTTTTTTTCGCTGCACCACCGTAGACGGCAGTGGTTTTCTTAGAAATATCAAACACATGAGCTATTTTAGTTGCATTTTTTATAGCCTTTTCTGGTGGCAAATTTGGCGTCCTGCGGACATTCACAGGTTCTGTGAACTCTTTAAAACTCAAATTTACTGCTTTATCCCCCTCCACTTCCAATTTTGGAGCCTGTGAATGACCGCGGGACCCCACTTTTGGCGCCAAAAAATCACTAGAGAAAACGCGCCAAAAAAAAATAGCTCCCTCTGTGCTTCATGATGGTAATGAAAAGCGTGTTTTTGTCGGTGTTGCCGATAAGAAATGCAACTGAAAAGTAATAAACGTCAAGGGGGACCCTGTTGGGAACCGGGGTTTTGGGTGGGGAGAAGCAAAAGTCGGGTTTCCTGGTGGCCTTAACGTACAAAATGCGATAGTTTTTGACCTGCTAGTCTGCATACAGAAGGCTGTCCCGCTAGGCTACTACTGTAAGGCTGACCCGCTAAAGTACATACGTGATGCTGACCCGTTACACTGCATGTGTGAGGCTGACCCTACCTACAATAGGGTGGACAGATATTGCTAGCCTAGGCTACCTGTAGCCTACATAAGAAACATCGGTTAGGCTACAGTATTCCCTACCTACATTAGAAAGGGCACAAATTTTGTAATGGTGATTTTTTAAACATCTGCTCTCAGATCGGGGTGGCGGAACGGCGCTGCGCACCTTATCCGCATTTTTAAAGATTCTTGGCCATCTCGTATGCTCTGGCAAGTGGTAATATCTGTATTCACTATGGCCACAGGTTACGAAAAACGATAAACTGCACACTAGGGTCAGTTCCAAAATCCTACCTAACCTGGCAACAAAAATGCTGTGCTTACCTTATTCAAAGTCACTGCTGTCCGACCATGTAGGTAACAGTATCGGCTTCGTAGGTCCTACTGTGAGGGGCTTCTTTGCAAATGCTGGCTGCCGAACAGGTAAGTGGGAATTGCTCGGTGTCAACCTTTGGAAACAAACTGAAATCGTGACTTTCCATCGTGCATGTTCGAGAAAGAAAGAACACGTGATTCTGGTGTTGGCATAGGCCTATGAATCATATCGATAGAACACATTGTGATTGGTTCGAAGTATTTAATCCGTACGCCCTAGGGCATGACCTGGGTCAGCCTGAGATGCGATTGGACAGAATTAAATTTAGATCCGTTGGTAATGACTTGTGGGCCCCTTAGCTCATTAACAATGACTCCAAATGAAAAATTGCATAGAATAAAAATTGTTCAGCGGGCCCGATTCTACCCAAAAAGTAACTTACTTGACCAGTTTCCCGAACGACAATTTTTTCAGCGGAGTGTAACTTTTTCTAAGTACCAAGTTGACATGAACGGTGTCACGGAGCGCTGCTCTCCCGTAGTTCTTCAGATGGCCGAAATGCGGCGCTCCTCTCAACCCAAAGTTCCTATGGCTGCCGCTGCACGGCGCCCCGGCCTGACCGCGGGAAATTTAATTCCGTCCAATCGCATCTCAGGCTAACCCAGGTCATGCCCTAGGGCTTACGGATTAAATACTTCGAACCAATCATAATGCGTTCTATCGATATGATTCATAGGCCTTGGCCAACACCAGAACCACGCTTTCTTTCTTTCTCGAACCGCTGCAATGGAAAGTCATGATTTTATTTTGTTCCCAGAAGCGATACCTAGAAGGTGTTCCGTGTCCATTTCGGATTTAGTTAAGCACGTCTATCCACTCAAGAGCCGCCCGACATCCCCTACCTCTGATTTACTTTCCCAACCACATCTACAATAAGACCCGGACCGAGCAATTCCCACTCATCTGTTCGGCAGCCAGCAGTTGCAAAGAAGCCAAGGACAGTAGGACCTGCGGAGCCGATACTGTTATCTACATAACCTACGTGGTCGGACAGCAGCAACTTTGAATAAGGTAAGCACAGCATTTACCTGCCTTTTTACATTTGTTTTGCTGCTGGGTTTGGTAGCGTTTTGGAACTGACCCTAGTGTGCAGTTGTTTTTTGTAACCCGTGGCTGCAGTGAGTACAGATATTACCGCTTGTCAGAGCATACGTGCCTGCCAAGAATCATTCAAAATGCGGATAAGGCGAGCAGCGCCGTTCCGCCAACCCGATCTGAGACCAGATATGTTAAAAAAATCACCGTTACAAAATTTACGCCCGTTCTAATGTAGGTAGGGAGGTAGGGAATAGCCTAACCGAGGTTTCTTATGTAGGCTACAGGTAGCCTAGGCTAGCGTTTTCCGTCCGCCCTGATGTAGGTAGGGTCAGCCTCATGTACATAGATTAGCGGGTCAGCATCAACTATGTACTTTGGCAGGTCAGCCTTATGTTTGTAGCCTAGCAGGACAACCTTTTGTATGTAGACTAGCAGGTCAACCTTATGTTTGTTGCATAGTGGGACAAATGTTTGTATGCAGACTAGCGGGTCAGAAACTAGCGAATTTTTTACGTTACGGCCGCCACAAATCCCAGCTTTTGCTTCTCCCCTCCCAAAACCCCGGTTCCCAACACGGTCCCCCTTACCGTTTTATTAACTCTTCCCGTTGCTTTCCCTTCGGGAAACACCACCAAAAACACGCTTTTCATTACCGCCATGAAGCAAAATGGGAGCAATTTAAAAAGGGCGCGTTTTCTAAAGCAATTTTCTGGCGCCAAAAGTAGGGTCCCGCGGACTTTCAGCGGCTCCCCCGATTTTTAGCTACATGTAGCCATCAATAGCCTGACACCATTCAAGTATGCTGACGACGGACCTAGATACCCTTACAGTACACGTCTGATTCTTGTTTGTGTTGCTCAATTTCTTTTTGAGCTGAATTATCATAAGTCAATCTGCATGACCCTCCAGGAGCAGCTGATATTACTAATTACTCTACCATATATATATATATATATATATATATATATATATATATATATATATATATATATATATATATATATATATATATATATATATATATAGAGTATACTTTACTGTGTAGGCTAGGCTACCATGTATGTCTAGACGGTACTGAATACCCTGGTGTAGGCTGGGCTCAATTCGGGATAACCTTTCCCAACAAACGATGGGGTTTTGGGAACCTCACCCCACTGTGAGTAGGACCATTATACCTGTAGTTGTTGTTGCTGAAGAGTTTGACCTCCATTTGTGTGTGGATGCTTCACTGACCTGACCTCTAGATGACACGCTCCCTCCAGCCTTTGTCTGAGAACAACAGGGGTCCCTTCCCACTGGCTCTTGGGTTGGGGTGGGGGTGGGGGGAAGCAAATATCTTTTAATTCGTCACCTAACCAAGAGTGCCCTATTATTACCTGCCTTTGTGGGGGGGGTGACCCCCTAGGTCTCCCCTCCCAACTGAGGCTATCAGAGTCTCCACAGCATCGGGGAACAAGTCTTCCTCTCAACAGCTACAAGAAAGAGCAACATTTGGGCTGTATGAACCATCACACCAATGAATAGGGGTCAGGTTTTACTTAAAGGGAGGGGGGATCCTGGGGGAGGGTGGCAAAGCGCCCCCCCCCCCTCCCAGCCAGGTAAGGTCATCAAGATGTTCTACTAAGTAAGCTTAGTTAAGGGTAGGTCTGGTGGGGTCATATAATTCCCTACGAAATTAATGTACCCCACCACTACTAGGGTCAGGGTTAGCCCACGTGACCCCCCACCCGCCTTCACCACTGGCTCCTCCGAATACCCTGCCGGGGAGGGAAGGCCATTGGGCTACACAAGAGACAGATACATGCCCTGGGGAACAGCAGGAGGCTCACTTACCCGTAATTTTGTATATCACGACAAACATGACGACATTAGGCACGGGACAGAGTTACTGGGTCCTCGCTGCTTCAAAGTTTCGCGGCCGAAACCACGCAGAGGTAGTAGTAGTAGTATTCGGAACATTAACCTGTGTAACAGCTCCCTCCCTCTTCCTACTTGACTTCTGGTCGTGTTTGTTTAAGACTATTTTCTGCTTGCTATCATACGGTTATGATATATTCTTTCGCTTTTTCACTTTCCTCTTTACTGTTAATAGGTGCCAAATGTTTCCGATGAATTCTTTCCTATTTCCTCTTTCCCCTCTAGACAGATAACAGTTCCTCTTTGTCTTCCTGGTATGGCTGCTGCTCGAATCCATAGGCCTACCTATTCCTTCTACAGATTGTTGTTTTCTGGCCAATCAAGTCGGAGAAGCTCTGCTCTAGGTTCTCGATTCCTTCTCCACGACAGAAGCTTTTATTATTTTGCCCTTTCATCTTTTCCTCTCATTTGGTTCACGTGTTTTATCTAATTCTGCTCATCAGCATGGCGTGTTCAGTGTTACCATGCCAAGTTTCCTCTCCTGTTTTCCTCAATTTCTTTTAAATTTCAATTCTGACGTTTCATTTCTTTCGTTTTTTCTGTTATCCATTCAGTTTTGCCTGAACTGAAGTCTAACTCTCTTATGTACCTTTTAATTTGCAAAATATATTTTATCTTCCATTCTCTGCTGGTCCAAGGTTACCTCACAAAGGAGCATTCTTTCAATGTAGTGCATGTCTCATGCGCCATTTATCCTGGACCAGTCAATGAATATATTTGTTTTATCACTGTTTATATTTAGGCCACATTCACTAGCTGTTTCCATAAGAAATAAGACTCTTTATGGTTTTTACTGCATAGAACAGTGTCACAATTCTTTCAGTTTATCTCCTAAACCCAACTGAATTTCCTTTTTTTAAGTTTTTTAAGTCAGAAGCTTTTTTGGAATGATAAAGATATATACTGTGTTCATGAGTGATCCATTCCACAGCAGATTCTCTGCAGTAATTTAGGATATATGACCCACTTCGCCTGACTTTCCATCAACGCAGAAGAAAAAGAATCCTTGTCCTCTCCTCTGCTTGAAGGATAAGGACTGTGGAAGCGAAGGTTATAGGATGTCTCAAGTTTCTTTCAAGGACTGAAAGGACTTGATTATCTCCTGACCCAGGGCCACTCAAACTAAACACTCGATATATTTAAAAAATGAAAAACAATAATAAAAGGGAAAAAAGGGAAACTGACAAAAGGAAAATAAAAAAATACAATAAAAGCAATGTAGACAAAGGAATAAAAACTTTTCTTTCCTGTTTTTGTGAACTTATGTAACTCGAAAAAAGACTGATTAGAGATCCCAATGTAAACATATATTAATACATTTCTGACTTACATCGGGATAGAACCCCAGTCTCTCAAATGACAGGCCAGGGAGCTACCAACTGGATCACATAAGTCACAAAAGAAATTGGAACCTTATTATTTCTGAGTAGGGGAAAAGGCACCATTTGGCGTCCTGAACATTTTGGCGTCCTGAACATTTTGGCGTCCTGAACATTTGGCGTCCTCAAGAAAGGGTGTCATTTGGCGTCCTCAATTATTTATTTTATTTTTTATATTTTTTGGTGAAGAAAATAACATGCAATTTTATTTTTATATTTTTGCTTTCAAAAATAATATGCATATATATATATATATATATATATATATATATATATATATATATATATATATATAAAATTATGTAGTAAGTAAGGGAAAAGGTCCCCGAACTGAAATGAGAGAGGCCCACTGAGTGACTCATCAACTGCCGCATGACTGATGAGATGAATCAATATAAACTATCTGTTATTAATCCCACTTTACCAATAAGAGTCTGATTAGGAGGAGGAGACACCTTGCCGAACAGATCTGAACTGATATTAGAGAGCCCCACTGTGAGACTCGACCACAGCTGTGTGTCTGATAAGTGTTGAACCGTTATAAACTAACTGTTATTAGTCCCACACTATTGATAAGAGCCTGATTAGGTATCCGCTGCTGATATGATTTAGACCCGCCGCGTGACTCATGAACAGGTGCATCACTGATAAGAGTTGAAGCGTTATAAACTATCTGTTATTAATCCCACTCTATCGATAAGAGTCTGATTAGGTATCTGCTACTGATATGATTTAGACCCGCTGTGTGACTCATGAACAGCTGTATGACTTCATATGGACATTACAATGTACAGCTCTCTAAGATACACAGCTCTAACTCTCCACCTGATTGTTAAAAGTCACACGTTTTAACATTCTCCCGATTACGCTCACTGTCAGTGACACTTAACCTATGTATGGGATAATAAAAAGCGATTCTACTTATCCAGTCATTTTATTAGATAAAGCGGTAGGCCTATACATTAACAAGTACATGAATCTGGGGGTTCTCCCGACACACATTCCAGTACAATACCACCACGAGTTGTTATAACCAACCTTAAACCTCTAAATAATTTTACAATAAATAACCACAGGCTTCCAAATCTAGTATGTCATACTGCCTGACTTTCCTCCCCCTCCCCCTTCTTCTCCGTCTCTTCCGTTAGTGTGTAAGGTGTCAAAGAAACGAGCAGGTAAAAGTTACTGCTACTTTATTACAGATCCAGGCAGTTTATATAGCGGCCGACTGACGCCGGCCCGCGAGAGACAATGGAATTGACTGTGACCTGAGGTCGAAACAATAAACAATAATATGCAGTGAACGAGTACAAATTACAATACAAAACATACAGAGCTACAATATGGATACAGTCTTGATGCCTGTGAATGAAGAAACATGTGATACACAATGTGTGACATTTGTATAAATACGCATAAAGTAAAAATGATTAAAATGCGTGACCTGGCACGTTTTAGGCGTGACTAATTGAGCTTGAAGAAAATGGGAAGTCACCAAAGAAAACAAGCTCAGCGGAGACTTAATTAATGGCGCCGCCGAAACACTGTCCTGGCGCCGATGTGGTGACTTTACAAGTGTTCTGCATAGAAGAACTCGCCTTCCTCCTCCTTGACCATTCATCCTAAGTAAGAAAGTAAAATGCCTTAGAAAAACCGAACGTGCCCCAAAATTAATTATGTGATGTATATTAGCAACGTTTTTTAAAAACGGAATGAATCGTTACCTTTGATTTAAAGAACGCACGCACTCCTTGTATGTAAGAGCTCGTTTAACGCCCGAACTCCAGTGTGAACACCGCACCCTCTTGAAAAATTTGAAATAGTATTCCGTCACCCACCTGTCATTACTTTTCAAACGACTCGGGGAGAAGACGACACTCATTAACGACAAAACCGATTTTAACCCTCTGTGACTCGTACAGTGAACGAAGAAAACGCAGTAAAGACCACACTTGTAAGAATTATTGGGCTGTATCTGCCTTACAGACTGGCGAAGGGTAAAATCCGAATGCACATCGAGAAAAGATGAGAAGCTACCCGAATAAATTTGCGGGTTTATACCGTAACTGTCAAAAAAGTAGATTGTATCCCTAGGTGAACAGTCTATATAAAAACACACCCAATGTCCGACAAGATCAATACTAGAAGTTGAAGGTAGAGTATTAGATATAAAAACTAGAGGTTTAATTCTATTCGCAGGTATTTTAAACGCACCAACTTCATCCGTAGCGAACACACCTAAATATTTAATAAGACTCCCTAGCGAACCCTGTAAAACTGTCTCGATTTCTTTCGTATCCATCACACCTAGCCTCTAACATCGCACTGAATGACTCTATCTGAATCAATGGTTAAAATACCTTTTGTGTCACCGAACAGTAAAATCATGCAAGGGTATGGTGCGACTGTGCCCAGCTTTATGGATATTCTCAAACTGGCCGAAATCTCAACGGGCATGGAATCTTCCACCTCTTCCGTAACAAAGCTGAAACAATAGATGGCTCTCCCATTTTTAAAACTATTATAGGTTATGAGGTTATCATGTCCCCTTCCTATCGACTTTTGAGTCTCGTAATACAATTGCGTGATAGCATTAGGAAAATTACAGTTGATGTGATACACCGTATTCCCATTAACTGTGATGTGCACATTATTCAAGTCATAAGCTCCAAAATATAAACTATTGGCCGCATAATTCCCCGAAAATGTTTGCATGCTTATCATGGCCAGTGTAATCTTTTCAGGTATACAGGTATTGAAAGGTTGATCTATTAAAATGGAATCCTCGTTCTGCCCTATAACATACGTTTTATAGAAAGTCTTATCAAATATATATTGTATCGGATTAACTGCTAGAGCGGTGTTTAAAGCGGACATGGCGTTATAATGAGGGGTAACCCGATCAATCCACAACTTGGCCTTTTCTATATTCAGATCATTTAAGTGTCCGTCTGTGTGTGCACCCATCACCCAGTTGTTATTCGCCATTTCGAGTCTTATTCTCAAATCCAAGGAATCTAGCAAATACATGTCTATGCTCGCCAGATCTATAAGGAGTGGAAAGTACGTGTGAATTCCCCCCGCCTTAATGGAGCTCAACACCCGAGATTCCCACCTACTCAGCTGTCCAAAAGAAGCAGCGGCATAGGTCTGTGTAACACCATGTGTAACGTTAAAGTCATTGTGGAAAAACCCGCTTATACCAACGGTCGGTAGTGCGCTGGTTTTAACGCTCTTGAGCATTTTTATGTATGATTGATAGTTAAAAACAGGACACGATTCCACCAACTTTTCATTCAAGAAAACAGAGACGGATTTAAAAAGCGTATTACTTATACCATTAACCAGTGCAACATGTACATCGTCTGCTAACCGCACACCGGCTCTGGCCACTGTCATGTATAATTCCAAAGCTATACTCGATAAATCCAAGAAGGAACCGGTAATGCCATTAATACGAAACTCGATATAACTGTCTGTCAGGATTCGATTTACTGAATTGTTACTCGGTGTGAAATCCAACCTTTCCTTCGAATTAATCGAGCTTTCTATAATCCTACGTCTGTTCACATTCGGGAACAATTCTGAGATACCCGCAATATAGGAGGAGACAGGAACCTTGTTTCCCGTCCCAGGCACGTTAGGAACGATGCCCGCCATTCCTGAAAAAAAAAATGCAAGAGGAGAGGGAATGTGTGCATGCACGCCAACAGGCAAAAGGTTAATGAATTAAAGAAGATCATACACATCCTTGTTATATTTACTTCTCGATTTAACCCTTCGATTCGTCATTCTCTTCTTCTTCTTCTTCTTATTCTTCTTATTCCCTCTCCTCTCGGCTGAGCTAGCGAGTGTACGACGTACTCCACCCCCCAACTTTTTCCTGGCGACCCTCCCACTTCCATTTAAAATTCGTCGGCCTGTGCTTTTGAGAGCTGTCTCTCCATGTCTTTTTAAAGATTCCCGCAAAGGCAACTGATCATTCACTACATCGGAAAGCACCGACCTGCCAAACTCTTTAACAGAAAGTTTAGCAACATTCAACAAAAAAGGGGGTACCCTACGTGCAATGCCGGCAATTGCCGAAAATACACCCCCGCCCCTCCTATGACTTGGATAGAAAACTGAAATGTCTTCTAAACCCCCTCCCTTCCTTAAAGGTTCGGACAGGAATAATGTTTTAAATTCCACCTCAGAGGGTGGAGCGAAGACAACCCTCATACCTGTTAACTACAAAAACTTTCAATCTCCTCCCCTGTTTTTGTTAGGCAGAGCGCGTGTTTGAACGTTCCTAATTACGCGAGGTTGCGAAAGTAAATAATGAAAAACACTGAAAAGAAGGTGTTTTTATATGTACCTCTCTATCTGGGTCTTATATGAAGCACGCAGGTGACACTCGAACCGTTGTTGAAATGGATACGCCTCCCATTCTGGTCCGTGATAATGATCGAAATCTGTTGCAGGATGTTCGTGTTCAATGCTTTGTATACCGTATTGTGTATCCCCTTCCCTTTACCACTCTCTAATGTGAAACAATCCAATATATTTACTAGTTCACCTCCAAAAACAGTCGGTTGAACGATATCTGTGTACACGTACATATAATCTACACCACAATTATCGGGTAAGGAATCGTCAGAGAGGTGCACATTCAGTGCCTCGAGGCCGTAAACTTCGTACGCTGTATTATTTTAAAAACCTAACAACCTGGCAGCTTTATCGCTGAATTTGACAGTCACACTTCTAATATCCCCCGCCTTAATGTTCCTCCTTCTAACATGAGGGATGATAACTCTCCTGCTGTCTTCATCCCAACTGAATATATCATTGCTGTTGAAAACGTTTTTGTATTCAGTGTCAAAATAGACTTTTAAATGTTCAAAAACATCTTTGTTAAGCGTCCTCACCAACCTTTTCATATCCCCTGCTAACATAGCTATCGTTGGTCTATAGCTATAGGCATGCTTATCATTTTTACCACGATCAGTAACAAAGTAGAGGGTGAATTCTTCATCTCTCGATAATACAGCGTAATAAACGCCTGGAAACATGATCGAAGCGAGACCTACTTCATATTCGCTACCATTCGGCAGGAATATAGGAGTGGGTAACCTATTCACAAACCCTGATGGGGAGTTATTTTCATACTTGTCCAGGCTGCCGAGACTGCTCGCATATATAATGTGTTCGCCTGCCATACTGATAATGTACTGCACACAATTTTCTTCATCTAGGTCTTATATGAAGGGTGCATGACACAGTTTTACCTGTAATAAACTTCACGTCTTCCCCCTTCTGATTCGTTACAGCGATCTCGATGTAATCCACCGCATTCACGGTTATAGGTTTATAAACGGCGTTATGTACACCTCTACTTGGTGCACATTCCAGCGTGAAACAATCCAGGATGTTTACAGTTTTATCACCCAGCGATAAAGGTTGAATAATGTTGGAATATAAGTACACACAGTCAATACTGTGATCGTCGAGATATGAAATTCTGGAGAGATGATTTCTCATTGCCCCTGAACCATAAATCGCGTATGTCAATTCTGTGTTAAACCCTAATACTCGCACTGCTCTAACACTAAACTTTACAGTGACTGGAACAGTTCCTTCTACTTTTGCCACCTCGGCATTCACGTATGTGAGACTCATCCGCTTCAAATCACCGTTCCATGAAAATAACCCTTCCCTTCGCATAACACCTCGAATGTATGCACCGTAAAATGTTTCCAACTGTTCTGTAACGTCCGTATTGAGTGCTCTGCTCAATCTATTCATATCTCCCGCTAATAATCCGACGGCAGGAACATACGTGAAACCATACGAGCGAGGTGCCAAACCCTGATTTAAGGTTGCTTTAAAATGAATTGTGAAATCTCTATCTTCAGGTGTGACAGCGTAGTATTCATTTGGGAGTGTAACCCCTATAACACCTATTTCATATTCCACCTCTTTTGATAGAGTTATGGGAGTGGAGAATTTGTTTGTAAATTTACAGGGCTGGTTTTCAGGAAATAAATCCAGACACAACCCGCTATTCACATATACAATGTAATCGCTACACATGTTGAATGTGCAATGCTGGTAATACACACGATTGCATACATATATATACCTCTCAACATAGAATGGATGAATAAAAAATTATGTATAAAATAAAAAAACCATTTTATTATACAAATTGTTTGGAACATACATACATACAGACATACACATATTAAAATACACATATTAAATTACACTTTGGTAATCATTTTTACATTGGTGTGTCACACAGCTTGCCACGTTGAACGCCAAAGTTTAATTTCTTCGCGTTCATAATTTCCAGACGTTTTAGTTTGGAAGAGACTTCCATGTTTTGTTCAACCCCCAAACATAATTTCTCCATGTCCATTATTTCCAAACGTTTCAATTTGGATGATGCGTCTTTCAACTTCACATGGTCCGCACACCTCTCTTCAAGGTGTGATAAAACAATTTCCGTGATAGCTATGCAAGTGACTTTTCCGTGCCGTTTCATCTCCTCACCAAAGGAGACAATCGCAGGCAGGTAATGGTTTAACCAATCACAGTTCACACGACCACTTAGTCCTATCCCCGCAGCAAACAGAATATATTTCACATCTTCATGCGACACTTTCATTAACTGCGATTTCAAACTCTTCAATGATGCGTAGAAGTGATTGTATTTCATTTCTCTCGTGTCGTTTCGCAACCTTCCTGCATGGTCTTCATCCTTGGAATACATTATACTCGTTTTGGCGAATTCGTTCTCTTCCACAGAAGCGCCAATTCCATATTGGGTTAACAATGTAGCAATGACGGGTAGGTTGGGTTCTTCCGCATCGAGTGTATTCTCCCCCTCGGGCACTCTCAAAACGGCGGTACCTTCTATCCCGCGGTGGAGGAATGCAGCGTAACTCGTCCCAGCTCTGTTGTAGCGGAGACCTGCAACGTCAGCGTAGGGGTAAACTCTCACAATGTCTTGAGCAATGCCATAATTCCGGCACGTTACACAGTTAGTAGCTATAACCAGGCAACACTCCCTCTTGAACTTGGTCTTGGATAATCTCCCGAAAACCAACTTGCAAGGTGACGAAGCCATCTCTGAACTGTGAAAATTGGAAGGGTGTACACGTTAACGCTACACGAGCTGGAATACTAATGCCTCCACAAACTCCTTCAATTTTCCACACCCCTTCATCTTCCCCTCTGTGATTCATCACACTAGGCTCCGCCCCCAACCCTCTTGATTGAACAGGTTTATCTCCGAGCCCACCCCCAAGATCGAACATGATTGAATGGGTCTTAAACCTCGCGATAGGGGAAGGATTTGCTGCAGATAATTTGTGATATGCGTCAGAACGGTCACTCACTCGTGGAAAAGTTTATCGCTGGTGCTGCGGGATTGAACATGTTAATTTCTTGACTCATCAATATGGTTGCCACACGTTCACCTTTTTCTTCGACACCTTGTTTTTCATTATTCTCCTCCCTCCTCCTCCTCCTCCCCCTCCTTTCCTAGGTGAATTGAGCCATGCTTCTATCTGTTTTTTTATAGCTGAGTTTCTCACCATCTGATCTCTAATGCCACCCCGTTCAATTATATAGTTATAACTGGGTACATTGTTATCATCCGTCTTCTTATTCGCTTGAAATTCTCTTGCCACATCTAAAATGTTATATCCCATAAGCGGGTGGGACAAGTCCCCTTCCTCATTCCATTCAATCGCACCTGAATTTTGCAAGTGGTTAACCAAGGCAGTCACATATGGTATCTGACGATCTTTGAATAATATAGGAATAATACCAGTCAGGTCAGGATTAACTCTTTTGCGGGTAACTCCGCGGTTGAGCACATTTATAATTAGCTGTTCTCCCTTCTTCACACGATCGTCCTCGACAGGAGGTATAGGAGGTGGAGGTGTAACTGTTTTGGCATCTGTTGGAAAATTCACATTTCTCTGCACGTTAAGAGGAATGGGTGTGACACCCGCCCCCGCATTAACCCACCCTCCCCCTCCACCTCCTCCTCCCCACCAGCGCTTTCTTCGTCGTCGGCATTGATGTTAACGTTATTACTATGGTTATTAACATTGTTGCTGTTGACGCATGTTTCCCGACCTTTTGTCAACCTCTCATATGTGATAGCTGGTACAACGTAGAATTCCTTCATTTTGTTTTATTTTCTTTTTATATTTTTTTTTTCTGTTTTAAAACAAGACTGCCTATCAAACTAGCCGCTAAAGGAAGTAATACGGAAAGAATGGCGCTGCCTTTGCGACTCTTCAATATTTTTTTCTTCTTCGTTAATGACGTAGATTTCAAGGATATTTGACGGATCTCTCTCTTGCACCTTCCGAGTTTTTTAATAAATGTTTTTTCTCTGGTCAGATTACCACGAAGAAAATTTCTGAAAATTTCAGAAATGGTGGCGATAAATGCTTTGCTTAATGTTGGAATTACTTTACTCCTCTCGGAGGGGGATAAACGAGAGATGAATAAAATAAAATTTTTTTTTTTTACGTATTAAAACCTCCTTTTTACAACTCATGTCCGCACAATTTGTGATTCGTCAACCCGCGAATTAAATTGTGCGGGATAACCCTTCCAATTGGCATAATACTGCATTTTGCTGCCTCTCCTCCTCCTGTCAAAGAGGGTGATGTCATAGATTTCGGGTAATTCGGTAGGTATTAATTCTTCTCTGTAGAATGTGCCTTTTATTTCGTCTCCCGCTAAATCTTCTAAGATGTAAACTGTGGGATTTTGCAGAGTGACGAGCTTCTTGATTTTAAAAATTTCTAGTGTTTTGAACAGTATAGCCCCTCCTGAAAACTGCGTTCCGGTTTTCGTCAGCTATACGTACAGTGTCTCCAACGTTCAAGGATGAAGTGACGCGATTCGTTGTGGGAAAAGCGTTTTTATACATTCTCGAGAATTGATTTTTAATGTCCGCTTCGCTTCTCATAGCGTGCACCTCCTTGGGTGTGCGCCCCTGCCCCAAACTCTTGTGCGGTGAGTTGTTATAACTGTTAACTATGTCTCGCAGAACATCGATATATTTCAACGTGTTGTTGTGTGTGAGGTATCTGTATATGCGGTTTTTAATAGTTCTTATCACCCTTTCAGCTATAGAAGCTTTAATTTCCCGCGAATAGACGCTATATAACAATACATTTTTACTTTTCAGATAATTCCTTACATGCCGGTTAATAAATTCCCTACCTTCATCACTGTTCAAGCGAGACAGACCTGAAAAATCTGTAGATTCTATAATCGTTTTTAGCGCATTGCACACAATAAGGCCATCCCTCTTTTTCAAGGGGAGAATGCGTAAAAACCTCGAAAATTGATCAATGAAAATTAGGAGATATTTATAACCTTCATTGTGTCGAGCCAGTTTCGACATGTCCGCCAAATCCGTGCTGGCCGCCGCTCGAGGTTTAGTTGATATGATTTTCCTTCTAAGGAAACGTTTGCTCGTGCTCTTGTGCAAGGTATATGAAGGTTGACTCTTTAAAAAATTAACGACGTCCGCTCTAGTCACGTTTTTGTCTACCTTCCTCGCTGCTTTGAGTAGCGCATTCACACCGCTGAAACATGATGGTTGTGTCACATTGCCATATAAATCCCTAAGCAGTCGTAACTGTTATTCAGTCATGTTTGCAAGCGATTTGATATTTGGTCTCTCCGAGAACATTCGTTCTGAGCTGCAACAATTCAGGTGTTGACGGTGCAAAGTCTACTAATAGATAACCGTATCGGTTATGTGTTAAAGCTTTTTTGTATATGTCAGAAAACTCCGCACCTCTCCGCCGAGCGAACAATTGCCTGCCCAAAGTTTCAATTTGACCAATGTCACGATTCTTCATGAGGATGTAATGGGAGCAATTGAGACTGATGCTCCTACTGAATTTACCCGAGTGAAACACGTTCTGGGTTATGAAGATCACCGATATATTCGAATGCCGTCCAGCGGTGAATGCTTGGGTCACGAATTTATTGTCGCTAGCTTCGAGAAAACAGTCATCAAGTACAAATAACAGTCCTTTACTACCACCCTCCACTCCTCTTTCCGTGCAATTGAAAGGGTTCAATATCTCTTTGGATACTTTTGATTTGGTGGTTATGGTGTGATGACTTTCCAGAGGGTGTTCACTCACCCCACAATATAAAATACAGTGAAAGTTAGCCTCATACATTTCTATTATGTTTTGACACAACACAGATTTGCCACTATTGCTGAAACCTGCCACGATGATCTGCGCAGGAACAGCGAAAAGGTTTAAGATTTCTCCTTGGAAAGGACCAGCTCCCATGTTTAAAGTTCAAGGTGAACTGAGAGGATGCGATGATCTGTGTGTTGTTATATATTAAGGTGAAGGTTGTAGAGAAAAATGAAGGTTGTAGAGAAAATTAATTTTAATAAATAACGTTTTTTTATTGACATATGTATATATTACAGGGCATATACATGTGTATATTTTTTAGCTGGTGATGGTTATATACAAGCGAGCATTTGTTTTTTTATTCACAGAGCGAGTGATGCGAATACTCTGACCATAAAACATATTTACATTATTTGAAAATTACATATATATATATATATATATATATATATATATATATATATATATATATATATATATATATATATATATATATATATATACACAAACAAGGCATTTAGGCTGAGTGAGTGACGTGTATACTCATACTATGGTACATATTTACATTAATTGAAAAACTGTACATTCTTCTCACACGCGTCTACTCAAGCTCTGCCGTCTTTTCTTGGCAGGTGGGAAGGGCATCAGCTTAGCCCATGCAGGTTGCAACAGCTGCTGCTGCTGTAGCTCATCCGCCAATTTGCTGTCCACTCTCCGTCTTTTAGAACAACCTTTTACCCAGGGGTACTGAATCACCAGAGTAAAGGGTTGTACATTGGGAATTCTGGATGTACTTGGCATAGGTGGAGGGAAGGGTGGCGATGGTGCTCGAGATGATGTGTCATCATCTTTGCTAACGGCTTCCTCTAACTCGCTCGCTGCAATCTGTGGATGTCCGTAAGCGAAAGATTTAAATGGAGTGAGGTAATATCTCTTGTCCTTTCTCTGCTGGGTGTGACACATTGTTCCTTGCATCATCTGCAAATTGTGCACTGTAGTGTGCGTAATCTCATTATATTTTATTACATCCAGGTATTGACTATGACTAATGGTTTTTTGCCTGCAACTTTGAATCCCCTTTAAAGTATTGCACCGACTGTTTTGTGTTTCGTAAGAATACACTTTAGGTTTAACACCGATGAATTCTCTGATGAGTTCAGCTCCTGTTTCGACTTTAACAAGTCCGAGTTTTCCCTGGCACGAACTGTCATACACCGTGTGAGTTTTAGGGAAGTTACTCAAATCCAAATGGGGTTTGAGCACATCCTTCAATTCGCGTGAGATCGTCCGTTTCCAGGGAGAAGATCAAACTGTCGGTGTCAGTGTACAGAAGCTTAACTCTCCCGCCATACAGTTTTTGAAGAACGTCGTAGCGGAACTTGTACATCATGTCCAATATAGATCGGGGATTCAGCTTTGACAGTCTCCTTGCAGTGATTCACAATGTACCGGTATTCCTCCAACCTCTCAAAAGATTTGTACGTATGCTTAGACACATTTCTAAGCAGCGAGGTTTCGTTGGTGGTAACAACAGTCCTTGTGGAATAGTTTAAAGGGTTTTTAATGGTTACACCAAAAAGACCATTCATCAAGATTTTGATGGTGTTCCTCTTGTTGGGGTCCGTTTCTTTCGCTCTCCTCTCTGCATTCTCAGTGATGTATTCCCTCAAATAATATCCCTGCTTGAACTTGTAAACTTTCCTTATCCTCTCCACTTCCAACCCGAGTCTTATTAGCGTTTGTAAAAGAGGAAGACAGATCAGATGGTTGCACATTGGCAAATGTGTACCCACCAGTTTGACATTCTTCTTAGGCAGCTTCACATTGAATTTTTCCAATAGACTGTTAGTGTATGGGGAGAGGTGTTGGAAAGTCACGTTCATATCGATGCAAGGCCAAAGGGAAGTCATCAGTCCGGAGAGCGACATCGTCTCTAACCTTCTTGGTATCGAGGAGGATGAAGTAACCGTATTCCCCCTGCGAATTGATGCTCGTGATATCGCTGGCGATAAAACTCTCAAGTTCGGCAGGGGAGAGCTCCGTTACTTCGTCCTGAGGCATTTTATATCTGCTCATGACTGTGGGATAAAGACTAGTGAAATCAACATATAATATATATGATTGTTTGTCACCCGTTTTAAAATTAGGATTTAACTCGGGATTGTTGGCTATGGCGTGTCTTTGGACTAGACTGCAGAAACCACCTCTAATGTTGTTGGAAATCAACTGGTAAGTTTCTCCGTCAGAAATTAGGGGGAGGCGCGTTCGTGAAGAGTGAAGAAATGCATCTAGAGAGAGAGAGGTAGAGGTTAAATAATAGATCGGGTCTAATCCAAACTGCGCGTAAGCGGCAATCCTCCAAGCCAAGTAAACATCGCACAATAATCCCACATCCATAACCAAATATAAAATGGTATAATCAAGCAGGTTAGTAGACTTTGCAGCCTTCCACACTTTGCAGACGTGCTCGTATCCTTCGTCGGGTATGTTTTCCCCCGTCAGTGAGGAATTGAAATGCACTTTAAGAGGGACACCCGTTTTTCTCAACACGTTGAAACCTGTGACATAATCATAGGGGTAATACTGTTTACCCGTACTTAAAACCATTTCTGTGCACTCGTCGGGATATTTGGATAACATCCGACGTGTGATTTCCAGTGACCTCTTCTGTTTAATATGGCTCGAAGCGAGACTGGATAGTGATCCTCTTATCATGTTCAAACTATCCATCAATCGGATGTTACCCGTTTTCAGTGCATAAAATGTACCCCCATCACGTTTCAAAATTTCAAAGTTGTGTTTGGCGGACGTTTCTTTCGAGATGAGGGCGGCATCATATGATAAATTATGTACTAAAACGGGTAGGGATCTTTCAACTTGTTTCACATTTATTTTCCTCTCACATAACCTGGCCCAGTCTCTCGCAATTTTATTGAGAAAATCGTCGACACACTGTTCACCTACACCTACTCTGTGTACGCAGTATTCACCGCTTCTGCCATCGATGATGACGTAGCAATAGGCGTATGCTTTCTGCTTCGAAACGATTCTTGGGTTTTCATCTTCTTCTTCCGGCTGTCTGTTGTACGCCTCAAAATCTAAGAAGGCGATGTGTGAGCTTTTATCCAGCGCTTTCACTTTGGTGAACTGTTTAAACTGGCCAGGTTCAGGGTATAGAACGGTGGTTCGGGTTGAACATCTTTGGGTGTGAGCGTCGCTGATGGCTGGAGTTTTGAAGAGAGTGAGGCAATTGTAACACACGCCTGCTGCACGGTCACACATACCTGATTTCAAACGGTGGAAAGTATCTATGAAGGTTGGCAAATCCTTGATGAGGGCGACATGGTCATCAGTGATCAACAGTAGAGGAACTAGTCAGGGACATGATTTATTGCCCCCTTTTCTGGCGAGATGACTGTCCAGTGTTTTTTCTGTCCCTTTCCCATGACCACTTCACTCAATTTATATACATAAATATTAAGGTTGTTATCCTTCTCTAACGTTTTGAAGGTATCACTGTTCACAGGTATGTCGGGCGTGTGTTTAATGGTGAAGCGTTTCAAGTTTATTCGTCTTTTCACATCTCAGGTGAGGTTGCGGTTAGGATCATCATTTCCCTCGAGTATGCTGTACGCTTCTAACGCTGTAATGACGCAGTTGTACCCCGAATTGATGTTAACGATTTGTCCACTACCCCTAACTCCTGCGGGATGCTCTCGAAAATTGGCCATGTTCACCAGCTCTTGCCGGGAGATCTTGATCTGTACACTGCGCAACGATGTGATGCGCCAACCTTCACCTTCACTCAAGTTTAGTCTATCTTCTAGATTGCTCGCCACATATTCGATAGCCTCGTCTATCACATCAAGCGCAGTGTCCACCAGTGTTAACACTGGTAGGATATTAATGTAAAAAGTACCAGTTTCACGAGTGGCACTGGCACCCGTCATTCTCTCTCTGCTGATGACAGTGCACAAGTATAGCATGGCGCTATTTACATTCAGGTTGTTGAGAGCACGTAGAACCTCCTCGGCAAGTTGCATTCGGTTAAGTCTGAGTGCCGTTGTCACATCGACGTGCATTCCCACCGCAGTCGAGTATGTGATGGCACTCACAATCCGGTTGCCTACCTCTCCTTCCCTGTCAAGCAACGGTGCTTCCTGCTGCTGGGACACTCGCTGTTTGGCACTGCCTACTCGACAGTGTCTTCCAGCATTCGCTGCAGATGTTTCCATCGCATTTGCTTCACTCGGTGGAGGTGCGACGGTCGGCGGTGGAGGTGCGGCGGAGGCATTCAAAGTGGAGGTGGAGGAGGCTGCGAAATAGGTGGCTGTGGTGAATTTTAAAAGTATCAAAAGAATGTTTTATATGTAAAAGGTGACAATGTTTTATTTTATGGAGACTGGTCAAAATGAATTATTCTTACCAGATATAGGAGTGGCTGTGTTCTCTCCTACAGAGGTTACCCTTGCTTCGCTCGGTAGGGGAGTAGTGCGGGTGTTAGGAGAGGCTGTAGAATAGGAATGGCTGTGGTGAATTTTTAATTATAAAATGGAAAGTTTTATATGTAAAAAGTGTGGCAATATTCACGTAGACTGGTGTTGCATCATATATGAAAAATTAAATTATTATTATTATTATTATTATTATTATTATTATTATTATTATTATTATTATTATTATTATTATTATTATTATTATTATTATTATTATTATTACCAGAGCTGAGAGAAGTGTTCTCTCCTGCAGGGATGAGTCTCAGGTTCGGTCCTTTCTGACCTCTCTCACTGCTTCTTCTTCTTCTTCCGCCATTAGCGCTACTCTTCCTCCTACGCAATGTCTTTGCCACTGATGGTATTAATAAATCCCATGGCATTGGCTGTTTGCTACTGCTCGAGCTGTCATCGCCACTGCTGGAACTGCTGCAATTACCCATCTCTGCTGGCGGGATGTTGCGGAGTATAGCTACGCGTTCTGTGAACTGATATCCGTCTCGGCAAACTCATACATTATACAGTGGGACGTCACTCCTAATCAAACTCTTATCGATAAAGTGGGATTATAGTCGAGCCAAACGAAAGTGGCGCGTGAGAGACTGAATGTATCGTGGCGAAATCTTAAGAGTTCGTTCATTTTACCTGGTTTAGAGAAATCCTGAAACCGAAGAAGCATTAAGATCTTAAAGGTGGGAAGGTTCCGTCGGTCATAATCCCGGATATATTTTCCTTTTCGGCTTTTTTCTCCAGGTGATCAGTAGAAAACAAATAGGAACCTTGGAAGAATTACGATCCCAGGTCAATCAGAGCCACACAGGGAGTGCTTTTATAGATTATAAGTGTTTTCTTCCTTCAAAAATACATTTATCCTTAAGACCCACATGTCTTCTGTACAAGATTGTTTCTCCCTCTTTAATTGTGTGTGTATATATATATATATATATATATATATATATATATATATATATATATATATATATATATATATGTACACACACACATATATATATATATATATATATATATATATATATATATATATATATATATATTTATATACTGTATATATATAGTTCACATGTATATATATATATATATATATATATATATATATATATATATATATATATATATATATATATATATACACACATATGTATATATGTACAGTATATATGCATATATATATATATATATATATATATATATATATATATATATATATATATATATATATATATATACATATATATATATATATATATATATATATATATATATATATATATATATATATATATATATATATATATATATGCACATGAAACTGCCCATTGACTCGGTATTGGAATACCTTAAAGACGAATTGCATAAACTTTATTTTCAATGAGGAATATTTTAAACAAACGTTTGGTATAGCAATGGGAAACCCACTTTCGCCTGTTCTTTCAAATTTATATATGGAATTTTTCGAATGCTTCTACATCCCCAAGATTTTCCATTTTCCTGTAACATGGTACTGTTATATTGATGATATTTCAGCCATCATGCCCAAGGATTTGGATCTAAATAACATACTGGCTCAAACTCGAGGGAACCTTTTAATTGTAAATGTAGTATTTATTTATATGAAAAGACAAATAATTTGACATGTGGTTAAGATTTAGATATCAACCACTCTCAGACAAAAACAAGATTATTTTTTTTCGTCTGACACGCTAAATCAGTTAATCCGCAGGTAATAAGCTGGTCAGATTGTTCGCTCGTATCCTCACTGAGAGGTCTTTAAGGTCTGATGTCCGAAATCTTTTGATGTCAATACGATGCGTTGGACGGAGGCGTTCTCTCACACGCCACTTTCGTTTGGCTCGACTATAATAACAGATAGATAACTAATCAGACTCTTATCGATAGAGTGGGATTAATAACAGATAGTTTATAACGCTTCAACTCTTATCAGTGATACACCTGTTCATGAGTCACGCGGCGGGTCTAAATCATATCAGCAGCGGATACCTAATCAGGCTCTTATCGATAGTGTGGGATAAATAACAGTTAGTTTATAACAGTTCAACTCTTATCAGACACACAGCTGTGGTCGAGTCTCACAGTGGGGCTCTCTAATATCAGTTCAGATCTGTTCGGCAAGGTGTCTCCTCCTCCTAATCAGACTCTTATCGGTAAAGTGGGATTAATAACAGATAGTTTATATTGATTCATCTCATCAGTCATGCGGCAGTTGATGAGTCACTCAGTGGGCCTCTCTCATATCAGTTCGGGGACCTTTTCCCCTACTTACTACATAATTTTTTTTTTATATATATGCATGTTATTTTCGAAAGCAAAAATATAAAAATAAAATTGCATGTTAATTTCTTCACCAAAAATATAAAAAATAAAATAAATAATTGAGGATGCCAAATGACACCCTTTCTTGAGGACGCCAAATGTTCAGGACGCCAAAATGTACAGGATGCCAGGACGCCAAATGGCGCCTTTTCCCCTACTTTTCTGAACCTGAGGCTTTTCCTGGTCAGGATTCTGAATCCTAACATCCCAGCTAACTTTACCAAACTTCCCGACCCACCAGTGACCCAGTTGATAGCATTTCATTCGGAAAAAAATTATCTCCCGTGATATACAAACTCCAGTTTTTTAAATAAAAATCCCATTTTAATATATTTTTTTTCTTGAAGCAGTTTTTTTCTCTAACCACTACCGTTTTTGCAGTTTTTTTAAAGCAAAAATCCCACTTTAATTTTTTCCAATTAAAAAATTTGGCATTCACAGTAGTAGTCTTTTGTAACCACGAGAGGTTTGCAGTTTTTTTAAAGCAAAAATCCCATTTTAATCCGTTTTTCATCTTTAATAATTTGAAATTCCCAAAAGTAGTCTTTTCCTAACCGCGAGAATAGAATAGCATATAGAATTTAGGCCAAAGGCCAAGCGCTGGGACCTATGAGGTCACTCAGGCCTGAAAGGAAAACTGAGAGTAAAAAGGTTGAAAGGCGCAAAAGGAGGAAAACCTTTTGCAGCTGCACTGAGACAATTTATTGTCAGGAGAGGGCTGAGGAAAGTCAGATGGAAGGAAGAGAATATGAACGGAGGTACAGTCAAAGGAATGAAAGCCGGTGCAGCTAGGGCCTAAGGAAGGGACGCTGCAAAGAACCTTAAGCAATGCCTACAGTGCACTGCATGAGGTGCACTGATGGCACTAACGGGAAAAATACCTTTTCACATGTTTCCCTATTTAATAATCTTTTTTCTAGCCAATAGTTGTTACCATTGTTTTTTAGCAGAAATATCTTTAAAATTTTTTCCTATTTTTACAATTAATTCAAATGACAAATACCATTTACTTACCAATGAAGAAAATTATGATACAAGTAAATAAAAAGAAATAATTAAATAAAAAATTAAATAAAATCAGAACAAAACATATGAAATGAAATAAGATGAAAATTAAAACAAACACGTTAAAAATAAATGTAAAAGATATTACAAAGGATTAATATAAAAGATTGTATTATTCTTAATTTTTTTTTTTTAAATTAAAACAACCATGGAGCTTTTATGTTCGATTCTTTTGTCTTTTTTAAGTCATTGTTGAAGTTGATTTTTTACTTAAATATTGAATATTTTTAACGGACATTTTTTTTTTATATAATTCTGTTAAACTAAAATCAGTCATAAAAATAGACAAAACTCCCAAAAAATATTGTATTCAGATTTAAATATTTTTGACACTTTTTACATATTTCATTATTTTTAATTTCTTAATGATTTTTAAATTGATTTTTGACAGAAATCTTGAATGTTTATAATAGCATTTTTATTTACAAAACGTATATGACCTTTTAGCCTTAAATTTACCTTGATTGTTTTTGAACGGAGATTTTTTCATAAAACTTTGCTATAAGAACGTATTAGTGAATGGTAAAGTAAAATCAGTCCTCAAAAAGACGGCAAAACTAAGAAAAAATCGTAATCAAATTGAATTTTTTTACTTTTAATATATTTCATTTATTTTCCTTTTGTTAATGATTTCTAAATCGATTTTTTCTAAAATCATGAGTGTATTTTTGTTGATTTGTGAAGTCTATTTTTAACTTATATATTGATTGTTTTCTAACGGTTTTTTTTATATAATGTTGTTATAATATATCAGTAAACGATACTAAAATTATTCATCAAAAAGAGGGGCAAAACTCCAAAAAAATATTTTATTCAAATTTAAATATTTTTCAAACTGTTTACATATTTCATTTATTTTCTTTTTCTTAATGATTTTTAAAATTGATTTTTGACTGAAACCTTGAATGCTTTTACCAGTGTTTTTCATACATACTTCATTTATTTTTTCTTTTTATAATGAATTTAAATTGATTTTTGTCTTAAATCATGAATGTTTTTTTAGTTGATTTTTCAAGTTGATTTTTTAACGTTTTTTTTAAAACTCGGTTAAAAATTCATTGATCATAATGGGAAAATTTCCCCAAAAAGATTGTATTCAAATTTGTCATATTTTCTAAAGGTTTTATACAACAATTTTTTTCCAATTTTTTGTGATTTTTGAAGCTGATACTTTACTTAGATATTGATTGTTTTTTTTAACGTAGTTTCTTATATATAATTCTGTTATAATAATATATCTGCAAACGTTAAACTAAAATTAGTCATTTAAAAGAGGGCAAAACTCACCCCAAAAATTGTATTGAAATTGAAACATTTTTGAAACTTTCTACATATTTCATTTATTTTCCGTTTCTTAATGATTTTTTAAATTGATTTTTGACTGAAATCTTGAGTGCTTTTATCAGTATTTTTATATGCAAATCGTATATGACCATTTAGCCTTTAATTTTATCCGCATTGTTTTTTAACGGAGATTTTTTTCATAAAACTTTGTTATAAGAATATATCCTTACAAGGTGAACTAAAATCAGTCTTCAAAAAGAGGGTAAAACTACGAAAAACATCGTAATCGAATTTTTTTTACTTTTACATATTTCATTTATTTTCCTTTTTTATGATTTTAAATTATTATTATTATTATTATTATTATTATTATTATTATTATTATTATTATTATTATTATTATTATTATTATTATTATTATTATTATTATTATTATTATTTTAGTTGAGTTCAAAGTCGATTTTTTACTTAAATCTTGATTGTTTTTTAAGGGAGGTTTTCTATACATAATTCTGTTATAATAATATATATGTAAACGTTAAACTAAAAACAACTTCAAAAATCACCTAAAAAAATGAGAAAAAATTGTTGCATAAAAACTTTTAAAAATGTTAATTTTGAATAGGATATTTTTTGGGAAATTTTCCCTCTTTATGATCAATGAATTTAGTTTAACTTTTACAGATATATTCTTATAAACGAGTTAAAAAAAAAAACGTAAAAAAATCAACTTAAAAAATCAACTAAAAAAACATTCATGATTTAAGACAAAAATCAATTTAAAATCATTATAAAAAGAAAAAATAAATGAAGTAGGTATGAAAAATACTGTTAAAAGCACTTAAGGTTTTAGTAAAAAATCAATTTAAAAAATCATTAAGAAAAAGAAAATAAATGAAATATGTAAACAGTTTCAAAAATATTTCAATTTGAATACAATGTTTTTTTGGAGTTTTGCCCCTCTTTTTGATGAATAATTTTAGTATCGTTTACTGATATATTATAACAACATTATATAAAAAAAACCGTTAGAAAACAATCAATATATAAGTTAAAAATAGACTTCACAAATCAACAAAAAACCATTTATGATTTAAGACAAAAATCAAATTAAAAATCATTAAAAAAAGGAAAATAAATGAAATATGTTAAAAGTAAAAAAAAATTAAATTTGATGACGATATTTTTCTTAGTTTTGACCTCTTTTTGATGAGTGATTTTACTTTACCATTCACTGATATGTTCTTATAGCAAAGTTTTATGAAAAAATCTCTGTTCAAAAACAATCAAGGTAAAATTCAAAGCTAAAAGGTCATATACGTTTTGTATATAAAAATACTGTTGTAAATATTCAAGGTGTCAGTCAAAAATCAATTTAAAAATCATTAAGAAATTAAAAATAATGAAATATGTAAAGATTGTCAAAAATATTTAAATCTGAATATAATATTTTTTGGGAGTTTTGTCCTCTTTTTATGACTGATTTTAGTTTACTAGAATTATATAAAAAATGTCCGTTAACAACATTCAATATTTAAGTAAAAAATAACTTTAAAAATGACTTAAAAAAGACAAAAGAATGAACGATAAAACCTTTAGGTTTGTTTTAATTTGAAAAAAAATTAACAATAATACAATCTTTTATATTAATCCTTTGTATTATTTTTACATTTATTTTCAACGTGTTTGTTTTAATTTTCATCTTATTTCATTTCATATGTTTTGTTTTGATTTTATTTAATTTTTTATTGAATTATTGTTTTTTTTATTTACTTACTTGTATCATAATTTTTCTCATTGGTAAATAAATGGTATTTGTCATTTGAATTAATTATAAAAATTACAAATACAAATATAAAAAAATAATGGTAAATAATAATAAGAATATATCAGAAAACGTTGAACTAAAATCATTCACGAAAAATAGGGCAAAATTCCTAAAAGTATTGTATTAAAATTAAAATTCTTTTTTTAGCTTTTTATATAATATATTAATTTTCGAATTTCTAGGTGATTTTTGAAATTGATTTTTCATTTAGGTATTGATTGTATTTTTTACTTTTTTTTTTTTTAA
The DNA here is from genome assembly GCA_039081455.1 of Macrobrachium rosenbergii. Lineage (NCBI taxonomy): Eukaryota > Metazoa > Arthropoda > Malacostraca > Decapoda > Palaemonidae > Macrobrachium > Macrobrachium rosenbergii. Next base: position 2,362,008 of record JANJGK010000009.1, read on the forward strand.
ATAGGACTCGGTTATAAGAAGTTAAAAGTTAAACTAAATTCATTCATCAAATAGAGAGCAAAATAATATTGTATTCAAAATTGACATATTTTTCTAAAACTTCTCGTGACATTCTTATTCCTTTTTATAGGTCATCTAAGTTGATTTTTTACTTGAATAAATAAGTAAATATAAATAAAAATAAATAAACAAAAAATAAATAGATAAAAATGAATGTAAATAAACAATTAAGAAAAATACAAATAATAAGATAAAAAAATAATAAATAAGAATATAACATTTACTAAAAATAAATCAATAAATAAAGAAAATAAATGAAGTTAAAATATATAAATAAAAGTAAGTAAATGAAAAATAATATGAACTAAATCAATATAACTATGTATGAAAATAAATAGAAATCAATAAAAATAAATCAAAATAAATGAGATTAAAAAATAAAAATAATTAATTTAAATAAATAAAATTAAGTAAAACTAAATAAAAAAAAGAAAATGCCTAAAAAGAATTTTTAAAAAATCAACAAATAAAAATAAAAATAAAGGTTTAAAAATAAAGTTAAATGAATAAATGAAAATAAATAAACTAAGATAAATAGTTAAATAAAAATAAATAAACAAATAAATAAAAAATGAAAATAAATAAAAATAAATAAATAAATAAATAAAAAAATAAATATATGAATAAAAATAAAAAAAATTGAAAATAAATTAATAAAAATATATGAAAATAAATAAATAAAAATATATAAATAAATAAAGATAAATAAGTAATTA
>JANJGK010000009.1:2367783-2377783 GCA_039081455.1 Macrobrachium rosenbergii
TAATAAATAAAGGTAAATGAAAATAAATAAATAAAGATAAATCAATAAATAAAAATGAATAAAATTAATAAATAAAAATAAATAACAATAAAAATAAATTACAATAAAATAAATAAATAAAATATAAATGAATAAAAAAATAGAAATAAATAAATATATAAATAAAAATAAATATAAATAAATATAAATATATAAAAATATATAAAAATAAATAAAAAATAAAAAATAAAGGAAAATTAATGAAAATGAATAAATAAAAAATGAATAAATAAACATAAGTAAATAAATAAATAAATAAAAATAAATGAAAATTAATAAATGAAAATAAATCAATGGATAAAAATGAATAAATCAAAAATTAAATTAATAAAAAGAAAAAATAAATAAAAATAAATAATTAAAAAAAATATAAATAAAAAGTAATAAATAAATAAATAATAAATAAATGAAAAGAAATAATTAAATAAAAAATAAATACATAAATAAAAATAAATAAATAAATGAAAAAAATTAATAAATAAAAATAAATAAATAAATAATAAAGATAAAAAAATAAACAAATAAAAATAAATGAATATAGATAAATAAATAAATAAATAAGTAAATAAATATATAAATAAATAAATAAAAATTTAAATAAAAATAAAATAAAAAAATAAATAAATAACTAAATGAAGAAAAATAAATAAATAAATAAATAAAAGTAAATATATAAATAAAAATAAATAAATAAATAAATAAGAAATAAATAAATAAATAAATAAAAATAAATAAATATATAAAAATAAATAAATAAATAAATAAAAATAAATAAATAGAAGTAAATAAATAAAAATAAATAAAAAAAATAAAATAAATGAATATAAAATAATAAAAATAAATAAATAAATAAATGAAAATAAATGAAATTAAATAAATAAAAATAAATAAATAAAAAATAAATAAATAAAAATAAATAATGAATAAATAAAAATAGATAAATAAAATAAATAAATAATAAATAAAAATAAATAGACAAATAAAAATAAATAAATAAAAAATTAAAAATAAATAAAAATTAATAAATAAATAAACATAAATAAATGAAAAAAAATAAATAAACAAAAATAAATTAATTAATAAATAGAAATAAATAAATAAAAATAAATAAATAATTAAAAATAAATGAAAATAATTAAATAAAATTAAAGAATTAAATAAAAATAAATAATTAAATATTAAAAAATGAATAAATAAAATAATTAAATGAATAAGAATAAAAAATAAATAAATAAAAATAAATAGAAATAAATTAATAAAAATAAATAAATAAAGAGAACTAAATAAATATATAAAAATAAATGAAAATAAATAAATAAAAATAAATAAACAAATAAAAATAAATAAGTGAAAATCAATAAAAATAATAAATAAATTATAATAAATAAATAAAAAGTTAAAAAAATAAATGAAATTAAATAAATAAAAATAAATAAATAAAAATAAATAAATAAAAAAATAAAAAATAAAATAATTAAAAATAAATAAATAAAAATAAATAAATAAATAAAAATAAATAAATTAATAAAAATAAGAATTAAAAATAAATAAATGAAAAAATAAATAAATAAATAAAAACCAATAAATAAAGAAAAAAATAAATGAAAATAAATAAAAAATAAATTAATTAAAATAAAGAAATAAATGAAAATAAATAAAAAAGTTAAATAAATTAAAATAAATAAATAAGAAAATAAATAAATAAAAGAAATAAATAAACAAATAAATAGAAATAAATAAATAGATAAAATAAACAAATAAATAAACATAAATAAATAAATAGAATAAACAAATAAAAAAATAAATAAAAATAAATAAAGAAAAAAATAATAAAAGTAAATGGAAATAAAGAAATAATAGTAAATAAAGTAATAAATGAAAAAAAATAAAAATAAATAAACATAAAATAAATATAAAGAAAGAAAAATAAATAACTGCAAATGAATAAATAAAAAATAAATAAATGAAAAATACACGAAAAAAATAAATAAATAAAAATAAATAATTAAAAATAAATAAATAAATAAATAAATAAATAAATAAATAGAAATTATAAATAAATGAAAATAAATGAAAATAAATAAGAAAATAAATTCATAAATATACAAGATAAATAAATAAATAAAAATAATTATAAATAATAAAAAAAAATAAATAAATAAATAAAATTAGTCAATAAATCATTAAAATAAATGAAAATAAAGAAACAAAAATAAATAAATCAATAAATAAAAATAAATAACAAATAATAAATAACTAATAATATATAAATAAATAAAAATAAATGAAAATAAATAAACACAAATACATAAATAAATAAACATATATAGAAAAATAAAAAAAATTGATAAAAATAAATAAGTAAATAATAATGATATGGTAAATAAAAATAAATAAATAAAAGTTAATTAATAAAAGTAAATAAATACATAAAAATTAATAAATAAACAAAAATAAATAAAAAATTAAAAATAAATAAATAAATATATAAATAAATATATATAAAAAATAATAAATATATAAAAATAAATAAATAAGAATCAAAAAATGAAAAAAATATAAATAAATAAATAAAAATACATGAAAATAAATAAATAAATACAAAAAATAATAAATAAAATAAATAAATAAATAATTAAAAATAAATAAAAATAAATAAATAAATAAAAAGGAATTTTTATTCATTTATTTATTTTCATTTTTTTATTTATTTATTCATTTTTATTTATTTATTTATTTTTATTTTTAATGATTTATCTATTTATTTATCTTTTTATTTGCATTTATTTATTTTCATTTATTTTTATTTATTTTTATTTTTTCATTTATTTTTTGTTCTTATTTATTTATTTATTTTATTAATTAATTTTCATTTACTTTTTTATTTATTTATTTATTTTTATTCATTTGCTTATTATTATTTATTTACTTATTTTTATTTATTTCTATTATTTATCTATTATATTTATTTATTTATCTAATTTTATTTATTTATTTTCATTTAATTTTATTTATATATTTATTTATTTTTATTTATTTATTTATTTTTATTTATTTATTTTCATTTATTTTATTTATCTATTTATTAATTTTATTTATTTTTTTACTTATATTGATTTTTACTTATTTATTTATTTGTATATTGATTAATTTTTTATTTATGTTCATTTGTTTTTTATTTATTTATTTTGATATATTTATCTATTTTTATTTATTTATTTATTTTTATTTGTTTATTTTTTTAATTTATTTTCATTTATTTTTATTTATTTTTTATTTTCATTTATTTTTTATTTTTATGTATTTAATTATTTTTATTTATTTATTTAATTTTTATTTGTTTATTTTTTATTTTTATTAATTTATTTATTTTTATTTATTTATTTATTTTTATTCATTTATTTATTTTTATTTATTTATTTATTTTTATTTATTTATTTATTTATTTTTATTTATTCTCCTATTATTTTTATTTATCTATTTAGTTATATTTTTTTTAATTTATTTTCATTAATTTATTTATATTCATTTATTTTTATTCATTTATTTTTATTTTTATTTATTTATTTATTTTTATTATTTTTATTTATTTGTTCATTTATTTTTATTTACTTATTTTCAGTTATTTATATATATATATATATATATATATATATATATATATATATATATATATATATATATATATATATATATATATATATATATATATTTTATTGTTGTTTATTTATTTATGTTTATTTATTTCTTAATTTTTTATATTTATTTATTTATTTAATTTTATTTATTTGTTTATTTCCATTTTTTATTTTTATTTATTTATTTTTGTTTACTCATTTATTCATTTTTATTTATTTATTTATTATTTATTGAGTTATTTTTATTTATATGTTTTCTTTTATTTTCATTTATTTTCATTTATTTATTTTATTTATTTATTTACGTTTATTTATTTATTTTTATTTATTTATTTATTTTTATTCATTTATTTATTTTTATGTATTTATTTTTATTTATTTATTTATTTATTTATTTTTATTTATTAATGTATTTATATTTATTTATTTATTTTTGATTATTTATTATTTATTTATTATTTATTTATTTATTTATTTATTTATATATTTATTTATTTATCTATCTGTCTATTTTCTGTTATTTTTATTTATTGATTTATTTATATTTTTTATTTATTTATTAATTTTTATTAAAGTTTTTTCATTTATTTATTTATTGTTATTTATGCATTTATTTTTTTTTATTTATTTACTTATATTTATTGATTTATTTTTATTTATTTATTTAGTTTTTATTTATATTTTTTTAATTATTTATTTTTATTGATTTATTTAATTTTATTTATTTTTATTTATAATTATCTATTTATTATTATTTATTGATTTATTTTTATTCTCTTATTTTCATTGTTTTCATTTATTTATTTATATTTATCTATTTATTATTATTATTTATTGATTTATTTTTATCTACTTATTTTCTTTGTTTTCATATATTTATTTATTTATTTTAATTTATTTACTTATTTTTAATTATTTTTATTCATTTTTATTTATGTATTTTTAATTTTTTTATTTTTATTTGTTTATTTTATTTATTTATTATTTTTATCTATTTTTATTTATTTATTTATTTTTTTCTATTTAATTGTGTTTTTATTTATTTTTGTTTATTTGTTTATTTATTTTGTTTAATTATTTTTATTTATTTATTTCTTTTTATTTATTTATTTATTTTCATTTTTTTATTTATTTATTTTTATCTATTTACTTTTTTATTTAATTTCATTTATTTTTTTTTATTTTTTTTATTTATTTAAGTTTATTTATTTTCACTTGTTTATTAATTTTTTTTATTAGTTTTATTTATTTATTTTCATTTATTTTATTTATTTATTTTTATTATTTTATTTTTATATATTTATTTTTATTTATTTTTTTTATTTTCTTTTATTTATTTATATTTATTTATCTATTTATTTTTATTTATTTATTTATTAATTATTTTTATTAATTAATTTATTTATTATTAATCATTTATTTAATTTATTTTTTTTTATTTATTTTTATTTATTTATTTTTATTTATTATGTTATTCATTTTTGTTTATTTATTTATGTTTTTTATTCATTCATTTTTATTTATTTATTTATTTTTGTTTATTTATTTTTTTGTTTTATTTATTTATTTATTTTTTTATTTGTTTATTTTATTCATTCATTTATTTTTATTTATTTATTTATTTATTTATATATTTCTATTTATTTGTTTTTATTTTTTTATTTTCATTTTTTCATTTATTTATTTATTTTTATTTATTTATTTTTATATTTTTATTTCTATTTATTTACTTTTATTTATTTATTTTTATTTATTTATTTTTATTTATTTATTTGTTTTTTATTTATTTATTTTTATTTATTTATTTATTTATTTACTTCATTTTAATTCATTTATTTTTTATTTAATTATTTTATTTATTCAATTATTTTTTTATTTATTTATTTTATTGATTTATTTTTTAGTTTCTATATTTTTTAATTTATTTATTTTTATTTATTTTTTTTATTTATTTGTTTATTTATATATTTATTTATTTATTTATTAATTCTTTTTCAGTTTTTTATTTTTATTTATATATTAATTTTTTAAATTTATTTATTTTTATTTATTTGTTTATTTTTATTTAGTTATTTATTTTGTATATATATATATATATATTTTTAATTATTTATTTTTACTTATTTATTAATTTATTATTATTTATTTATATATTTTCATTTATTCTCATTTATTTATTTATTTATTTATTTTTATTTATTCCTTTATTTTTAATAATTTATTTATTTTAATTTATTTTTATTTATTTCTGTTCCACACGTGATTGTGTGTTGATGATTTCTATATATATATATATATATATATATATATATATATATATATATATATATATATATATATATATATATATATATATATATATATATATATATATATATATATATATATATATATATATATATTTATTTATTTTTATTTATTAGTTTTCATTTATTTATTTTATTTTTATTTATGTTTATTTATTTATTCATTTTTATTTATTTATCTATTTTTATATATTTATTTTCATTTATATTTATTTATATATTTTTATTTATTCATTTATTTTTATTTCTTTATTTACTTTCATTTATTTTTAATTATTTATTTACTTTTATTTATTTATTTTCCTTTAATTTTGTTTGTTTTTATATATTCTTTTACTTTTATTTATTTATTTTTATTTATTTATTTTTATTTTCGTTTTTATTTTTTTATTTACTTAATTATTTTTTTGTTCATTTACTTTTATTTATTTATTTATTTTTATTTGTTCATTTATTTTTATTTATTTATTTTTATTTAGTTTTTGTTTATTTTTATTTATTTATTTATTTTTATGTATTTACTTTTATTTATTTATTATTATTTATTTTTTATTTATTTTTATTTATTTATTTTTATTTCTTTATTTTTTATTATTTATGTATTTTCTTTTATTTTTATTTATTTATTTTCTATTTGTCTATTTTTATTTATTTTTATTTACTTATTCACTTTTATTTTTTATTTATTTATTTCCACTTATTTTTATTTATTCATTGTTGTTTATTTATTTTTATTTATTTTTATTTTTTATTTTATTTATTTATTTTTATTAATTTATTTTTATTTTTTTTATTTTTATTACTTTTTTATTTATTTATTTTATTTATAGTTCTTTTATTTATTTTTTATTTATTTTATTTATTTCTTTATTTTTTATTTATTTATTTTCATTTTTATTTATTTATTTTTTTATTTTTGTTTATTTATTTCTTTTATTTATTCATTTATTTATTTACTTTTTATTTATTTATTTTATTTATTTTCATTGATATATTTTTTGATTGATTTATTTATTTTTTATTTATTTATTTATTTATTTATTTTTTATTTATTTATTGTAATTTAATTATTTATATATTTTTTATTTATTTATTTTTTATTTATTTTTATTTATTTATTTTTATTTATTTTTTCTTTATTTACTTTTTTATTTATTTACCTTTATATATTTACTTATTTTTACTTATCTAATTATTTTTCATTTATTTTTATTTATTTATATTCATTTATTTTCATTTATTTATTTATTCATTTTTATTTATTTCGTTTCATTTATTTTTATTTATTTATTTTTATTTATTTATCTATTTTTATTTTTTATTCATTTTTATTTCTCTAGTATTTTTTATTTATTTTTATTTATTTAATTTTTAAATTTATTTATTGTTTTTTTTTATTTATTCACTTTCATTTTTTATTTTTTTATTCATGGTTTTAATTTATTTATTTTTAATTTTTACTTATTTATTTATTTTTTTTTTTTATTTACTTATTTATTTTAATTTTTTGTGTATTTATTTATTTAACATTATTTATTTATTTATTTTATTTATTTATTTATTTTTATTTATTTATTTATTTTTATTTATTTATTGTTTTATTAATATATTCATTTTTTCATTTTATTTATTTATTTATTTTTATTCATTTATTTTTATTTGTTTATTTATTTTTATTTTTTTTCTTTGTTTATTTATTTTTATTTATTAATTTATTTATATTTATTTTATATATATATATATTTCTTTATAATTTTTATTGATTTTTATTTATTCTTATCTATTTATTTATTTTTTTTATTCATTTAATAATTTTTATTTATTTATTTTCAAATATTTTTATTTATTATTATTTTATCTATTTTTATTTATTTATTTGCATGTATTTTTATTTATTTATTTACATGTATTTTTATTTATTTTTTGTTTATCTTTATATTTATTTAATTTCATTTATTTTTTTATTTATTTATTCCTTTTATTTATTTATTTTTATTTATTTATTTTTATTTATTTTCACTTATTTATTTATTTATTTTTATTTTTTTATTCATTTATTTTTACTTATTTTTATTTATTCATTTATTTTTATTAATTTATTCTTATTTATTTATTTTTATTTATTTATTTTTTTTATTTTATATTTATTTATTTTATTTCTTTATTTATATTTGATTTATTTAATTATGTATTTAATGATTTATTTATTTGTTTTTATTTAATTATTTATTTTTTGTTTATTTTCATTTATTTTTATTTGTTTATTTTTATTTTTTTCATTTTTATTTATTCATTTATTTTTATTTTTTATTTACTTATTTTTATTTATTCAATTATTTATTTTTATTTATTTATTTATCTATTTTTTACTTATTTATTTTTATTTATTTATTTTCATTTATTTTCATGTATTTATTCATTTATTTTTATTTATTTATTTTCATTTATTTTTATTTATTTATTTTTATGATTATTTTTTTATTTACTTTCATTTAGTAATTTTTATTTATTTATTTATTTTTATTTATTTATTTGTTTTTATTTATTTATTCATTTTTATTTATTTATTTTTTATTTATTTTAATTCATTTATTTTTTAAATATATTTACTTTTATTTATCTATTCATTTTTACATATTTATTTATATTTATTGATTTTTTATATTTTTTATTTATTTATTTTTATTTATTTATTTATTATTTTATTTGTTTATTAATTTATTTATTTTATTTGTTATTTATTTATCTACATTTATTTATTCATTTATTTATTAATTATTTTCATTTATTTTTTATGTTTATTTATGTTTTTTATTTGTTTATTTTTATTGATTTATTCATTTTTATTTACTTATTTATTTTTTATATATATTTTATTTAATTATTTATTTTTATTTGTTTATTTATTTATTTTTATTTAATTATTTATTTATTTATATTTATTTATTTATTATTATTTATTTTTTATTTTTATTCATTTATTTTCATTTATTTTCATTTATTTTCATTATTTATTTATTTATTTTTATTTATTTATTCATTTTCAATTATTTTTAATAATTTATTCATTTTTATTTACTTATTTATTTTTTATATATATTTTATTTAATTATTTATTTTTATTTGTTTATTTATTTATTTTTATTTAATTATTTATTTATTTATATTTATTTATTTATTATTATTTATTTTTTATTTTTATTCATTTATTTTCATTTATTTTCATTTATTTTCATTATTTATTTATTTATTTTTATTTATTTATTCATTTTCAATTATTTTTAATAATTTATTTATTTTTATTTATATTTATTTATTTTATATATATTTTTTCATTTTTATTTATTTATTTTCGTTCATATATTTTTATTTATTTATTTTTATTTATTTTTACTTATTTATTAATTTTTTTTATTTAATAATTTTTATTTATTTATTTCCATTTATTTTTATTTATTTATTAAATTATTTTCAATTTATTTACTTTTATTTTCTTATTTATTTATATATTTTTATTTATTTATTTCCATTTATTTTTATTAATTTATTTATATTTATTTAAAAAAGTTATTTATTTATTTATTTTTATTGTTTTAATTTTTATTTTTATCTATTTATTTATTTTTATTTATTTTTATTTTTATTTATTTATTTATTTATATTTATTTATTTTAAATTATTCTCGTTTGTTTATTTATTTATTTTTATTTATTTATGTATTTTTATTTGTTTTTTATTTTTATTTGTTTATTTATTTTTATTTATTTATATATTTAATTTTGTTTATTTATTTATTATTATTTTTTTATTTATCTATGTTTATTATTTTTATTTATTTATTATTTTTTTTATTTATATTTATTCATAAATTTTTATTTATTGATTTACTTATTTTTATTTATTTATTTATTTTTATTTATTCATTTATTTTTATTTATTTTCATTTGTTTATTCATTTATTTTTATTTATTTTCATTTATTTATTTATCTATTTTTATTTATCTATTTTCATTCATT
>JANJGK010000009.1:2395283-2412058 GCA_039081455.1 Macrobrachium rosenbergii
GACTGTCCCAGAGGACTTGTGAAGTGAGTAGAATTCATATACGTTTTTAGACTTTGTTTTTCATAACTATGAACAAAAACGTTACCTCCTGTGACTGTGAAAAATGTGTTTCTGCAATTTTTACATTTTCTGATTTTTAATGTGACGTTTGTTCTTTCACAGCTATTCCATTCCATTCCGTTCCTTTTCCTTTTTCCCTCTCTCCCTCCTACAAGGAAGGGAGTGGTATGACATTTTTGAGATGACCTGATTTTATTAATTGACCTGTTTATGTTTTGACAGATGAGTTATTTTCTGTATTCCCTTAGGTAATTGGGTGTTTATGATTTTGGAACCTTATTTCCTTAGAAGAATTTTTGATAGTAGTGTTGAAACATTGGATTTCATTCTTCGTAATTTTTAAGAAGTTATTTTTCGTTGTTTTTTTGTCAATAAAGGGTTTTAGTTTTGTACTTAGTATCTCATTCCAGTAGTCCTTAGATTTTAGTTAGGGAAAGATATAACTTATGATGTCGGCTCACGTTACATGCTATCACATAATATCTCGGGATAAGCGAGATCAAACCTCTGTTCATAAAACAGAGACTTAAATCAAGTATAGGCTCAGAACTGGCCTTTACAGATTTATGGTGGCAGCGTATAAGGCAGCGTATAAGGTAGCGTATAAGGTAGTTAGGGCAGTTAGAAGGTGTTAGATAGTTAGATAATTGGATAATTAGACATGTATACGCTTCCGAAGAGACATAATTTAGTGTTGGCATCTCAGGATAGGATTTTGTGGGAGTCAGCAGCGTCAGATGTTGCTGTGGGCGAGCATCTCTCTCGCTAGCTAGTGTTTCGTGAAGAGTGTTTTGGGTAGGGGGTAAAACAGTGATATATCGATGGGTATATTGTGCAGTAATTGCGGTATTACGACCGCTAGTGTGTGTTAAAACACGTGAAGACGCGCGAGTATTTTTTTGTCTCTCTCTCTCTCTTCGCTTGATGTAGATTCGCGCGCTGCTAACTTAAGTGTTGTGATGTTATCTTTTTAGTTGTGTTAATGTGAAATTGTCTTTTTCGTTGTGTTGTAACTGGTGATAGGGACAACTGTGTGTTTTTTGTCGTTGTGTTGTAACTAATGTTTCGGTTGCAACGATTGTGTTACGTCATCACCACGGTGACGTAGTAATTGTGTCACGGGTTTGGGCGGAGCGTCGTGCTTGCTTTGCCACACCTAGGAAGCACTGAGCGTATTATGTGTATGTTGTATTTTCTTTTTTTTGTAGCAATCTGCGGTATGCATCGGCGTGTATTATGTAAGGGTGATATTTGGTTGTTGTATTATTTCTGGGAACTTTTGTAATTGGGAAGTATTCTACTTGATATTTATGAGTTGCGGGGTGCAAAACGGTTTTGCACAAGTGTGAATACAGTTCTTGGTTGTTTGTAGTTACACACGTGTATGCGTGTGGGTATGTGTATGTGTGTGTATGTATGAAGAGCACTTGTATTTGCTTGAATGACACTTTCCGTTTGGACAAAGGGAAGTGTTGATCCAGCAGTTTTTGCCATTGGAGACCGAGCGAGCCTCGAGGTTGGGTGTTAGCATTTTTTCTGTAGGCGTCATCAGGCCTTCGATGAGGATTGAAGTGGTACTGAGGAGGGGGTATTGCCGCTTTGTAAGAGGGTGGGAAACGAATTTCTTAATCTCTCTCTCTCTCTCTCTCTCTCTCTCTCTCTCTCTCTCTCTCTCTCTCTCTCTCTCTCTGTGTGTGCCTGAGAAGCGCTTTCCCGTGTCTATTTTTTATGGCCTTTTATAGCTTGGCCTTGGAAGAAGTGAACTTGACCTTTTTTTTGTTGACTGACTAAAGAGTAATCAGCTGTGTACGTAAACAGCACTTGTTTTTTTTTTCTCGTTCTCTTTATCTTTCCATTTGATTTGGGAATTTAACTGTAAGGGTTTGCTATTTGTGAATTTAATCTTTGGAATGTAGTTTGAGGATGGGTTTAATTCATTGGGAATTTATTTAAGGGATTACTTAATAGTAAATTTAGTTTTGTATTTACGTACTTTTGAATTTAATTAAGGGTTTAATTAATTGTTTTTTTGTGTTTTATGGTGGGTTTTGTAACTTTTGATTTAGTTGTTTGTTTCGGGAACTTTGAATTTGATTGTAGTTTTAATTGAACTGGGATTTAATGACGACTCCGGGTTGAGTACCTTTCTTTTGAGTTTCGGGGATTAATTGTAGAGTAAAAGGAATTTAACATTTGTAATTTTTTGTGTTGTACGGGAATTTTTGTTAAGGGAAATTGTTTTGCTTTTTTGTTTTTGTTTTGATAAAGGGGTATACTTTTACGGGACCTTGGGAATTTTTACATTTGTGATTAGCCAAGAGTAAGTTTGTGAATTTAAGTACAAATATGAGGAGAAGTAGTAGTGATCAGAGTCTCCTTAGAGCAGCCTATGGTTGTGTAGGACGCGGAAATCCAGTCCGCGATCCAAGGAATTTGTTCGCAAGTCATAATAGCCCAAGACTGATGGATGGCTTGAGTTCTAGGATTCCACGGGGTCGTTGCTTTAACTGTAATTTGCAGGGTCACATCAAGAGCTTTTGCCGTGTTAGGTATTGTAGTAGTTGTAATAGTCATGATCATCCTTGGCGGTCTTGCCCGTTTCGGAGACAGTATAACAGACCGGCATTCCAGAATTTTGGTAGCCCAGATAAGGAAGTACCTCACGCGAATTGCTCAAGCGGTTCTGGTAATCGGCAGACATTGTCGAAAGACCAGTCATTTGAACAGGAAAACTGGGATATTGGACTTTTAGGAGAACCGGCAGGGATGAAGCCTGTTGTAATTGGGTCTGTACAGGGAGTAAATGTAAGGGTTTTCCTTGATACAGGTGCGTCCATTAACCTGATGAATGAAGAATTGTTCAGATCAATGTTTCCCGATCGATTTTTGAGACCTGCGCAGGAAGCTGTATGCGACGTTCAGGCAAATAAATTAAGAGTTTTGGGTTGTTTGGACATAGATTTGTCCATTGGGAGTAGATCTTTGATGGAACCATTTCTGGTTATAAGAGGATGTGCTTTGGGAAATGCATTGTTGTTAGGCCATCCGTCATGTCGGAGACGAAAGATATCGGTTCATACAGGAGTTTCCGGTATAACTGTGGGGGTGCCTGGTGTGTTTGTACCGTATGAGGGGGCAGACGTGAGTGTAGTGAGTGAGAATGTCTCGCGAGTACATGAAGGTCCGGGGCTGAATGATGAACATGTGTCGGGAGACGAGAGGTGCTATAAGGGGGTTTTGGCTGATGATTTGGTGCTTGGTCCGGGTATGGTTGCGATAGTGAAAGTGCGGGTGAAAGGTGTGAAAAAGTCCGGACAGATGTGCGTAAATGAGGGTAGCGAGAAGTTGAAAGGAGTTTTGTGTACGAGTTCGGTAAATGTCGTAACGAGTTCAGGGGTAACTTGGGTGGAGTTGCTAAACTGTAACGATACAGTTCGTAATTATCAAAAGGGTACTTATGCAATCGACTTCGTTGAATGGGTTGATGAAGGTAATTCAGTGAACATTGTTGGGGATTTTTGTTCTTTCTCAGAAGTAGATTTACAGGCTAGAAGGCAAGTGTTTAGAGAACACTTGTCGAATACGGATTACAAAGAATATGCTGAGGGCGTAGAAGATGTTTTAGCAGAGTTTGCGGACATAGTCGCACTTAAAGGAGACAAGTTAGGAGTAACGAATGTGTTAGAACACAAGATTCAGTTAGAGGACAAGACTAAGCATATTTTTGTTCCTTCATATAGGATTCCTTTTAAGATTAGAGAACAGGTAGAACAAGAAGTAAATAGGTGGGAAGATGAAGGCATCGTTAGGCCTAGTGCATCTCCCTTTAATTTTCCATTGCTTGCAGTCCCCAAGAAAGATGGCTCAGTCAGAGTTTGTGTAGGCTTTAGGAAATTAAATGAGAAAACCATTCCTGATCGCTACCCTGTGGCGTGTTTGCCAGATTTGTTCTGTGAGATAGGAGGTAAGCGGATCTATTCTTCAACTGATTTAATGCAGGGATACCTTCAAGTTCCATTGTGTGAGGAGAGTCGAAAGTACACGGCCTTCTCTTTGCCGAAGGGTCATTTTGAATTCACCCGTGTGCCTTTCGGTTTGACAGGCAGTCCGATGACTTTTACTAGATCGATGAATACGGTTTTGCATGGCATGTTAGGGAAGAATGTCCGTATCTATATGGATGATATCTTAGTTGCGACGGATACCCTGGAAGAACATCTAGAGGTTCTTAGGGAAGTTTTTAGAAGACTTAGGTTAGCTGGTTTGAAGATAAAGTTAGCTAAGTGTAATTTTCTTAAGAAGCAGATAGTATATTTAGGACATGTCATTTCTAAAGAGGGTGTCAGGGTAAATGATGATAAGGTTAAGGCAATTGTAGAGTTTGCTACACCCAAGACTAAGAAGCAAGTTCGGTCATTTTTAGGCATGGCGGGATTTTTCCGTAGATTCGTAAAGGGTTTCTCTGTTATAGCGTGGCCTTTGACAGATATTCTAAGGGATGATGTGCAGTTTGTTTGGGAAGAGCGTCAGGAAGTGGCATTTCAAACCATTAAGGAATTTTAACAAATTCCCCAGTATTAAAGTTCCCAGATTTAGAACGTCCATTCACATTAGTGACGGACGCAAGTAGCATCGGGGTAGGTTCATGCCTTATGCAGAAATTCGATGGAAAACTCCACCCGATTGCTTTTTACAGTAGGAAGTTTAAGACGCGAGGTAGTAATGAGCACCTGATGTCGGTGGTTGATAAGGAAGCGTTTGCCGTGGTATCAGCCCTCCTACATTTTAAGGTATTGATTATGGGTACTCAGGTAGAAGTTTTGACTGATCACAAGCCGTTGGTGGATCTTTTTAATAAACCAGATCTTTCACCCAAAAGAGCCCGTTGGTATCTAACAATCGGGGATTTTGATGCTAAAATAAAGTATATAGAGGGTAGAAAGAATGTTGTAGCAGACGCCCTTAGTAGAAGTTTTTCTGATGAGCAAGGTACGCATGTATGTTATGTATCGGGAGATAGCATTGACTTGGATATTAGTTTGGTAGAGAACAAACAAGATGAAGATGAGACCTTGAGAGATGCGAAAGTATTTCTTAGAGGAGAATTTGTTAAGAAGAGATATAAGCTGCCTTTTCCGGGGCTTGAATTAGAGGGTAATGTGTTAGTTAGGAAGATTAGGTACAGACTGAGAAATAGCGAAGATAAGGGCGATACGACGCAAATAGTTGTTCCCACGAGCCTGGTACCTACGGTGTTAGATATTGTTCATAGTAGGTCTATCACTCCTCATTTAGGAATTGAAAAGACGTATCAGAACGTACGAGGACAGTTCTTTTGGAAGAATATGTCAAGAGATATAGAAGACTTTGTTAGAAGTTGTTCAGTTTGTAACGCATGTAAGCCATCTAGGGTCGTTTCATGTAAACTAGGTTCATTCCCGATTCCTACCAGACCCGCAGAAAGAGTCCACATGGACATCTTGAGTAATTTCTGTGAATCTAATTATGGCCACAGGCACCTTTTGGTGGTCGTTGACGAGTTAACTAGGTTCGTAGAGATTTTCCCGTTGAAGCATAAAACAGCAGAGGAAGTAGCAATAGCGTTCTTTAATGGGTATATTTGTAGATATGGGGCGCCTGTTGTATTAATCACGGACAACGGTCGAAAATTCGTAAATAACACGATGCAATGTCTTGCAAATGTTGTAGGGATGAAGAAAGTTAATATTATTCCATATAGACCAGAAGCGAATGGCTTGTGCGAACGAGCAAATAGAAAGGTTATTGAAGCTTTGAGAATGACCGTGGGAGGTAGTGACCCCAATTGGGACCGCTATCTTCCACAGGTCCAGCATAGTATTAATGCTATGTTTAATGATAGTATTGGAATGTCTCCCAATGAAGCGCTTTTTGGATACCCAGCGCCGGGCGCGTTTGATCTATTGCCCATTCCGACAGGTGATGAGGTTGTAAAATCGCTGATTTCAATGGCGAAAGAGAGATATGTGCGACTTGCTAAGAATCTGGAGATGAAAACGCAAGATATGGTAGATAGGAGTAATGCAAAGCCAGATAGAGTCAAAGTGGCTGTTGGAGATAGAGTTTATTTGAAGATAAATGTCAGGAATCAGTTGAACTATAAGCTGGGTCCTAAGTTTGAAGGTCCATTCCGCGTTGTTGAAGCAAAATTTGGAAATAGATTTATTGTTGTGAATGAAAACACAGGTGTGTCTCGTTTGACACATATTTCTAAGATTAAAAAGACGGGTTAATGGGTATTAGCATGGATGCATTCCTGGGTTGTATTGTTATGGTAATGGGTAGTTACGGGTCATTTTTTTTTTCCTTTCGGGTTTTAATGGGTTATAAATGGGCATGACTTGTAGTTTGTTGTAATTCAGGAGGACGTTACTCCGTAGAGTTTTACGAATCTTTAATAGTTCGGGTTCATTGTGATTTCTGATGTAAGCTGCAGTACTTAGTGTAAATTGTGTGCAGAATACCGTAGAGTTTTGTAGATATATGAATTTGAGTTTTTTTTGTTTTTTTAATGGATCGCAACTGCGGTTAGGGATTTCAACGTTTGCACTTGGCGATAGTAATGGGTTTCTTTGCGTTAATGGTTTGTTTTCATATGATTTTGGGAATTGTGACATGGGCTAATTTCATACGAGATTTGACCCGTGTGTGATTGTGTTATTATGTTATTATGTTATGATGTGTTTTGTCGTCTGACGCAATATCTTTGGATATAGAGTTACAGAATCAGGGTTTGTTGTTTAGGATTTTGTTTTCGGAAGGTACTTAGTATATCGGACCGAATGGGTCTGATCTTTTTCGGGTTGGGATATGTCAGTTAGGATTTAGGAGAGGTTTAGGAAGGTTTTTGATAGGGATATCGAATTCGAGTATTTGGGTTTTTTCAGTTCTCTTTTAAAATTAAGGGAGCTGTACCATGAGTAATTGTAGTTGTTAGGATCATAGGAGCGATTGCCATTAAGTCAATTGCTATTGTGTTGAGAATTAGTCAGGTATTGCGAAATATTCGCTAACCGGAGTAGAACCTTGATGTCTTTTACGAGATATGATACCTTTCAGATGTTTAGGATTGCCTTTCGTTATTCAGTGTATGGATAGGATTCTTGAGTACTTTTTTCTGTTGGATAGAATTTTTTATGAATAAGTTCCTTAGAGTTAGTGTACTTGATAGTGAGTTGACTGTGGAAATTCCGGGTACCAACTTGGAATTGTTTCACATTGAGAACATATGACCTTTGCACTAGTAGTCTTATTTGGTTCAGTAATAATATGGTATAGGGAATAAACGAGTTACTTTTTGATATGACTGTCGATATGACTGACTCATGGAAAATACCACTCCCTCGAAATGGAGAGGTTGGAATAGCTTCACCGTCCTCAACTTATGAGAAAGCTGTCAACGTTACTTCTGCACTTTGGAGAGATGTCGGGCAGGATGTCTTCATGTTGCTGTACTTTCGAGGAGACGTTCGGTTGGCGCAAAAAGGATTTGCGAGCCATTCATTTTCGTCGGATTGCTGGGGGACGCAAGAATACATTCAGCTTGGACTAGTGCAGTCGCAAGCCTTTCATCTTGGTTGGATCACCGTTGGCGTGCGCAGTCGCAGGCCTTTCAGCGTGAGGCAGTACCAGGAGTGAAATAGTCTAGATTAATGCGTTTCTTGAATGCACTGGTTGTGCTATAATATCTGTGTTATTAGATATATATAAGTTTTGCACCTAGACATTTTGAGGTGGGGTCCACCTCAGGTGCGTGGACCGAGCAATCTGTAAGTGCTCGCGAAGGTGACCTTTGAAAAGTTGGGTCAGCTATTTGCAGGGTCCATTTTCACTATAAGCAGCAGATAGGAAACTGCTGAAACAATTCACATACCACAAGGGTCGAAGAAACCACCTTGGTGACAGGACACGAGCTGGAAAATGCGTTTTCAGCCAAAAACGTTCTATCAGTGAACCGGTTACAAAATCCGGTTTTGAAGGAGGCATTTCGATAGTGACGCCTTGAAGTACAGAGGCGTGTCTAGCAGAACTTTGACCTCGAATGATGTCATACAAAAGTACGTTCGTTCATGCATTACATAATGAATATAATGGGAGGAACCGGTTGTTTGAATCGGACTTTTGAGATCCGTGTCTGTGTGTCTGAAGATGTGAGTGATTTTTCACATGGAGACTGTCCCAGAGGGCTTGTGGAGTGAGTAAGAATTCATATACGTTTTTAGACTTTGTTTTTCAGAACTGTGAACACACGGTATCTCCTGTGACAGTGGAAGATGTGTTTCTGCAATTTTTTACATTTTATGATTTTTAATGTGACGTTTGTTCTTTCACAGGTATTTCTGTTCCACTCCATTCATATTCCTTATTCCTCTCTCCCTCCTACAAGGATGGGAGTGGTATGACATTTGAGATGACCTGTTTTTTGATTGACCTGTTCATGTTTTGACAGATAAGTTATTTTCTGTAATTGGGTGTTATGATTTTGGAACCTTACTTAGTAGAATGGTATGACATTTATGAGATGACCTGGATTTATAAATTGACCTGTTTATGTTTTGGCAGATGAATTATTTTCTGTATTCCCTTAGGTATTTGAGTGTTTATGATTTTGGAACCTTATTTCCTTAGAAGAATTTTTGATAGTAGTGTTGAAACATTGGATTTCATTCTTCGTAATTTTTAAGAAGTTATTTTTCGTTGTTTTTTGTCAATAAAGGGTTTTAGTTTTGTACTTAGTATCTCATTCCAGTAGTCCTTAGATTTTAGTTAGGGAAAGATATAACTTATGATGTTGGCTCACGTTACACGCTATCACATAATATCTCGGGATAAGCGAGATCAAACCTCTGTTCATAAAACAGAGACTTAAATCAAGTATAGGCCCAGAAATGGCCTTTACACATATACTGTATATATATATATATATATATATATATATATATATATATATATATATATATATTTATATATATACGAGTATATGTATGTATGTATAGAGAGAGAGAGAGAGAGAGAGAGAGAGAGAGAGAGAGAGAGAGAGAGAGAGAGAGAGAGAGAGAGGTCATTACAGATAGGAAACAAACCAATGACAACATGAAACGTCTAGACTTTGTTAAAAATTGGTTTCCTAGTGAGCAAGTGAGGTCGAGCAGTTCCTTAGGTCAGAAAAGAAGACAGACCTGATTTATGACGAAAGAAACGTATAAAAAAACTAACCACTTTCTTGAATGAAGCCGCAAATCAGGTTTTTTTGTGTTGATCTGAAAGTGAATCAACCAGATTTTATGGTGCTATTGCGAGATCCATCTGGTCTTGTCCAGCACGGACTCTTGCTTCTATGAGATTCCTGTAAAAATAAAAAGCGTTGTCAGCGATTTGATTAACTTATTATTTCAAGGTTATATTAATATAATGTTTTCAGGGTTCTTGTGCTCCTGAACGTAAATTTTGTTCCATGTAAATATTCACAACCGACATCATTGCAGCTAGTTGTGATTGGCTGTTCAAGCAGCTCTCCAACCATCCAGAGGTTGTAATTATACACACACACACACACACACACACATATATATATATGTGTGTGTGTGTATATATATATATATATATATATATATATATATATATATATATATATATATATATATATATATATATATATATATATATATATATATATATATATATACATATACATACTTATATTATGTATGTATAGATAAATGTTTATATATATATATATATATATATATATATATATATATATATATATACTGTATATATATATATATATATATATATATATATATATACATATACTGTATATATATATACATATACTATATATATATATATATATATATATATATATATATATATATATATATATATATATACATCCTTATATTATGTATGTATAGATAAATGTTTATATATATATATATATATATATATATATATATATATATATGTATATATATACATACGGTAGTTATACACGCACACACACACGCATCTATATATATTTCTTTTGAAAAATCTAAATAAGAAGAATGATGGGCTCGACTTACATTAAATTAATTATAATGAGACATAATAATATTCGATTTTAGCGAATGTCCATCAACAAAATATGATTCGATTTCATTTATGAAACATTCAGCTCTAAAGGCAAGCACTGGGGGGCGGGGGGGGGGGCACTTTCAGCCATTCAGCACTCAAGATAGTGAAAAGATGGAGTTGGACAGCGAGATAAAGAGACCCAGGAAATAGAAGAGATGACATAAGGGATCTAAATGTGGAACTGGGGGAAACCTCACAGTTGCATCCAGGTAATAGTTTGAGAGGTTGAACAGCGAGATTGAAGGAAGGAAGGTTGAATGGAGGTAAAGTAAAAGGCTAAAAAAAAGTGAGTGTAGCTATGGGCCGAAGGGAAGCTGCAGACACCTTTTAGTAATGCCTACAGTGCACCACATGAGTTGCACTGACGGCAATACCTCCTATAGGGGTCATGGGCCAATGCGATTCAAACTGTGCCAGTTATTTGACCTCGAAATTGAAAACCACACTCCAAATATATCATAATTTCCATTTTTGATTATTATTATTATTATTATTATTATTATTATTATTATTATTATTATTATTATTATTATTATTATTATTATTATTATTATTATTATTATTATTATTATTCAGTAGATGAAACCTATTCATATGGAACAAGCCACCAAAGGGTCACTGACTTGAAATTCTTTAAGCTCCCAAAGAATGTAGTGTTCATTAGGAAGAAGTAAGAGGAAGTAAAGTGAAAGACAGAGAGAAGAAATCCCACTTATTAAAAAAGAAAAATAATAACTTAATAAATAGATAAACATGTATTAAGAATATAGAAGGATAGTATTAGGGTAGTAATGCATTGCATTTTCGCTTGAACTTACGAATAGATATCGGAGGTGAATCTTGCCAAGGGGATTAGGCACTGACACCCACCAGGCCCAAAAGAGCCTCTGATGAGGTCAAGGCATTTACTGTCCATCTATTTATTACCTCTTGAAACGTTATCGCCATCTATTAGCCATATAAGAAAATCAGCGTAAGTGGACCATTGCATCTTCACAGATGGGTGAGGAAACCAGCTAGATTATTCTTATTCCCATCTTTTTCTCATGCTTTAAAATAATGAGTTTATTGGGATATCTTAATTCAACTTCAGTTGGAAATTAGTATTTCATTTAAAGGAAAAATGACCCAGAATTCGACGTACGGGAAGACGATAAAAATCAACTTGCCTACAGTCCTCCCCCATAGCGAAAAGGCCACCGCCCGTCATAGACGATATGAAGATCCAGGCATACCAACAAAATGAAATGTAACATACCGTATTTTGGAAAAGAACATTGCAGTTCTGAGCATAAAAACATCGAATCAAAAGTGATTTACAAACATTCTGGTTTCTGCACTTACTACAGACGACGTGAAACACCAAACTGCCTTTAATTCATCTGCTTTAAAAGCTAAATATAGATTGGCAGCTCCGACAATCCAGACATTCCAACAAAATGAAATTCAGCATACAATAGTTTGGACGAGAATGCTGTAGTTCTGAGCGTAAAATAATGTTATTATGGTTTAATTATAACATATTCAGGTTTCTGACTTAACTGGAGTTCGCTTGAAATAATATATTATTATCTTTAGTTCATCAACTTTAAAAGCATAATATAGACTGGCAGTTCCGACAACCCTCCCTGCAGTTCCTGTTCATGGAGGTAAAATCCTCAGGCCAAATATCTACGGTAAACAATTGCATTTTTTCTTTTTGGATTTCCGAGGGAAGTGATACGAAAATAATCATAAACGTGGCGTGGCCATAGTTTTCTTCAGGGCGTCGTGTGCAGGTAGGGTCGGGCTGTTCTTCATCAAAAGCTAGACCCTTTTTTATTTATTCTAATCTGAAATGATAATTTTTTTTTATCGGAGTAGTTAGAGGAGTGCAACATTCTCCGACGATCTTTGAATTTCCTTATCTGTTTGATAGTTAGAATGACCGTCATTAATGAAGAACACCTGGGTGACCCTGTCGAGTTGTTCTTTATTTGTGGAGGGCCAGGAAGAGCAGTGTGAGAGAGAGAAGGAGCCCTTCCAACAAAAGCAGTCATGGCACTGAAATTCAATCCTTCAGGGCAATCACTCATTCACTCACTCCGACCGTGAAGGCAGAGAGAGGCCCACCAATCAGTAAGTTCTTTTCGTGTCCACTTCCATCTCCAAATGTGCGCTATTTTGCGAGACGAGGATGTCGAGGAAAGGAGGAAGTTGTCTGCTCATGCATAAGGCCGCTTCCTCTCAACAAAAAGCAGCGTTATATTTCAGTTTATCTCCAGACTACCGTTAAGACTTTGCTCTGTTGAACTGCAGTGAAACTTGATCAGCCATAATGTGCTTTCCTGTGCCTTTATGTTTTCCTGTATTTTTATCTCATTAAAGTTAAAGCATCACTGAATGTGTCTATTCCCTTCCTTTGATGAAATGGATGTGAGACATTTATTACCTGACCTCTCCGCTGTAGACAAAGGAATTTTTGAAAAACAGAGAAACTGTATTATAAGTCAAGTTGTGTGGATGCATCCGTTACTTATAATAATAATAATAATAATAATAATAATAATAATAATAATAATAATAATAATAATAATAATAATAATAATAATAATAATAATAATAATAATAATAATAATAATTTGGCAAAAGACCCTCCCTCAGACTTGTCTCATTAAATACAGCTCCTTCCTTTGCGACGTTTACTTCAAAATGAGTCTTTTCAATGTTTTATGACCTCAGTCTCTGGGGCATTGGTCTTGCAAGTATCTGTCTTTCATCTAGGAGACAGACACAGCCAGGTTCAAGTTTGTCTCTACATTTCATTTGCACAGAGTATAAAAGGCATAAACAACACGGGTGACTGTTCCAGCTTTATTCCATTAATGGTGAGATCATTTCAGAAGCTCCACAGAAGATGCAATGCATTACTACCATAGTACTATTCCCCTTGCATTTTAATACATTTTTATCTCATTATTAATGCTGCCTGGGTGGTACATGTTTAGACGGCCTTATATTATCACGGGCACTTAGAAAAGGGCAGCTCAGAAGTGGTCCATAAGTGTCAAAATGAGCAGGATGACTGATGTGAACCTCTGGACTCGGAGCAGCAAATAGAAACCGGATTGAAATGTCCATTAGGGCATTCCGTAGACGCTCTCGGCAGGCCGTAAGGTGGTGAGTGGCGTCACGTGCTTCACGATGGTGAGTAGCTACGCCCAGGACCATTTCTCGAGGCCGGATCAGAACTCGGGGCTTCATGTCCTGTATTTCCAAGAGGAGGCTTCAGTTACCTGGTGGAGGTCATCATGCCTCAGGGACTGTGTCTAGTTGGTTTTCGTAGAATCGTTTGCAAAAGTTTGTCTCCTGCTTGAGTGCAGGGATTTTTTCATTATTATTATTATTATTATTTGAAATTGCCCCCCGGTCACCAAAGTGAGGGGGGGGCCCAAAATGCGAATTTTAACCATTGCTGCTATGACAGGACAAGCTAAATTTCTGAAATTTGCATTTATAAGTGCCTTTAGAATGATCCTACAATTGCTCATATTCTAAAAATCCCCCCGCCCCTAATACCCCAGCTGCTTTGGCTCGTTTCGCTTGCCTCCCACCCCAGATTGGACTGTACCCCCCGGCCCCGGGCCCCAAAATGTCTAGGAACGCCCCTGATCACTGATCTTGCTCTTTCTGGAAACTCTGGTTTATTCTTTTCCCTTATTCAGTCATCTGTTACCGTCATCATCTGCTTAGGTTTAGTAATTGAATTGGCTTTTCATTTCCATCCTTTATTTCTTTATCAACTTTTCTTTCGGGTTTTGTTTGAATGAACGACCGAAAGTATCCGACGACCAGTCACCGCCACTTGCCCTATTAACTGAAATGTGGCTATCTTTTCCCGTAGAGTTTCATAAATGTTCTCGTATGAGACTTCTCATTCTCTCCCGTCAAGCTTTCATTGTATTAGACAGATGACCCACGTCTTCTCGTCTGTGGGTTTAAATTTCACTTTGGGGCCGCTCAAGGGGCACTGGTCCGTGCTGGTATAAGGCCACTGTAATCTCCAGAATAATCCATAACATTAGATACGTCATTCTAATTCGGTACTGACATATAAATAGGGGTTTATATTCTGAATAATAATAATAATAATAATAATAATAATAATAATAATAATAATAATAATAATAATAATAATAATAATAATAATAATCTTTGGAAGCCTGAATTTCAAGTGAATGGCCCCTTTGGTAATAATAATAATACAGCTTCAGCTGGGCCGTGAAGGACGACTCCTCCAGCAACGAGTTCGGACACGAGGAATCCCGCGACGGAGACGACCCTCAGGGGTCGTACTTCGTCCACCTTCCCGACGGGCACTTCCAGCATTCCTAGTTTATCACCATAGTTCATTGATTCAAATTTATCAGAGTTAAATGCCATCCTATTTATCTCTGCCCATTTATATATTTTGTTTAGGTCTCTTTGTAGCGAGTTCCTATCTTCATCACAAGCAATTTCTCTACTTATTCTTGCGTCATCTGCGAAACTTCTTACCACTGAGTTCTTAACATTACTGTCTATGTCTGCAATCATAATCACAAACAGCAATGCAGCTAACACCATACCTTGTGGTACACCAGATATTACCGTAGCTTCATCCGATTTCTCATCGTTTGCAATCACTATCTGTTTTCTGTTTTGCAAAAATTCTTTTATCCATCTTCCTACTTTGTCAACAATGTTATGTTTTCTAATTTTTTTCACTAATATATTATGATCTACCTTGTCAAAAGCTTTTGCAAAGTCTAGGTAAACCACATCTGTATCTTTTTCATTTATCATATTTTTATATATGCTTTCATGGTGGACTAACAGTTGGGTTTGTGTACTTCTTCCGGGTACGAATCCATGTTGTCCTATAATGAACAATCTATTTTTCATTAAATGTTTCATTATATTTTTTTCATTATCCTTTCATAAACTTTCATAATATGAGATGTCAGACTCACAGGCCTATAATTACTTGCCTCTAGTCTTGAACCACTTTTGAAAGTAGGAGTAATATATGCTAATTTATGGTCATCATAAATCTTGCCTGTATTTATACTTTGTCTTAATAATATTGCTAGCGGCTTTGCGATTGAATGAACCACTTTCTTTGACAATATGGCAGGTACGCCATCTGGTCCTGCTGCTGATCCATTTTTAATTTCATTAATAGCCTGCACAATATCGGCTTCTGTAATATCTATATCCAATAAGTATTCAATATTTTCATCTCTTATTTCTGTATCATTATCTTCATTGTCAATTCTAGGTGTAAATTCACTCTTATATCTTTCTGCTAATATGTTACATATTTCCTTTTTTTCATTCGTTAATCGCCCTTCAGTTCTTAGAGGGCCTATTTCTACTCTTTTTTTATTCATCTTTTTTGCATATGAATAAAAAATTTTAGGGTTTTACTTGATATTTTGTAGGGTCTTTTCTTCTAGGTTCCATTTTTCATTTTCTTTTGATTGTATAATCTTTTGTTCTGCATTTTCTATCTTACTTTTTAGTTCCATCACTTTCCATGCATTCTTTTCTTTTGCAAGACCTTTTTTACACTTTCTGATTTTCTGGAACAAGATCCTTCTGTCTCTTGGAATTCGTGACTGATGTTTACTTTTTTTCTTCGGTATATATTTTTCCACTATTTCCTCTAATATTTTATATAATATATCAGTATTTACCTGTATATTTTCACTTACAAATATGTTTTCCCATTCTTTCTTTAATTCTTCATTTATTTTTGACCAATTTATATTCTTACTATAGAAATTGTATTTTCCATATCCTTCCCATTTTTTCATCTCTTGCTTTTCTCTGTTTTCAAGTGCTTTGGAACGGACTGTTAGTTCTATGACATTATGGTCCGAAATACTCGTATTATACACTATTATTTCTTTAACATAGTTCACCTCATTCACAAATACTAGGTCTAAAATATTATCCTTTCTTGTTGGCAGGTGATTTATTTGCTGAATGTTATGTTCTAGTAGCATATCTAATAGCTTTTCAAATTGCCTCTTATCTTCTGCACTACTATTGCTCTCTTTTTTATATGTATAAATACAACCACAGTCTCCTATTCGTTCTTTCCGTTCTACAAAAGGAAAGTTAAAGTCTCCGGATAGGAGTATAGTCCAGTCCTTGTGATTTCTACATATATCATCCAATTTGTCAATTATTATGTCAAACTCTTTAGTATTATGGGGTCTGTATATTACAATGTTCACTAATTTTTCAGATTCAAATTCTACGGCTATTAATTCACATTCTGTGTTACTATATTTCTCACAGATTTTTCCTTGATTGGCAGCTCTCCCATATATCGCGGTTCCCCCTTGATTTCTATTTTTTCTATCTGATCTATAAGTTTGGAAACCCTTTATCTGGTCATCATTACCAGTCTCTTGGGAATACCAGGTTTCACTTATATTCAATATTTCTATTTTTTCATTTTTGGTTAGTTCTTCTAAGAACTCTATCTTTCTTTTTGAGTTACTCGAAACTAAACCCTGCGCGTTCAT
>JANJGK010000009.1:2412158-2432158 GCA_039081455.1 Macrobrachium rosenbergii
GAATTAAGTAACGAAATTTATCATCCAAAACAACTATTAATAATTTTGACAACCGAATGTATTTCTCACACACACAAAATGACACGTACAGTACATGTGAAATGGTGGTTTTTAAAAAATAAACCGTGCTACAAGTTCGCGTGCATGAAACCCTCAAGTTCACCAGATCAGCTCATTATCTAACCGACGGTTAAAGTCACCTAAACTCAGTTACAAAATCAACCTTTATTGTAGAATCTTAGAACTGGAGTCGACAAAGGTGGCCATCCGTTACACAGTGCTCCATTATGTCATTTATTTTGCGACATTACGTGTCACTTGGAGCCCGAATTTTCTTTGGACCCATGCGATGGAATTTTACAGCTGACCTTCAAGTACTATAACTGGACACTTCTACCCAGTTGTACTCGTATTTAAGTAAGACCAGTTTCCAAAATGGTTAAGCGTAGGCTATCAGGGATCAGATTCCATTCTTTTATGAAAAGAGTTAAGTGTAGGCCTATCTAGGAACAGACCCCATTTTCATAAGAGTTCAGTGTAGACCTCTTTGGGAATAGACTTCAGTTTCAAAAAAGGAGCGTGTAAGCCTATTTGGAATAGAACCCAATTTCAAAAAAGGTAATTATAGGCCTATTTGGAAAGAAAACCAATTTAAAAAAAAAGTAATTGCAGGACTATTTAGGAATAGATCCCATTATCAAAAGAGTTAAGCTTAGGCCTGTTTGGGAATTGATACTAATGCCCCCATCTCCAGAGTTACTGTAGCTGTCTATTGAGTGCATTCATATACTGTATATATGCAAATGGGTCTCATCCGATTCGTCAACATCACCAGGAATTTGCGATGTTCGAATGCGACTTAGAGTATGCAGTTAACACAACTGGTGCACGAAATGAATTTTTATACCTTAATACATCTATTGTAACGATATATATATATATATATACTCGTATATATATATATATATATATATATATATATATATATATATATGTATATATATATATATATATATATATATATATATATATATTATATATATATATAGGATGGTAGCTAACAGAGATTTTATTAAAAAAAGTTAAAAAATTTCAAGGACTAATCTGTCCCCATCGTCCAGTAGCTGTGAAAAATATCCTGTTTAAATGAGGTCCTGTCACTCTCTGCATGAATGAACAGTACAATTTTGTAAGTTATCAAGGTTATTATATATATATATATATATATATATATACTATATATATATATATATAATATATATATATATATATATATATATTATATACAAATAAATATATATATATATATATATATATATATATATATATATATATATATATATATATATATATATATTATATACAAATAAATATATATATATAAATATAATATATATATATATATATATACTATATATATATATATATATATATATATGTATATTATATACAAATAAATATATATATATATATATATATATATATATATATATATATATTATATATATATATATATATATATATGTATGTATGTGTGTGTGTCTTTAGTAAGGTAATTAACTCTTGTAACATGAAACTTTCCAGCAGAAGACCTTAGGAGGTAAAAGTAAAAAGCAATAACAAAACCTCACATGTCTTATACCTATAAAAGAAATTGCTCTTTCACATAAGGTTTCTCAAAGGCTAATGGGATCATTTGGCCTTTTTTCCAGCCAAAACGAAACTGGCTGGAAAACTTATGGAAAGTTCAGAATTTTTCTAATCAGCTGTCAACTTTCCCCTGCCTAAGAAAAAAGAAAGAAAGGAAAAAAGAAAGTAGAGAGAAATACTCAGACGAGAGGAATTACATCACAAAATTAAAAGGAGATGCTACCATTCTGTTTCTTATTTCTTTCATTTCATCTGATACTTTCGGAGAAATGACACAAAATCTCCTGGATAGCATCAAGTACAGTATATAAAAACCAGTTTTTTTTTAAGCCCCAATGTCCGTCTACCTACAGACGCCACCATCAGAAACAAATGAACACAAAACGAATCAAATTCCCTGAACGAAGGCGACGTTATCGTGTCCTTCCGAAAGCAAGAAAATTCTATTGCATATCCACGGTATCTTTTTTTTCTTTCTTGCCAACTCGACAATATCCGGCTGAGCGATACCAAACAAACCTGGTTTACTCCGACAAGAATTCCCGTAGTTCCTGGACTGTCTGATATACTTCAGCTTTAACGATAAATTTGGTGATAAACCAACTTCCTTCCTTTTGGAAAACGATCAAAATTGTAATCTCTGGAATCACCATATGTCTTCTGATAAACTTTCACTTTGACGGTTAAACTGGTGACAAACTAACTTCTTTCTTTGGGAAAACGATGAACTCTACAATTCTGGAATCAATATAGACATATATATACAGTATCTTCTTATACATTTTTAACCCTTGACAGAAAAATTTGTGATAAACCAATTCCATTCTTTTGGAAAACGATGAATTATACAATTCTGGAACCAAACATACCCTTCTGATGCACTGTACAACCCTGACGGAACACTTGGTGATAAACCAAATGACATGATTTTGGGAAACGATAAACTCTACAGTCCTGGGAATCCACATAAATTTGAGCCTATTAGACAAGGCATAAACCCTCATTAAAACGTTAAATAAAATAAATAAACAAAAACAAAGCAGACTGTTCACTCTCCCGCCACAATCACATATTTGTTTGTTGACTTAACCTCCCATTCGACAGGTTATTAATGACTTCACAAAATAAATGAATGGAAAATGCAATCTTATATTTGGTTATGAGATACGATATGCAAATACTACTTTCTTAGACGTGGGACATTCAAATAACTATTATTCACTGGAGAATTTCTACATAATTTATGTACCATAATTCATTTCGTGTAAGTTGCACACACATTCTAGACACGCAATTCGTTATCTTTAACAAATATTTTATTTTTTACGTAAATATGAACCGAAACTATAAATAACATCTGTTGTTTACAAAAATGACCCAAAAGAACTTACAGAAAGCACCAGTGAATTTGGTTTTCCAAAAGTGAACAAAACCTAGAGATATAAATATCTCTATCTGGTTCCTGCAACACACAAAGAGAGGATTGCAATGCCCATTACGAGAGAGAGAGAGAGAGAGAGAGAGAGAGAGAGAGAGAGAGAGAGAGAGAGAGAGAGAGACATTCAGGTTCGATGCTACCTTCAGACTATACAGTAAAACACGTCATACACGCGTCGGTAACTTATCCCATGCATATCACAAACAAATTGAAACAAGCCAACACCAGTAAGTGGAGACAGGATCGTTGGGTAAAGGCTGGACAATCTTAAGAAGCAACGGCTAGGACTACCAACAAGTCGATAACATGTGTTCAAAATGTTGTGTGATGTGTATGTGATAAGTTGCCAACATGTTCATGAGATGTTTTACTGACTGCAGTTTAGACACAACCTTGACCCTAACAAGGTTTAATTGGCTTTTAGAAGCCAATCAAACAAAGTGCAAAGGGAGTGACATGGCTTAGTGAAACAGCTTCAGGCACACATTCAAGGGCGTTGGGCTGGCAACTGCATCCCTAAAGATTTGTACAGTAACCGGAAGTCTGCTCCATTCTGAAACCACCCTCTACCAAGTGGTAAAAGTGCGTATATTGAGAATTTCATGTATATATAATTGTTAAACACAGACATAACTAAAACCATCGCTTAAGTGATATTTCCCCAACAAACTCACGAGAAGAAGAAACTGTATCCGTTGCCGATTTGTAGCTCCTTCTGGACCACAAAGGGATTGAGATGAATCCCAATAATCGGGTTTTATACCTTAACTGAAATTCCCTCCTGCTTTTAATTAGTTTAACATGGGCTGTTTTGTTTCATTACCAAAAATATTGCGAGACTGAAAGATACCTGGATTTGAACAGAATGAGACGTTTAAGCTCTTCTCCTATTAGCTTAAATGCACACACACACACAAATTAGCCTAATGAAAAAAGACGAAAGAAAATGGGAATTAATAGAAAGGGGAACTGACGAAATATTACCAATTACGGAATGGCGAGTAGTTACATCCGAGTGAGTTATCCATACAGAGCTAAATTTACATGAGAGAGAGAGGAGAGAGAGAGAGAGAGAGAGAGAGGAGAGAGATGAGAGAGAGAGAGAGAGAGAGAGAGAGAGAGAGAGACGAATGATTAAGATAAAGAAACGAATACGAAGATATGGGAGTTCGCACTTGGAAGGGAACCAGTTCAGAGATAAAGTAAAATTTATTGGAAGAGGAAGAACTACAAGAATGTAGAGAACGGAGCAATGGTTACGTAGGCTTAATGGAATACACAGAGAGAGTATACATTAGGATATATACTCAGAATATATATACATCAATCCTTAGGAATACCAATCCTTAGAGAGAACTAGACACGAAGTGAATGGCATAGAAACAATAATAAAATTGTGAAGGAAGAAATAGCTTCCATTTGTAAAAGCTAATTTGCGCAAACATACACTCACACGTGCAATCTTTTTGCCAAGCAGCTACTGAACTAAACTCCTAAGCTATTAACCTTCTCCGTCCGCAATGCTAAACAATATTAGGTCTGGTTACTACGTGGATGGGTGACCACCACTGAATACCAATCATCACTGAGAGAGAGGTTGTCTAATAAACCAGTTTCAAAAATAAAAAATAATCTTATAAATAATTACTAATTGCTTCATTGAATTCTAGCTCTGAGAGAGAGAGAGGGGGGGGAGGAGAGAGAGAGAGAGAGAGAGAGAAGAGAGAGAGAGAGAGAGAGAGAGAGAGAGAGAGAGAGAGAGGCGGAGGCGGGGGGGGAGGGGGTCCACAAAAAAAGGCGAATGGAGTAACGGTTGTCTCTGTCCCGCAAACTCTTCCGAAAGGATGAAGAGAACAGGAAGACGAACTCCCGAATACCGACGGTTCCTCTATTGGAAACCAAAGCATTCATCATCATCATGAACTTCTCTTCCTTTCCGCATCTTGAAGTCATTCGAGGGACAAGACAGAGGAATCCCAGTTTCTCCAAATATCCACTACAAAAAAGAAGAAGCAAATATCCGGGTACATAAGTGACCTCGAGGAGAGAAATATAAGGTCTCTCTCTCTCTCTCTCTCTCTCTCTCTCTCTCTCTCTCTCTCTCTCTCTTCTCTCTCTCTCTCTCTCATCTGAATATACGCAGTAATACTATATTGAGATACGAATAGGGTTCATCTTCTGAATAGGGTTCATCTTCTGAATATGATAATAATAATAATAATAATAATAATAATAAGAATAATAATAATAATAATATAATAATAATAATAATATGTATAATAAAAATCCTCAGTTATACAGTAAAATACAATCTATTACTAAGTAAGATCAACAACTGCCTGTTGAATTTGGAATAACCTAGCAACACCCCGAACCAGCATTTCCTGATTCTGAAAACTATTTCTAAGAAAACTTCCTCCTCTCTCTCTCTCTCTCTCTCTCTCTTCTCTCACTCTCTCTCTCTCTCTCTCTCTCTCTCTCTCTCTCTCTCTCTCTCTCTCTCTCTCACTTTACATTTTAACGCTGGCACTGATGAGGACCACCGTTCAAGTGTTCGAAAGTCTTTGTCTATTTTACATAGTAATATATTTATTATATAATTGTGGATTTTTATTACACAGATTGTTTTTCACAAAATTGTGAATCTCTTAACAATAATAATAATGCTAAGAAATTTACAATCTCGTGAAAAACAATTCCGTAATAAAAATCCACATATAGTATGTAAAAGATAAAAAATGATTTACATAGTAATACAATTTACTATATACTTGTGGATTTTATTACAAAATAATAATAATAATAATAATAATAATAATAATAATAATAATAATAATAATAATAATAATAATAATAATAATAATTAATAATAATAAGACCCAGGGAAATATGACGATAAAGAAAGCAGAGGGGTGATCAGGTATGCCATCCCCCAAACACAACGAAAGCCTGCAATAAATCACTAACTGGGGAATCTGTCTGGAAGGGAAAATAGCTGTCGAGTACAGTATATCATGTTATGAGGGTCGGTATCCCCCTACAGTATCCCCTCTATCCACCAGCCCATTCCCCTTCCCCCTACCAAACGTAAGACGAATTTAACCAGAAGCATTCAACTCCTTTCTTAGACTTCAAATTCACGTGGATCTTTGATTCATTTCCCCCTAAAAAAAGTCATTTTCCCCCTAAAAAAAGTCATTTTCCCCTAAAAAAAAAACATTCACTTCCCCCCAAAAAAAAAATAATTTCTACCTAAAAAAATTCATTTTCCCCAGATAAAAAACATTAATTTCCCCTAAATAAAAAAAAATATTCATTTCCCCATAAAAACAGATTCATTTCCCCCCTAAAAAGACATATTCATTTCTCCATAAAAAAAAAAACAGATTCATTTCCTCATTAAAAACCAGATTAATTTTCCCCCCTAAAAATAAAACCGACAGTCTGTGGAAGCAAAGACATTGCAAGCCAATAAACTAATTCCACTCCATGTCGCCTCCCTCTTCGCGAACTCCATTCTGGCCCCGACGGGACAGCAGCGGTCATTCTCCAGCCAGAGACACCAACGAAATCATTCCCTCACTTGGAAGCCGAAAGGGATTAGGATAAACAGTGGCCTTCGTTTTCAGACACAAGGAGACAAGATCAGAGGGCGCAGGAAAGGGCCTGTTCTCTCCAATAAGAAGGAGGTTCTTCTGTCAATGTTTCTGAAGATTATTCTGGTCAAGATGCGACAATGTTTTAAGGAGGTTGGCGGTTATGTAACTCTCCCGTTTATGTTACAAACTGAATAACAACCAAATAACGAAACACCAAAATACTCGTAGTATCTATTATACAAAAGCATACAACATTACACCTTTCCAACCAGCCTGTGTCCCTTAACCGAAGTGTTTACAAAAAATTATACAGTAATCTCCATACCTCCACGGGAAACGAAAAGTCGTACATAGACCAAAAATCAGTTTTTACTGACCGCTTTTGACCCGGAGTTCTTAATAGAACAGTGAGAATATAATTTCTGTTCTGTAGGTGAATGTCATAAAATCATGGAGACACACACACACACGCACACACAAAGCCGAATGGATACCGTCCCTGAAAGTCGTCGACGTTCACTGTCAGGAGATCGAATCTCCCAGGTGGCGAATCGTGATATTCCTGAGGTAGAGCGAACTGGCACTGAATATCATTTGTAGCTTAATGTTTGTTAACATAAAAAAGTCACGAAGTGATAAAAATGTGTGCGTCCGTGTGAGTGATTTTATGAATATAATCCAAGTACAACAGTGTAACCAAAACAGCACACCGATCTCACAGAAAAAATAACCAACGGTTAATGAATTTACACACACGCACACACACACACACACACACACACACACAACCAACTTGCTTTCAGACAGTATATTTTCCACAACCTTTAAATGACAGAACAAACCTGTGCAACACAGGCACTGATTCCTTCCCACTGAGAACCACAGAGGTGAGATTTCTGTTTATTTACAAATAATGTTTTCTCGAAGCAATTCACGAATTTCGTTCTCAGGCCCAAAGGCTGAAGGCTCCAGGGATTGCAAGATGGAATCTGGTCCTCTCTACTGTATTTATTTACTGTATTTAGTCACTTTTTGATGTTATGTAGCTGCTACATGAAACGTGTCCTGTAGAAAATAGTCTTGACTAATTATAGAACTGCAATACTTGACAAGTCATATAGAGTAACCAAGAATTATCAAGGATACTGCACACGTAAAAATAACACAATGCTTCTGATTTTCCTTGATATACAAAAAAACAGATCGTATTGCATAGTGAGGGTTGGAATGATCGTATTGTATGGTGAGATGAAATAATTGTATTTTATATTAAATTAAACGACTAAATTGTATAGTGAATCGAATTGATTGTGTTTAAAAAGTGAGTTTTAATTACTGCATCTTATACCTAGTACAGTAGTCATGATTGCATTTCATAGTTAGCTAGTTAGTTAAATATGACGCAACTAGACACCTGCCACCGACAACTACACTCTTTACCAATGAAAACGGTTCTGTTTGCTGTGGACCGCACGCACAAACACTATACCGTTTCCTATGTGGGAAAAAAACAGGAAACATCACCTAACAAACACTTAGCTCTTTTGATTTCATTTTATTAGACATAATTTGCATGCGTAGTCAAGATCAATTAGCCATTAACAACTGAGATCATTTGCATACTTGATTTCAGCAAATTTCGCGGCAGATCTCAGGGATATCAGAACAATTCTTGCATATATAAGCACACAGGTGTTGAAGCCTTATGCTCATCTCAAAATCACTGATAAAAGACAAAATATATACGACGTTCGTCCCATAAAGGATCCATCAACACCGCAGTCAAACATGTCAAACACGCATACGCAACTTATCGCATACTATATCACAAACAAGTCAACAACCGAAAGTGGAGAACGAACCTTTGGCCAATGCTCGATACTCGCATGAAGCACTGGTTAGAACTACTAATAAGTCGCTGACTTGTATTCAACATGTTTGCGATGTGTGCGACGATTTGACGACACGTTTGTGACATGTTTCTCTATACTGTGGATATAACATAAATGGTCAAACGCATAACGGGTTCAGCATGAAATGATCGTTGTATATTTGAAAGATTTCCCTCCGTATCTGAGATTCCCAGAGGCTGGGATGAATTTGGAAAAACATTCGGCGTGTTCTATAATTGTCCTAGATCAATATAACACCTCTAGGTCTGATACCTTAAGTGCAAGGGGCACTTGCAACACTTTCTTGCAAAATTTCAAGAGTGCACTTTACTATTTATATCAACTTATACCAGAATATTATATTGTTTACGCCTCTTCTGTAACGTCAAGAATTATCTTTCATGGGAAAATCACGCAAAAATATTCCGCCGCCTTCAGTCATCGTCAGCAACAAAATTTGACCCTTTCATCTGAAGCTGCCGACAACGTTTACGGCGTCAGCAATATCCAGAAGCGGAAGCAATGTTCCATTTTATGGATAACCCAGGTCCCTAACTCCCCTCCCCTCATCCACCTCCCTTCCCCTCATCGGATCCAATCCGGTGCATACAACCCCCTCGCCTGGAGGTTGGTGAAATAGAGTGGAATTTGAAGGCTGTGCTCTCTTAGAGAGGACGCTGGACTGATTGGAAAACTGGGCTTTCATGATACTGAATGACACATGAAAAGCTTGGAAGATTATTGTTTATCTGATTGCAGAAAAGGAAGTTTCGGGTAGATGTCTATTAAATATTCATAATTTCATGTTAATAACGGCTCTAGAGACAACTGAATTTTGTGAATGAGAAAAAAATGTGAAAAATTATGAAAAAACTGGAATGTATCAGCTTCAGATATTCTTATACAGGTCAGTGAATATTAATCCTAACAGTTCTTTTTACTGTACTGCACACTTTTTACATTTATCTGCGAAAAAAGATTCAGTATCCAAATATTTTCTTTCAGTATAAAATACCTTGGTCAAGAGTGAGATCTCTTCATTAACAGTTTTTTTACCTGGAGCTGTCATGGTCTCCTTCTCTTTTTCTAAGAATATTCTATGAAATATGATTTTACAGAGAGAGAGAGAGAGAGAGAGGAGAGAGAGAGAGAGAGAGAGAGAGAGAGAGAGAGAGAGAGAGAGAGAGATAATTTCTCAATAAGAGCAATCTCGTAAATGTCAAATGACAAAAGTAATGTGACAAGAATAATTGTTTTTCTAAATCATCCAAAAAAGATTTTACTGGCTGCTTCCAAATGTCTCAATTCCAGAATCTTTGGCAGGACGAATATTACCGATTCCTTCAGCGCTAATTGAGGAAAAAACCGCACAGAAATATTTACAAGGAACCCTAAACTAATCAGAGAACAAAAAATTGAATAAACTCGTATGCAAATGAAGCCTCGGCGGAATGAAACGCCCACTTGTGGATACAAAGCGAAAACAAACAAAAGAGTAACGATAAATAACAAACGAAAAAAGTATAAACAATAAACACAAACAGGCTTAAACAGACACAAATCAGAAGCTATAACAAATATCTGTCTGTCCTACAAACTTCCCAGAGAGGAGAAAGAAACAAAAAGATTCATTCTCTCTTCCTCTAAAGCAACGGAGGACGTAAGGAACAAACGATGAAACTCAGCGGTTTTTTGTCAGTTTTTGTTCCTCGTTTGATTCCGATTCTCCCTGCGACGGGAGGAGGATTGCCCAGACAGAGGAGAATCCCCATGAAGGAATCCTTTCTTTCTCGCCTGGCTGGGCGCCTCTCTCCTGCACGATTCTCGTCGGGAGGAAAAAGGAATAGATCCTGTGCCTGGGGTCGGGGACTCCAGAAGGATGTTGCTGTATGTGTACGTAACAATGGGTAACAAACACACACAATCACCCACAAACACACATGGTCAATGTTCATACTAATGAGAGAAATCATGGTAAAAAAGAAAAAGCAAATAAAAAGGAATTTTGGGAAGACATTTTTTTATCTCAAAACAATACACGACCGAAATAAACACTGGACAGTGAATAGGCTTCAGAAAGAGTCTCTCTCTATCTCTCTCTCTTCTCTCTCTCTCTCTCTCTCTCTCTCCTCTCTCTCTCTCTCTCTCTCTCTCTCTTTCTCTCGCTCTCTTAGCCATGAAAATCCTTGAGCAACACAAAACCTCTCTTACAATATCTTCCTTTCCTATTTTCAGATGAATAGTATATTCTTCAGGGTATGTCGA
The DNA here is from genome assembly GCA_039081455.1 of Macrobrachium rosenbergii. NCBI lineage: Eukaryota > Metazoa > Arthropoda > Malacostraca > Decapoda > Palaemonidae > Macrobrachium > Macrobrachium rosenbergii. The sequence goes on from JANJGK010000009.1 coordinate 2,423,003, forward strand.
GTCAGATCTATGCAAACATAGAGAGAGAGAGAGAGAGAGAGAGAGAGAGAGAGAGAGAGAGAGAGAGAGAGAGAGAGAGAGAGAGAGAGAGAGAGAGACAAAAAGACTGGAGGGAAGAACAAATGAGAGAGAGAGAGAGAGAGAGAGAGAGAGAGAGAGAGAGAGAGAGAGAGAGAGAGAGAGAGCCAAAAGTAATCCGTGAGAGTACAGCAAACTAACTTCAATGACAGCGAAGCTGTTCCATATCATACTCCGGTAATTTTTTTTCTTTCTTTCGTTCTAGAGCTCTCAAAAAAAGAGAGGAAAATCCAAAGTCCTGCTAAACATTTGCAGAAATCTTGAGGACCTGATTTGAGAAATGAGGCAGATTAGGACTTATGAGGGCAATGTGTCATTACTCACGAAATATTAGGTCCATATCAATTACTGAAAGAGGAAACCTTTATATATTAGTCACTGGGTTAGACTGTCATGAGGATGAGTCATTATTCATTATTTTATGAGTGGGATTCATAGCAGGAATATCAGATAAACTTCTCTCAAACCTCACTCATGTTATTCACTCTACTTTATCCATTTATTCATTGTTATTCAGATGTATAAGAAGAGTGTTTAAGTTATTTTGTCTACTGAAGTGTCGTGATGTCGTAGTAATATATACTCTATGTATAATATATACACAATATACATTAAACATACATACATATATATATATATATATATATATATATATATATATATATATATATATATATATATACATACTGTATATATATGTATATATATTTATATATTGATATATATATATATATATATATATATATATATATATATATATATATATATATATACACGAGTGTATATATATATATATATATATATATATATACATATATATATATATATATATATATATATATATATATATATATATATATATATATATCTAGTTCCCAAAATAAGCAATAAATCACAAGCTAAATAATCCCAGTAAAAAAAAAAGAATACTTTGTAGAAAACCTTCAAATTCCACCACTAAAAGAAGCCAATTCTGGATGACCACTGTAAGTAGGTCACGTGACCGCTTCCTCCAGTTCTCTGGCAAGAGTTCAAACAAGAAAGAGGTCACAAGAGGTCACTAAAGGCAAGAGTAAAGGGCATTATTCCGGTCTTCTAAAGGCCACTGAAGACGAGGGATGGGTCATTATTCTGACGTCATAGATGTTACTACAGACAACAGAAATATTCAAGAGAAATTTCCCTTCTCATGAAAATACACAAACCTTTTCAATTGAAAAGGTTGTTTCCTTGACCAGAGAAGGGGCGCTTTCTTCCCTTAATAAGAGAAATCTCTCTCTCTCTCTCTCTCTCTCTCTCTCTCTCTCTCTCTCTCTCTCTCTCTACTTCCGCCCCTCTCTTCCTCTCTTCCCCCTCTCTCTCTCTCTCTTCTCGCCCCGCCGCCCCCCCTCTCTCTCTCTCTCTCTCTCTCTCTCTCTCTCTCTCTCTCTCTCTCTCTCTCTCTACTTCCGCCCCTCTCTTCCTCTCTTCCCCCTCTCTCTCTCTCTCTTCTCGCCCCGCCGCCCCCCCTCTCTCTCTCTCTCTCTCTCTCTCTCTCTCTCTCTCTCTCTCTCTCTCTCTCTCTCTCATTAAGGATGCCTAGAACCTCACACATAAAAAAGACATTTTTCTGAGCAAAAGTTTTTTAACGAAAGGACAGACTAGTCTCTTCACTGAACATCGCAAGAAGAAGATACAAAATAAAACAGAATATAAAAATAAACCAAAATCGAAAAAAACTATCAGCAAAATATCACGCACTGAATAAAAATAAAGTAAAAAGTAAACAATTCTATGGACAAATCCCCACCTCCTTGGGGGAGGAGCCTTCATGATTGCTAACCAACCCTTTACAAATTTTCATTAGTATTTAATGGGTCCTTCCTGCTCCCCTCTGTTTTGGATGGAGGTTATTTTGATGAGGAAAATATTCGCGGAATTTAATGTTGGCATTCAAGGGGAGGAAAGTGAATTAAAATCTCTATAAAAGAAATGTTGAGGTTTTATGTTCACATTCCTTGCTTCACAATCAACATCACTGCAAAATGAACAGCAGTGATGTTGATAATGATTGATAATGATCTTGCGTTAGCTGATAACGACTGATAATGTAGTGATGATGATAATGATAATGACTGATAATGATCTCGCTGGTTGATAATGAAAATAATGTTAATAACACTATTAGGCATTCTGATCAGATATATGAATTGTCAGAACTTGGGAAGTTTCCTCCACAGAGCTTCATCCTTCAATCAGCTACTGAACAGTAACCTTTATATTAGTGACTGACATCTTGTTTCTACAGGGAGCCACCCTTATTAAAAGAAAAGGCTACCTGGAAAGTCATTATAATTGTGATACTACACTGAATAAAAATATAGTACTCATGATGGGATGATACAATGGTAGCGCTGGGAGACATGAATGCATAGAGTATGACCTTTGGCTACGCTCGAATACGACTAAAGATGAAATAATCGCTTTGAAGTTGCTGAGTTTATCATCACAAGGCTGAATTATTATATGTAATGTAACAACATTTACGTTATATTTCACTGAAAAACAAATTATAATCACTTACACTCCGCATGCTCAGAGAGAACGCTCTACTTCAATAAAGGCGTTATTGCTTCACAGGCGAACAAACATTTACAGATTGCACAAAAATCAGTAAAGGCAATTCGTCCCAGAATCGTTCTGGGGCTAAATGACACTCATTCGTGGATCAGAACTCTTCAACTAAATTGCGACTGATAACAACTGGGGCAAAGTTTCACTACTGTCGAAATCTGGCCCCAACCCCCAAAATAAGCAAATTTCTTCCATCCTCTATTGCATATTTTGTCAGTAATTCAGATTATACTTATAAAAATTCTGTCTACAGTTCAATTCCATCAGTAACATTTTGGAATATCTTCTGAACAAACACACAAGCAAACAGTGCACCTCACGCGGTGCACAGTAAGCATTATTGAAGGTTAGTAGTATCGTCCTTTCGGAACCTAGCTGCAACCCCTTTCGTTCCTTTTACTGCACCTCCATTCATATTCTCTGCCTTCCATCTTACTCTCCTCAAGCCTCTCCTGACAGTTGTTTCATAGTGCTTCAACTGCAAAAGGTTTCCCTCCTCCTCCTTCTGTTACTTCTTAACCTTTAAATAAACCTTTTTTCTCTCAATTTCCATTTCAGCGCTGAATCACCTCATAAGTCCCAGTGCTTGGCCTTTGCCCCAAGTTTTATATTCCATTCCTTCCACAAACAGACACAATCACGAAACCCACGTCAGACAACACAACCTCTGGGTATCTTGGTAGGAACAGGCAGCAGCAGCAGCAGCAGCAGCAGCAGCAGCAGCAGCAGCAGCAGCAGCAGCAGCAGCAGCACAAACTGAATGGTTTCTTAGTTCCAGATTTCCTTGATTCTTCACACCACCGTTGAAGGGCTGTGGAAATGTCAGTCTCCCTTCAGCCTTCTTCTGAGGATGTCGTGCAATTGGAACTTCTTCTTTAGAAGTTCAAGCGAAGATGCAATGCATTACTGCCTTACAACAAATCTCCCTGTATTTTACTTATATTTCTATTCATTTATTAATTTCTTAATGCATTTTTTTCTATTCTAATAACTGATCTCTTCTTTTCCGTATTTGCTCCTATCACCTCCTGTTACTTCTTTCGCATGTCAGTGGCTCTTTGGTGGGCTTGTTCCATTTGAATAGGGTTCTTCGTCTTCTGAATAATAATGATAATAATAATAATAATAATAATAATAATAATAATAATAATAATAATAATAATAATAATAATAATAATAATAATAATAATAATAATAATTATTATTATTATTATTATTATTTAATAATAATAATAATAATAATAATAATAATAATAATAATAATAATAATAATAACATAAAATTTTACCATAAATAAAGGAAGTGAGAGCCTTAAAACTCTCCTTTTCCATCATGTAACTAAAGTAAGCGAAAGGGATGAAATTCGGAGACTCAGCCCTCGTTGGGAGGCTGCCTGATGCTGCGGTCTCTGCCTCCTCCTCCTCCTCTTTTTATGTTCAATGGGAGGCATTTTCTCTTTCTTCTCTGTCTGTGTTCCTCAGTTCTATATTTTATCAGAAAACTTTTATATAAAGAATTGTATCATTATTATTATTATTATTATTATCATTATTATTATTATTATTATTATTATTATTATTATTATTATTATTATTATTATTATTATTATTATTATTATTATTATTATTCAGAAGATGAACTCTATTCATATGGAACAAGCTTACCCACCAAAGAGGCCACTGACTTGAAATTCAAGTGTCCAAAGAATATGAAGGTGCTCATTAGAAAGAAGCAACAGGAGGTAAAGGGAAATACAGAAAGAAGTCATCACTTACTAGAAAAGAAAAATAAATTAACAATTTAAGAAATAAATAGACAAAAACGTCAGCAAATTATTAAAATACAAGAATTGCTTTTACTGTAGAAACGCACTGCATCTCCGCTTGAACTTTTGGGATTCTAACTGCACGACATCCTCAGGGAGACTGTTCCACAGTCCAACGGTGTGAGGAACAAAGAGGACCTCTGGAACTGAGAAATAAGAATAACATCATCTTCATCGCCCCCACTCCACCGCTATCCTTAATCTAAGGGGTCGGTCTCCTCCAAGCGTCTTCCTCATCTAATCCTTTCCAGCATCTTTCTCTGCTAAAATCCTGCTTATCCAAATCCTATCTTATCTCACCTTACCCTTATCAAGCCACCTAATCCTTTGCCTCCCTCTCTCGACCTTCTACCCCTCATAGCAGGCTCCACCCAAGGCTTCTTCAAACATTCCACCTCTCACATCCTTACCACAGGCCCAAACCAACTCAACATCGACTCTCTCTTACCATTTATTATTTAGGCTAAAGGCCAAGTGCTGGGACCTATGAGGTCATTCAGTGCTCAAAGGGAAAATGAGAGTAGAAAGATCTGAAAGACGTACCAGGAGGAAAACCTTAAAGCAGTTGAGGCACTAAGAAACAATTGTCAGGAGATGGCTGCTGAGGACAGTAAAATGGAAGAAAGAGAATATGATTGGAGATACAGTAAAAGGTATGAAAAGCGTTTCAGCTAGAGGCTGAAGGGACGCTGCAAAGAACCTCATTAAGTAACGCCTACAGTGCACCGGGTGAGGTTCACTGACAGCACTACACCCCCTAAGAGATCAGGCCTTTGAAAACATGAACAAATAACATTCTACCGTTATTATCTCCCGAGCGAGAAATGACTTAGAGATAAACCAAGAGACCTTTACAGATTCTCTCTTTCTCTCCAGCAATGTTGTCGAAACCTTTGAGAGACAAAGGAGAGAGAGATGGAAGAGAGTCAGGAAGCGATAGAGTGCAGAGTGCCACAGATAATGATCTCAAAGATGAAAGAGATGAATCCTGAAAGGGAAGAAGAAGAAGAAGAAGAAGAAGAAGAAGAAGAAGAAGAAGAAGAAGAAGAAGAAGAAGAAGGGGAGATAAGACAAGTCCTCTTCTTCTCCTTCCGAAGGTAAATAAGTTCTTATGCTTTCGATTATTCCAAATAGCACATAGTCAATGCTGATGCAGGAGAGAGAGAGAGAGAGAGAGAGAGAGAGAGAGAGAGAGAGAGAGAGAGAGAGAGAGAGAGAGAGAGAGAGAGAGAGAGAGAGAGAGAAATTAACATTTTGCTTTGATACGGAAATCTCCAAAATCAGTTATGATATTATTCTAATCACGTGACCCTACACCAATTCATGGGTAATAATAATAATAATAATAATATTCAATCAGAAATCGTTCGTCTGGGTTCAGGTTCTATTGTAGGTACCATCGACATGTTTCGACCAGCTCGTTGGTCATCCTCTGGACGTGGTTGCAGGAGGTCTGAAGAAACGAGGTGCTCGGGTTGGTATTTACCTCCTGCAACCACGTCCAGAGGATGACCAACGAGCTGGTCGAAACATGTCGATGGTACCTACAATAATAATAATAATAATAATAATAATAATAATAATAATAATAATAATAATAATAATAATAATAATAATAATAATAATAATAATAATAAGGAATGAATCCCCTTTTAGGGCAGAGGATAATATAATAAGATGAACAGAGAAGACTCTCAAGCTAAATGGCACTGAAATAGCGATTGTTTTCGATAATAATAATAATAATAATAATAATAATAATAATAATAATAATAATAATAATAATAATAATAATAATAATAATAATAATAATAATACACGTATGTCTATAAAAAACAAAGTGGAAGTCACAAAGCAACACAAAACCTTAGAGAAAGAAAACAACATTTAAGGGGGAACAACTTCCCCCTGACACGGAGGCAGGAACTGATCAAAACTGACACCTCACGGGATAAGGCCGACTTAAGAGCCCAAATTCGGACAGAATAAGAAGGACCTCCTCCATCTCCTTCCTATGCAAATGAGGTGGAAGAAGGACCACTAGATTTATATCAGGAGGTTCAGGATGCAAAAGGGGAGTCCTTCAGGAAATAGGATTCTTTTTAAAAAGGATTTAATTCAATGAGGAATGAGTTGCCATTTGCAGAATTTGAGAATAACCTATTTTAATCATTATATTTTTTGTTGTTTTTCCTTAAATGAAGGACCCCAAACGCCAAGCCAATCCATTAAAAGATATTTAAATCGCAAACCTCCGCCAAGGCTTGCTGACAACACAGATGAAAGCGAAGAGAAGAAAGCCAGGCACAGGATCCCCATATTGAAACGAAATCCGTCAGCGTTGGAAGACGAGATATAAAATAATCTAAAAAAAAAATAATCAGGGCGAGAGCAGATGTTGGTTCCTTTCCCCTTGAAGAGAGTGGGGCCACAGAAGACAGAAATATTAAAAAAGAATAAATATTATTTTTCCATGAATTCATTAATTTATCTCTTTTTCTAATAAGTGATCTTTTTCTATATTTCCTGTTACCTTCTGTTACTTCTTTCGAATGAACACCTTAATAATATTCTTTGAAAGCCTCAATTTTAAGTCAGTGGCCCCTTTTGTGGGCTTGTTCCATATGAATAGGGTTCTTCATCTTCTTCATCTTCTGAAAAATAATAATAATAATAATAATAATAATAATAATAATAATAATAATAATAATAATAATAATAATAATAATAATAATAATAATAATAATAATAATAATAATAATAATAATAATAATAATAACGAATATTAAACGTAAATAATTTGGGAATGACTGGAAATATTTATTGAGGGCAAAGCTGCAGCTGAAATATCCTCCATAAAGACTTAATATATTGTATTTATTTATTTTTAATTCTTTATTATTTTTTTTATTTATTTTCATATATTTATTTTTTTATTTATTTATTTTTAATTTTAATTTTTATTTTTATTTATTTATTTTTAATTTTAATTTTAATTTTTATTTATTTATTTATTTATTTATTTTTTATCCATTTATTTATTTATTTATTTTCATTTATTTAATTATTTATTTATTTATTTAACATTATTTATTTATTTATATATTTTTATTTATTTATTTAGTTTTTTAATCAATATATTCATTTTCTTATTTCTATTTATTTATTTATTTTTATTCAATTGTTTATTTTTGTTTATTTATTTTTTAATTATTTTTTTATTTATTTATTTTTATTTATTTATTTATTTTTATTTATTTACGTATTTCTATGTATAGATTGATTTTAATTTATTTTCATTTATTAATTTACTTATTATTATTTATTTATTTATTTATTTCTATTTATTTATTTTTATTTATTTATTTTTATTTTTTCATATTCTTTTTTATTTATTTTAATTTATTAATTTATTTTTATTTATTAAATTATTTTTATTTATTTATTTTTATTTATTTTATTACTGTTAATTTCATTATATATTTTTATCAAATTATTTGTTTTTATTTATTTATTTTTATTTATTTTTTCATTTATTTTTATATATCTATTTATTTTTAATTATTTATTTATTTTTCTAATTTATTATTTTATTTTTATTTATTTATTTATCTTTATTTATTTATTTACTTATTTATTTTATTTATTTTTATTTATTTACTTATTTTTTTATTCAATTTTGTTTATTTATTTATTTTTATCTATTTTTATTTATAAATTTATTTTTATTTACATGTTTTCTATTTATTTACTTATTTTTATTTATTTATTCTTTTTTATTTATTTTTTTATTTTTTTAATTATTTATTTTTATTTTTATTTATTTATTTATTTATTTTTATGTATTTTTTGTTTATTTTTATTTATTTATTTATATTTATTTATTTTAATTTATTCTCATTTATTTATTTATTTATTTTTATTTTTTTATGCATTTCTATTTATTTTTTTATTTTTATCTATTTATTTATTTTTATTTATTGATTTTTATCTATTTTCATTTATTTATTTATTTATTTTTATCTATTTATTTATCTATCTTTATTTATTTACTTATTTATTTTTATTTATTTATTTATTTTTATTTATTTATTTATTTTTATTTATTGATTTATTTTTATTTATTTTTAATTATTTATTTATCTATTTTTATTTATTTATTTATTTTAATTAATTTATTTTTTTGTTATTTTTATTTATTTTTTTCATTTATTTTCATTCACTTATTTATTTATTTTTATTTAACTATTTTGATTTATTTTTAATTAGTAATTTTTAATTTTTTATTCATTTATTTATTTTATTTATTTGTTTGTTTTTATTAATTTATTTATTTTTATTTATTTATTTTTTTAAATTTATTTTTATTCATTTATTTTTTTATTTATATATTTTTATTTATTTATTTTTATTTATTTATTTATTTATTTCTTTATTTACTTATTTATCTATATTTATTTTTATTTATTTTTTTATTTATTTCTTTACTTATTTATTTTCTTTTTTTATTTATATATTTATTTAACTTTATTTTTTTCTTATTTATTTATTTATTTATTTATTTTCATTTATTTATTTATTTTCATTTATTCACTTATTTTTGTTAATTTATTTATTTTTTATTAATATATTAATTTTTT
>JANJGK010000009.1:2437158-2439658 GCA_039081455.1 Macrobrachium rosenbergii
TTTATTTTGTTTATTTATTTTTATTTATTTTTATATATTTCTTTTTACTTATTTATATTTATTTATTAATTTTATTTTTATTTATTTATCTTTTTCTAATTATTTATTTTTTACTTTTTTATTCATTAATTTTTATTGATGTTTATTTATTTATTGATTTTTATTTATTTACTTTCATTTTTTATTTATTTGTCTTTATTTATTTATTTATTTATTTTAATTTATTTAATTTTATTTTTTTATATATTTCTATTTATTTATTTTTATGTACTTTTTTATTTATTTATTTTTATTTATTTTTTGTTATTTTTTTATTTTCATTTAATCTTCTTTATTTATTTATTCTTATTTATTTTTATCTTTTTTTTTATTTTCATTTATTTATTTGTATTTATTTATTTTTATTTTTATTAACTTTATTTATTTATTTATTATTTTTGTTTATGATTTTATCTTTATTTATTTTTTTTTTACTTATTTGTTTTCATTTATTTTCATTTATATATTTATTGATATTTAGTTATTTATTTTAATTTTTTTTATATATTTTTATTTTTTATATATATTTATTTATCTTTATTTATTTATTTTCGTTTTTTTTATTTATTTATTTTTATTTATTTCTATTTATTTATTTATTTATTTATTTTTATTTATTTATTTTCATTTTATTTTTATTTATTAATTTTCATTTATTTTTAATAATTTATTTCCTATTTATTTATTTTTATTTTTTATTTATTTTTATCTATTTTTATTCATTCATTTATTTATTTTTTTATTGATATTTTTATCTATTTATATATTTTTATTTTCATTTATTTATATTAATATACTTTCTATTTATCTATTTATCTATTTTTTTTATTCACATTTATTTTTATTCAATTATTTTTATTTATATATTTATTTTTATCTATTTATTTATTTATTTTTGTTTATTTATTTATTTTTCATTTATCTAATTATTTTAAATTTTTTATTAATTTCTATTTATTTTTATTTTTAATTTTATTTATTCATTTATTTATTTTTATTTATTTATTTTCATATATTTATTTACTTATTTCTTTTAATTTATTTTTATATCTTTATTTTTTTATTTATTTTTTAAATTATTTATTCGTTGTTGTTAATTTATTTATTTGTTTTATTTTATTTACCTTCATTTATTTCATTTATTTATTTATTTTTTTAATTTATGTATTTATTTTTATTCATTTATTTATTTTTATTTGTTTATTTTTATTTATTTATTTATTTTTATTCGTTTGTTTATTTTTATTTATTTATTTTTTCATTTATTTATTTATTTAACTTTATTTATTTACTTATTTTTATTTATTTTTATTTTTTTATTTATTTACTCTATTATTTATTTATTTTCATTTATTTTTATTTATTTGTTTATTTATTTGCATTTATTTATTTATTTTTATTTATTTATTTATTTTCATTTATTTTTATTTATTTTTTTGTTTTTCATTATTTCTTTTTAATTATTTTTATTTATTTTTTTATTTATTTATTTTGATTAATTATTTATAAATTTATTTATTTTCATTTATTTATTTAACTTATTTTTAATCGTTTATTTTTTATGTATTTGTTTATTTTTTAATTCTTTTAAGGTATTTCCTTATTTTATATTTAGTTTTACTTAATTTCATTTATTTAGGTTTATTTATTTTTATTTTTTACTTTCATTTATTTTAATTTATTTTATTGATTTTTATTTATTTATTTTCATACATATTAGTTATTTTTATTTAGTTCTTATTATTTTTCATTTACTTACTTTTATTTATATATCTTAATTTCATTTATTTTTCTTTATTCATTGATTTATTTTTAGTAAATGTTATATACTTATTCATTATTTTTTATTTTATTTTTTTATTTGTTTATTTAGATTCATTTTTATTCATTTATTTTATTTATTTATTTTTTATTTATATTTGTTTATTCATTCAAGTAAAAAATCAACTTCAAAAAAGACCAAAAAAAGGAATAAAGGAGCAAGAACGTTTTAGAAAAATATGTTAATTTTGAATTCAATATTATTATGAATTTTGCTCTCTTAATGATGAATGAATTTAGTTTAACTTTTAACTTCTTATAACCGAGTCATATCTAAAAAAAAAAAAACGTTAAAATACAATCAATATTTAAATGAAAAGTCAATTTCAAAAATCACCTAAAAATTGGAAAATTAATGCATCATATAAAAAGCTAAAAAAATTAAATTTTCAAACAGTATTTTTGGAAATTTTAGCCTCTTTTTCGTGAAAGATTTTAGTTCAACTTTTTCTGATATATTCGTATTATTATTTACCATTATTGTTTTATATTTGTATTTGTAATTTTTATATTTAATTCAAATAACAAATACGATTTGTTTACTAATGAAGAAAATTATGATACAAGTAAATAAAAAAACAAAAACAATAATTAAATATAAAATTCAATAAAATAAAAAAAAACATGAAATGAAATAAGA
>JANJGK010000009.1:2462158-2464658 GCA_039081455.1 Macrobrachium rosenbergii
TATGTTATTTATTTATTTTTATTTATTTATTTTTATTAATTTATATATTTATTTTTATGTATTTTTAATCTTTATTTATTTATATATTTTTATTTATTCACTTTCATTTATTTTCATTAATTTATTTTTCTTTATTTATTTTAATATATTTTTATTTATTTATTTATTTTTATTTTTATTTATTTTTTAATATTTACTTATTTATTTATTTTTGTATTTATTTCTATTTATTTATTTATTTACCTATTTTTATTTATTTTTTCATTTTCACTTATATAACTATTTCTTTATTTATTTATTAATTTTTGTTATTTATTAATTTTTATTCATTTATTTATTTATTTTTATTTATTTATTTATTTATTTATTTTTATTTATTTATTAATTTTTATTATTTCATTTACTTTTATTTATTTTTTATTTATTTATGTTTTTATTTATTTATGTTTTTATTTATTTATTTTTTAAAATTATTTATTTTTATTTATTTATTTTCATTTATTTTTATTTATTTATAGATTTTTTTATTTATTTATATATTTTTATTTTTATTTTTTATTTCCTTCATTAATTTTTATTAATTTATTTATTTGTTTTTATTTATTTATTTCCTTTTTTTATTTATTTCTATATTTATTTTTTATGTAATTATTAATTGTATTTATTTATTTTCATTTATCTATTTAACCTTATTTTTAATCGTGTATTTTCATTTCTATTTATTTGTTGATTTTTTAATTCTTTTTAGGCATTTTCTTGTTTTTATTTATTTTATTTAATTTTTTTATTTAGATTTATTTATTTTTATTTTTTACTTTCATTTTTTTTTATTTATTTTTATTTAGTTTTATTTATTAATTTTCATACATATTAGTTATCTTGATTTAGTTCATGTCATTTTTAATTTACTTACTTTTATTTATATATCTTAATTTCAATTATTTTTTCTTTATTTAATGATTTATTTTTAGTAAATGTTATATACTTATTTATTATTTTTTAATTTATTATTTTTATTTTTTATTTGTTTATTTACATTCATTTTTATTTATTTCTTTTTGTTTATTTATTTTATATTTATATTTACTTATTTATTCAAATAAAAAATCAACTTCAAAAATGATCTAAGAAAAGGAAAAAGAATGTAACATGTAAGTTTTAGAAAAATATGTCAGTTTTGAATACAATATTATTATGAACTTTGGATGAATTTAGTTCAACTTTTAACTTCTTGTAATTGAGTCCTATTTAAGAAAAAGTTAAAAATACAATCAATAATTAAATGAAAAATCAATTTAAAAAATCACCTAAAAATTGGAAAATGAATATATCATATAAAAAGCTAAACAAAATTAAATTTTCCTACAATACTTTTGGGAATTTTGCCCTCTTTTTCGTGAATGATTTTAGTTCAACATTTTCTGATATGTTCTTATTATTATTTACCATTGTTGTTTTATATTTTTATTTGTAATTTTTATATTTAATTCAAAGGACAAATACCATTTATTTACAAATGAAGAAAATTATGATAGAAGTAAATAAAAAAAACAAAAACAATTATTAAATAAAAAATTAGAAAAATCAAAACAAAACATATGAAATGAAATAAGATGAAAATTAAAACAAACACGTTGAAAATAAATGTAAAAATAATTCAAAGGATTAATATAAAAGAGTGTATTATTCTTAATTTTTTTTCAAATTAAAATAAACCTAAAGCTTTTGTGTTTCATTCTTTTGTCTTTTTTTTAAGACATTTTTGATGTTGATTTTTTACTTAAATATTAAATGTTTTTAACGTACATTATTTTTATATAATTCTGTTAAACTAAAATCAGTAATAAAAAGAGGACAAAACTCTCAAAAAATATTGTATTCAGATTTAAATATTTTTGACACTTTTTACATATTTCATTATTTTTAATTTCTTAATGATTTTTAAATTGACTTTTGACTGAAATTTTGAATGTTTATAACAGTAGTTTTGTATACAAAACGTATATGACCTTTTAGCCTTGAATTTTACGTTGATTGTTTTTGAACGGAGATTTTTTCATAAAACTTTGCTATAAGAACATATCAGTGAATGGTAAAGTAAAATCAGTCATCAAAAAGAGGGCAAAACTAAGAAAAATATCGTAATCAAATTGAATTTTTTTTACTTTTAACATATTTCATTTATTTTCCTTTTTTAATGATTTCTAAATTAATTTTTGTCGTAAATCATGAGTGTTTTTTTAGTTGATTTTTGAAGTTGATTTTTTACCTTTTTTTTAACTCGGTCATAATAAGATATCTGTAAAATTTAAACTAAATTCACTGGTCATAAAGAGGGAAAATTTTCCAAAAAATATTGTATTCAAAATTGACATAGTTTCTAAAAGTTTTTATGCAACAATTTTTTCCCATTTCTTTAGGTGATTTTTTAAGTTTATTTTTTGCTTAAATATTGATTGTTTTTTTAACGGAGTTTTTTTATATATAATTCTGTTATAAT
>JANJGK010000009.1:2474658-2502158 GCA_039081455.1 Macrobrachium rosenbergii
TCTCTCTCTCTCTCTCTCTCTCTCTTTCTATCAAAACTGAATCATGTGTATCCCTCAGGTGGATTAGGGAGTTCATTAAATATATCCCTCGTTCGTATGAGAACAGAATGATGATTATTTTGGCATCCTGAGAGGGACGAACTGCAATGCGCCTGGGCTATGATTAGGGAGCAAAAGCTGATATATGCACAAGGGAGTTCTCAGAGTGATGAAAGACAAAATATTTGGGAATCCTCTTCCTAAAATAGAATAAGGAAACCAATAAAAGATTTCATTTTTAAACTCTGATGTACGAGTATATGTGATCTCAGTAAGCTTGTATGCCTCTCATAAAAAAATTATAGATAAATAAATAAATAAATAGAAAAATAAATAAATCTTGAATTTAAATGCCACTCAAATTTTCATCTACATATTTGACAGAAATAATCATGAGCGTAATAGAGAAATTATGAAATCGTCCAGTTTTTTCATTTTTAGTCCACAGACAGACTCCTCATCGACCCAGCATCCTATAGAGCAAGGCGTCCCTTCAAATCCCCCAATATTTCCTCCTCGAGAGGAAGGGGGTGAGGGGTTGGGTGTGGGCTGGGGAGGGGGACAGTAGGAGGGAGGGAGGGAGGGAGAAGGGAGGGAGTCGAGGTTTTAATAAGACCCAATATGGAAGGCGGTGGACATGCTGTCAGCAGTTTCACATGAGTGGTCGGGTTTTATTGCTGACAGCAACGAGACACCCAGGAGGAGATCCATCAGATTTAGCAGCCATGTGGAAGGGACGGTTTCAGCCTCCAGGTGGAATGAAAATGTCACAGTATATATTTTGGAAGACGACAGGAATGAATTGCGCGAGGAAGTAAGTTTTGTGGGGCTGGGGGATGATGGGTGGGTGGGTCCTGGAAAAGGAGGAGTGGACCCCGGGAAAAAGAGGGATGGGTTCTGGAAAAATTGGGGTTAGTCATGGAAGAGGACGGGTTAAGTCCTAAAAAAGGAGGGGTGGGTCCTGGAAAAAGTGTTTCCTGGAAAGGTTGGGTAGGTCCTAGAAAAGAAAGGGTAGGTCCTTGAAAGGGATGGGTTGGTCCTGGAAAAGGAGTGGTGGACCCCGGAAAAGGAATGGTGTTGTCTGTGAGAGGAATGGTGTGTCCTGGGAAAGGCAGGGTGGTCCTAGAAAAGAAGGAGTTGGTCCTGGAAATGAGAGGTGTGTCTTGGAAAGGAGGTATGGGTCCTGGAAAAGATGGACTAACAGCTTATACGGACTTAAATGAACTCAGAGTACTTCCACACTACAGTAAAACATGCCTTAAACATACATCTGTAACTTGTTGCACACATCACAAACATGTTGAATAGAAGTCGTCGACTTAGTGGTAGCCCTATCCAGTTCTTGATACGATTATCCAGCACATGCCAAAGGTTAACTCTCCACTTGCGATCTCTGACTGAAATTTTTAACACTAGGTCTAGGGTCTGTCTGCAAAGTGAAGCTAATGTCTACCTCTAGAAAATAGTGGCCATTTACGCTTTTCCCTCCTCTTCCCTTCATCTCAGTGACAGCAAACCTAGTTTAATTTGAGAAAAGTGTTTTGCATCTGATAACTCCTTTCCAAAGTGCCTCCATGTGTGCAGGTCTACAATTGTTTCTGTTTCTTTTGTCATTTAAAAGTTGTTCTACTTATGAATCTCCTCCTACACGACCGCCTCCTGTGTTCCCGTTTTCTTCCTTCCTTGCCCTCCTGATCCTCATAAGGCCTCGTGGTGGCCCTCAATGGCCCCAGAAGGCCCATAACGGCCTTCTTATTCGAACGCCTTCCGCTATTTTGTCTTCGGAGGAAAGCCAGCGAGGATTTCGTGGGCTCTGTCCCAGAGGAAGTGGACCAGAGTTTCTCATGTATGGATGAGGCAGATGCGCTGTGGATGTTTATGAAGTGTGTTTCTGGGTTTAGTTTGTTTGTTTTTCGCTGTGGGTGGAAGAAGGTCTTCTTAGAAATCGGTCACAGCAATAGCTACTTTCTAACGTATCGTATGTAAGTTCTTGTATCAGTACGGCCGCTGATTTTGTTCTTTGTACAAACAAGGAACTTTCTGTGTCAGTGCTTGACGTCGAACTCTACATAATGTTGTAATGGATGAGGTCAAGACATGCTTTTGTGAATTCTTAATGAATTACACATAAGATTTACTAATAATTACAAAATTCCTCTTCCTCTTGTCTCAGTTATGTTATGGGCCCACGCCCATCAAATATACACAGGCTTCTTAAAATACAAATAAAGTCACTAACGACCAAGCCCACAATAGGTGGAATGGCCGCAACAGAGTGTACAGAGATGGAATCAAGGAGGATAAAGAAAAAACTGAAAATAAAACCTTAATATTTAATACAAACTTTTAGAAAGAAATGACCACTGAGCCTCTTACAAAATACATTAAATAAACACAAAAATCAACCACACACTGAAAACATCGAATAACAAACACACTTACACCAAATTAAGACAGATTATGCAATTACACTTTAAAGAGAAGGCCCTGAAAGTAATAGAATGTCGAAAAGTCAGAATAACCTAACTTATTACACACTAAATTGCTTCCCTTAAGTGAGCTCCAAACGGTGGTAGTGGCAAACACAGCCTTCAAATCACGGGTCGAGGGGAATAATATATATTCTTAAGACCTTACCAAACGTAAGAGAGGTCCCCATGGCAAAATTACTGGGCCAAGGGCGCAGACTAAAGGAAGAATCAATTTAATGTCACAAGACAATCAATGGACACGGTCGTCCGACAGGTAATCACACCTTACCAGCTGGCAGAGAGGTCCCCTTGGCAAGATAACTGAACCAAGGGCACAGACTGAAGAATAATTAGTCTCACGAAGGAGGTCAGCAGCAGCAACTGAAGAAAGGCAGATCTCGTAATCCAAAATAAGTCAAGCCCTCACAATGATAATGGTCCAGAAACGACTGACCCAGTCCTGTCGAGACAGCGCCGAATACAGCTCCAACACCACACGTGAAAATAAAACAAGCTCATTGTAATTAAAACTATACAACAAGTCAGATATGACGGGGAGGAGGAAACAGGGTCAATACGTTCCAAAAGAATAATTACTGCCAAAGTGACTTATTCAAAACAAATTAATTTACATTAAATTTAACACATACTGACAGTTAATATTCTTCAACAAAGCTAATTAAATCTTATTACCTTTGTTTTAACTGAATCTGGTGAGCAGTTAGTAATCTCACAGTAGTATATATTATTAGGGTCAATCCGTCAGTCTTGCTGTTCAACCTCTCTGACTATTACTGCTTAGTACAACTGTGGGGTTTTCTCCCAGTTCCACCTTTAGATCCTTGTACAGTAACTTCCAAAAGTGAATCTACAAATTGCAGAGGATTTCGTTCGAAATTCACTAACTGGAAACTATAACACGTAGCTGAAAAACTTATTTTTTCTGCATTGAAAGCTGTATCAAGCAAAATAAAGCTAATATATGATGCACAAATATCAAATCTATGATATTTATAAGAATCATCAGAAAAAATTACGGTAATAGTAATTATTTCAAAGTATAGTAATTACTTCAAACTATAGAAACGAAAGAATTTGAAATTTTCGTTCAACACAGGATGACCAACATTACCGTTGTATATTTCGAGCAATGTGGAAACAAATATTTAATATCATAGTGTATTATCAATTATTTTAGCGAAGATGCATAAAACCATGCAAGTATCAATAAAATATAATGGAAAAATCTCCGTAACATTAAGCATAATCAACCATAAATGCACCTAGATTCAACAGAGAAGTTGGGTGTGGTTGGTAGTTCTGATTTTAGCTTATAGGACCGGACCATTCGGACTCTACTTCAGCTTTGGCTTCGGTTTCGACCCACGACACAAACATAGCATTATCTACCCAACCTATGAATCACCAGCCGTGTCCTACTAGGGTTGGGGGAGGGGGGACTTTGACCCAATACACCCATCGCCAGCCAGTAATATTGAATAAACGGGTAAATCAGTTCCCTCCTTCATTAGGTTTGCAATAACTGACAGAAAGTAACCATTATTGAAAAGGTAAACTTGATTGCAAACAGGTTTTCCGTTATAAATACAGAACCGTTACAAATACAGAGGGCTTCTCCAAATAATAAGTGTTCCCAAATCATTCAAGTCTAAGATCCACCAAGTTTAACCGACAACAACTGAAAATTCATCTATCTGCCTTCCTCACTTCCTCTGCCTTGGCTTAGGCCTAGACTTCCTCAATTCCCCGGACTTGACTTTGGCGTAGACTTCCTCACTTTCCCTGACTTGACTTAAGCCTAGACTTCCTCACTTCCCCTGGCTTGGCTTAGGTCTAGACTTCCTCAATTTCCCTGCCTTGGCTTAGGCCTAGACTTCGTCATTTCCCCTGACTTGGCTTAAGCCTAGACGTCCTCACTTCCCCTGACTTGATTTAGGCCCAGACTTCCTCACTTTCCTGACTTGACTTAGGCCTAGGCATAGACTTCCTCATTTCCCCTGACTTGATAATGAAACCTAATTAATGGAAAATCATGTTTACAACCATATAGATATCCAAACAACTCAATTTATTAAATAACAAGCTGGAAAATATATTTCCTTGATTTTTGAAATAGGCCTAACCATGTAGCCATGCTAAACGCACATATAACTTGGATTTCATTTTTTTCCCTACACCAGCTTGTGTCTTAGCTAAATTTCATTCAGTTAGATGTTAAACTTCTTTGTGCTTTATCAAAAGAAATCATAATGACTTTTGATATGACGCTATAAAAGTAGAAAGTTAATTTACAATTCACATTAGGCCAATGCTTATGCACTCGGTTCCTGCTTCTACTCAATGGTGAACACTCGATATCACACACTGAGAGCCGCAGATGTTTCTACAGGGAAATTCTTTTTTTTGGGGGGGGGGGGGAGAATTTTTTTTTGCTTTAATAAACAATTATTGAACTAATAACATTGACCGTTCACTGGGGAAATACCTTCTGTGGTTCTACAGTTAATCACTGATGCTTATTATCAGATAAAGAAGATATACAATAATTGGAATAGAATGTACTCACTGGCAACCCCACGAGTTTTTAAAGAAGTACAATCAATTTTGAAATTTGTAGCATCACTTTTGGAAGTTACTGTACTTCATCTCCTCTATTTTCTGGGTCTCTCTTATCTTGCTGTCCAACCACTGCAACTCCCTCTTTTCGCAGTCTGAAGTGGTGAGTGGCCGAATGCGTTCCCCAGTGCTTGGCTTTTTAGCCTCAAATTTCATCAAATTGTCAACTCTTTGGGTTTGATACCGATTTAGGAGGGTCATCAGAATGAATGAGCAGTGATATGGAAGGATATTAAATCCTTCGCTTGACGCTGCATCTCTGTTGATGTTTGTTCTTTTTCGCTGTCAAAGGCTCCAGGAGTCATGGATCCTGGAATCCTAGAATCCAGCTTCCAGTTTGTATGCAAATACTTCTGCAAATAATTAGTAGCATCTGCACTCATGTTTATTTTGAAGCAGCGGGCAGGGAGGAATGTAAACTTCTACACATACACACACACACACACACACACACATAAACATAAACACGTGAGTTAGATGTTTATCTTTTAGAGAAAGGGAAAAACGCCTCGTGTCGACTGGAATATTGTCTCTGAGGATGATCTAAAGGACTGACGTATCTTTTGCACGTCATGGTATTCAAACAAGCGAAGTATTCCGTGGAATAAGCCCAGTTCTAAGAATATAGTCTGGGCATGAGGGTCATCATGCTCTAATGTAAGTTCTAAGCCCTGAGAGGAAGGCAAAGGTTGTGGCCTGACACCCATTTCTTCTTGAAAAAAAGGGGGTAGGGGCCAGGTTAGGGATATCTGTAGAACTTGCAAGAGACCTGAAGGGATCAGATGCGAGCGGTGATTTGGTCAGTGGGAGATTAACCAGAGGAATGTTCATCCTTTTCCTGATATGACAAGACATGATGTGAATGAATAATACTAAATGTAAATGATAATTTTTATAACAATATAGAATGAAACAACGTAAAAAGTTAACCACTGACTTTTGCTTAACGGGCGGTGGTAGTGCAGTAGGTGACGTGCCAGATGTACGATGTATCTACTTTCTTCGCAGTGTGCCTACAGTAGTGTGCGTTGTTCGTTTACTGTACCTCCGGTCGTCCTGCTCATTTTGTGTGTAAATACTAAACTTCGAAGCGAAATTCGTGTCGGTAACTGTTTTAAGAACATTCAAAAACTGAAATTAATCTGTGTTATAAGATAAATTTTAAAAATATCGAGTGCTTTGAGGTGACGTCATCATAGCCTTCAGTGAAACCGGTTCTGGTCCTACGGTGACAAAGGTAAGGAAGGATCTACATCTGTTCTTCAGCTGCAATTTGGCGTTCAAACTATTACATTTTATTGTTTAAATATTGTAAAATGTATATATTTATAGGCAGCCATTTTTTGTCCTTATTGAATAAGAGAATGGTTTGTCCTTTGGTTAAAGATGAACGTATCCTAAGCGAAACCAACCTAGGCCTAGTTTACGAGACAAGATTGGTCGACGTCATTGGTTTGTAGGTTAAAACAATTGTATTTTCGTATGTAAACATTACATTTGAGGCTTTGAATTTTGTAATATGTGATAGGCAGCCATTTACTTGCCGTTCTTGAATAATGTGAATCAGTGTGTCCATTGGTTTTCATGTTATTGAAGCAGCTTTGGCTAAGCCAAGCCTAGGTTATGTTTCTGAGACAGGATTGGTTGACCTGTTGTTTGTTTGTTTAATTGGGCAGTATTTTAGTGGTTAGATATTAAATTTATATTCAAATTAAATGTGCATAGACAGCCGTTTATTGACGTGGTTGATTAATCCATTGGTTTTCCGGTTGATGACATTCCTGGGTAAACCAAGCCTAGGCCTATGATTTCGAGACATGATTAGTTAGCTTGTGGGTTGGCTAGGTTAGGTTAGACTACGTTTCCTTACGGCATCACTGCCCTTGAACGTGACTTATTGAAGGGTATAATAGGCCTGCTTTGGACTGCTGACTTATCAACCAGCCGATGTTGAACAGGATGATTATAGCAGCTCAGTACATGGCTGTCAGACGCCATGTTTCTGTCATTGACAACCTTTCACATTGTGCAGCCCACGTTTCAATTTCGGTTGGAGGCGGTAAACAGGTTTAGTTTCGTATTCATTTACTACTGTTGTTCTATATACGAGGTCACTTTTGCGTGACGACGGTCTGTACTTAGCTTTCGTAAGTGACTTGACCCGCTGCTCTGGCGAGAGTTTGTGACTAGGCTAACCACCGAGTTCAAGCCTATTTAAATCTCTATTTTATTCTAATCATATTCTGTTGTATATATTTAGTGTTGTTGTTGCTGTTGTGCCCACGATCCAGTCTACTTGGATCTTGATTGTACCATTAACTATTGAAAATGGTTAAAAGTTACATGATTATAACTGTAGTAATTGAAACTTGAATAACGCCTCGAGCACCTTTACTCTGTAACACCTGAGGTTGAATTACACTGCATTCACGGCCAACTTTTTGTTATTATATATTTTCGTTCTTGTCTTCAAGATGGGGTTAAGAGGATTTTGATAAATGTGTTTGTTGCAATGTTGGACGGGGTTGAGGGCGCGGAGGGGCGGGTGTGAGGAATAGAGCATCTGAATAGTTATTTCGCTTCGTTTAGACCATCCGTATTTTTTGGGGTAAGATGATTCACATTTAGACTAATTCATGATGACTTGCGTCTGTTACCACTCTCTCTCTCTCTCTCTCTCTCTCTCTCTCTCTCTCTCTCTCTCTCTCTCTCTCTCTCTCTCTCTCTCTCTCTAGCATGGAGGGGTGGGTAGAGCTCTCGGCTAGCACGATGTTGGCCCAGCGTTCGACTCTCCGACCAGCCAATGAAGAATTAGAGGAATTTATTTCTGGTGATAGAAATTCATTTCTCGTCATAATGTGGTTCGGATTCCACAATAAGCTGCAGGTCGAGTTGCTGGGTAACCAGTTGGTTTTTAGCCACGTAAAATAAATCTAATCCTTTGGGCCAGCCCTAGGAGAGCTGTTAATCAGCTCAGTGGTCTGGTTAAACTAAGATATACTTAACTTTTCTCTCTCTCTCTCTCTCTCTCTCTCTCTCTCTCTCTCTCTCTCTCTCTCTCTCTCTCTCTAGCATGGAGGGGTGGGTAGAGCTCTCGGCTAGCACGATGTTGGCCCAGCGTTCGACTCTCCGACCAGCCAATGAAGAATTAGAGGAATTTATTTCTGGTGATAGAAATTCATTTCTCGTCATAATGTGGTTCGGATTCCACAATAAGCTGCAGGTCGAGTTGCTGGGTAACCAGTTGGTTTTTAGCCACGTAAAATAAATCTAATCCTTTGGGCCAGCCCTAGGAGAGCTGTTAATCAGCTCAGTGGTCTGGTTAAACTAAGATATACTTAACTTTTCTCTCTCTCTCTCTCTCTCTCTCTCTCTCTCTCTCTCTCTCTCTCTCTCTCTCTCTCTCTCTCTCTCTCCTTGACACGTGAACAGATTACCTAAAGTTTGATTTCCTTTTTTGTATTCATTGTTGTTAGAACGAGTTGTAGATCTGAGTGCAATTGTTTTGTGTATTAAAGTCTTGTCTTCTCCCTTTTAATGCTTGTTTTCAGAGGTTTTTTGCTTATGATAAAATTTTTATTTGATTTGACAGAGGTGGTGCTATAGTAATTTTAGCCATGCAAATATTGAGAGGGAGGGTCGAAAGTCATCTGGAACGAGAGGGGGGAAGTTTGTCTCGGAATGGTGTTGAAGAGATTTCAGACTTGGTCACGAGGCTGATTTTAAATAAATTTTTATATTTTAGCACGATTGTGTAAGTTACTTGGTCCCGAGACTGATTTTAAAAATATATTTTTTTAAAATTTTAGGATGATTATGTAAATTACTTGGTCCCGAGGCAGATTTTGAATAATTTTTTTATTTTAGGATGATTATGGAAATTACTTGGTCCCGAGGCTGATTTTATATCGTTTTTTTTATTTTAGGATGATTATGAAAATTACTTGGTCCCGAGGCTGGTTTAAATCTTTTTTTTATTTTAGGATGATTATGAACATTACTTGGTCCCGAGGCTGATTTAAATATTTTTTTTTTATTTTAGGATGATTATGAAAATTACTTGGTCCCGAGGCTGGTTTAAATCTTTTTTTTATTTTAGGATGATTATGAACATTACTTGGTCCCGAGGCTGATTTTAAATATTTTTTTTTTTTTTATTTTAGGATGATTATGAAAATTACTTGGTTACGAGGCTGATTTAAATTTTTCTTTATTTTAGGATGATTATGAAAATTACTTGGTTGCGAGGCTGATTTTATATCGTTTTTTTTATTTTAGGATGATTATGAAAATTACTTGGTCCCGAGGCTGATTTAAATCTTTTTTTTTTTTATTTTAGGATGATTATGAAAATTACTTGGTCCCGAGGCTGATTTTAAATATTTTTTTTTATTTTATTTTAGGATGATTATGAAAATTACTTGGTTACGAGGCTGATTTAAATTTTTCTTTATTTTAGGATGATTATGAAAATTACTTGGTTGCAAGGCTGATTTTAAATAATTTTTTTTTTTTAATTTTAGGATGATTATGAAAATTACTTGGTCCCGAGACTGATTTTAAATATTTTTTTTTTATTTTAGGATGATTATGAAAATTACTTGGTTGCGAGGCTGATTTTAAATCATTTTTTAAAAATTTTAGGATGATTATGAAAGTTACTTGGTCCCGAGACTGATTTTAAATTATTTTTTCTTTTTATTTTAGGATGATTATGAAAGTTACTTGGTCCGGAGGCTTATTTTAAATAATTTTTTTTATTTTAGGATGATTATGAAAATTACTTGGTCCCGAGGCAGATTTTAAATATTTTTTTTTATTTTAGGATGATTATGAAAATTACTCGGTCCCGAGCCCGATTTTAAATGATTTTCTTTATTTTAGGATGATTATGAAAATTACTTGGTCCGGAGGCTTATTTTGAATATTTTTTTTTATTTTAGGATGATTTGAAAATTACTTGGTTCCGAGACTGATTTTAAATTATTTTTTCTTTTTATTTTAGGATGATTATGAAAGTTACTTGGTCCCGAGGCTGATTTTGAATATTTTTAATTTTATTTTAGGATGATTATGAAAATTACTTGGTCCCGAGGCTGATTTTAAATAATTTTTTTTCATTTTAGGATGATTATGAAAGTTACTTGGTCTCAAAGCTGATTTTGAATATTTTTAATTTTATTTTAGGATGATTATGAAAATTACTTGGTCCCGAGGCTGATTTTAAATAATTTTTTTTTATTTTATTTTAGGATGATTATGAAAGTTACTTGGTCCCAAGGCTGATTTTGAATATTTTAAATTTTATTTTAGGATTATGAAAATTACTTGGTCCCGAGGCTGATTTTAAATAGTTTTTTATTTTTATTTTAGGATGATTATGAAAGTTACTTGGTCCCAAGGCTGATTTTGAATATTTTTAATTTTATTTTAGGATGATTATGAAAATTAGTTGGTCCCGAGGCTGATTTTAAATATTTTTTTTTATTTTATTTTAGGATGATTATGAAAATTACTTGGTTACGAGGCTGATTTAAATTTTTCTTTATTTTAGGATGATTATGAAAATTACTTGGTTGCGAGGCTGATTTTAAATAATTTTTTTTAAATTTTAGGATGATTATGAAAATTACTTGGTCCCGAGAATGATTTTAAATAATTTTTTTTGTTTTAGGATGATTATGAAAATTACTTGGTTGCGAGGCTGATTTTAAATAATTTTTTAAAAATTTTAGGATGATTATGAGAGTTACCTGGTCCCGAGACTGATTTTAAAATATTTTTTCTTTTTATTTTAGGATGATTATGAAAGTTACTTGGTCCGGAGGCTTATTTCAAATAATTTTTTTTTTTATTTTAGGATGATTATGAAAGTTACTTGGTCCCGAGGCAGATTTTAAATATTTTTTTTTTTATTTTAGGAAGATTATGAAAATTACTTGGTCCCGAGACTGATTTTAATTGATTTTCTTTATTTTAGGATGATTATGAAAATTACTTGGTCCGGAGGCTTATTTTGAATATTTTTTTTATTTTAGGATGATTTGAAAATTACTTGGTTCCAAGACTGATTTTGAATTATTTTTTCTCTTTATTTTAGGATGATTATGAAAGTTACTTGGTCCCGAGGCTGATTTTGAATATTTTTAATTTTATTTTAGGATGATTATGAAAATTACTTGGTCCCGAGGCTGATTTTAAATAATTTTTTTTATTTTAGGATGATTATGAAAGTTACTTGGTCCCAAGGCTGATTTTGAATATTTTTAATTTTATTTTAGGATGATCATGAAAATTACTTGGTCCCGAGGCTGATTTTAAATAAATTTTTATTTTTATTTTAGGATGATTATGAAAGTTACTTGGTCCCGAGGCTGATTTTGAATATTTTTAATTTTATTTTAGGATGATTATGAAAATTACTTGGTCCCGAGGCTGATTTTAAATACGTTTTTTTTTTATTTTAGGATGATTATGAAAGTTACTTGGTCCCGAGGCTGATTTTGAATATTTTTAATTTTATTTTAGGATGATTATGAAAATTACTTGGTCCCGAGGCTGATTTTAAATAATGTGGTTTTATTTTAGGATGATTGTGAAAGTTACATGGTTACGATTCTGATTTTAAATAAATGTATTTATTTTTTCAATGAAGCCATTACTCCTTCATTCTGAGTTTGAGGATGATTGTGAAATTAACTGTTGGTTGGTTAAAGGAACCATAGGGCTAGTATGGACCCCGAGACCCAGGTGGGCCAACCTGGACGGTATATAGAAATAACAGCTTTAATTTTTCCCTGTAACAGTTTTTTGGGAAGTAAATGTTTTTGCCAGAATGAAAAAGGAGAGTGAATTCACTTAAACAGCTTTGTATTCTAAGAATCACAATATTTTAATGTATGAAATTCCGGTTGATTTTAGGTTTAGGTGTCTACGTATTTCATTGTTTTCAATTTAATGGCGAATATTTAGCCGTTTTCCATGATAACATTTTCCCGCCTTGTAGCTTGAACTTCCATACTCATTATACTTTTCACACCGGGGTACCTCCCTCACATACATAGCCTTTCTCACTTCTTTCTCACTTTCACTCTCACTTTCGCTACTTTCGCTCTGTCCTTTCATACCCTCTTCCGAATACAAAGAGTCCACTTCTGCACTTACATTCATCTTACTCATTACACTCTTCTTCCCCCTCTTTTTATCCACTTTTATCCATTCACCTCCATCCACCTCACTATCACTACTGCCTTCACCCTCTCCCTTCTTTCCTGCCTTTCCCACTTCCTTACCCTTCTTACCAGTTTCCTTTCCCTTTCCCTTCTTCCCTTTTTCTTCCCCTGACTTATCCTTACTTTCCCTCTGTTCCTTCCCTTGCTTTTCATTCCCCGTTTCCTTACCCTGCCTCTCATTCCCTCGTTTCTTACTTCCTATTCCCATATCACTTTCATCACTCACGCTTCCATTCACTTCTTCCTCCTTTTCTTTCTCTCTTGCCCATTCACACGTTCCAGAGAACCTGCCTCCAACAGCCCCTTCTCCAAAAACACCCTTGAACATACCTTTCATCATTTCTTCCACACCTTTCATCATTCCCTCCAACTTTTTATCCATCCTCTCTTCCATCCTCTCTTCCATTCTCTCTTCTGACTCTTTCATCTCCCCTTTCATTTCTTCTTTCGCACTTCTTAGCATTCCCCCCATCTCCTCCAACTGACTCCTCAATCTCTCATTCTCACCCCTCAACCACGTATTCTCCTCTCTCAACCTCACCAGTTCCTCTTCCATCCTTCTCTTCAGTCACATTACCAGCCACCAATCTCACTTGCAGCTGCAATACCAGCTGCCCCACGTTGGGCGCCAAATATTATGTGGCGGAATTCACACCCACAAACAACACAACACGCAACACTCACCCTGATCTTCGGTTGCTGGAGATGGATAAGGTCCACGGTCGCCAATCACAGCACACAACCACGAAACAAAAACTTAAACCGACCCTCCACCAACAACGAACAAACAAAAAAAAAGAAGAGACATGAACCATTAAATGCTGGTACCAAAAAAACAGACGAACTCCCCGTTCACTTTCAAGGTTGGACCTCAACTGCCCAAGACTTCCCCAAAAACCGAAAAACTCCCGACAGACCGACAGACAGAGAGACAGCCGTAAAACCAACTCCAACAACCGAACCACTCACCATGACAATTACACTCTCTCTCTCTCTCTCTCTCTCTCTCTCTCTCTCTCTCTCTCTCTCTCTCTCTCTCTCTCTCTCTCTCACAAAACGTTGGGAAATGCTAAATAAAAACAAATTTCTGATCCCTCTATAACTGGGAGTTGTCTGGTCATAGGCTACACTGGGAGTTGTCTGGGTAATTCTAAGCCGGCTGTCCGCGGTGAGCTAGCCTATGGCAATTGACGTTTTCCTATGTTATTTGACGTGCTGAACAAGATTTTAAAATAACATTTTGGCGGTCGGCTGCAACTAAAATGTAATTGACCCTTGAAAACTGCACATCTATAGTGTGGGTTGCATACAGCTCAAGGGTAAATTACAGCTTAGCAGCAGCCTACCGGCAAAATGTTACCCTAAATTCATGTAAAGCAAGCAAAACAACACAGAAAAACGTCAACTGCCGTAGTCTAGCTCAACTGGATACTATTCGTTGCTTGCGACCAGGGTAAAGCCGCCATCTTGGGTTACGTAACCACTAGGGAGCCATGTGTTCAGCGGGGGGGGGGGGGGGCGGGGGATGGGGTTATGGCACTACACAGAAAGTACGAGTTGGTAAAGTGACGTAGGACTTACGTAGAGACGTGGCGATAAATAACAGTTACCCCAAAAAATAATGCTTCCATATAAAAAACACTATGGTAAATCTATATATTAGCTCCGTGCCTGTTTTTACTTTTTCAACTGGTTTTTTCTACACTTTTAGGGGTTCTGATACTGGCGGTGCATCTGTTTGTTGTCGGCCAAATGGAATGTCCCTTCGCTGTGTTTAGTACTGGCCCGGGGGGGGGCGATTAGTTCAGTACCCATACGTTAACAAGTTATTGCACTTGCCGGACGGGATATGAACCGTTTGAAACAGACATACCCGTGCTCTGTCTTGTGATGATCGCGTATGGAAACCCCTTGTTGGATGGACTTCACAGGTTAATTACAGTCAAGCGCCAAAAATTAAAGGTAAATTCATAATTAGCAACCAAAAAACTGTAGAAAAAGGTAATATTACAACGTGATTGGTTTAGTACTCCCAACCCCCAAAACACCCGCCAACTACTCTCTCAGTTAGGGGCACTGAGTGAACCAAAATCTCCCCTGTAAATCGACGCATTTCTTATGGACCCGTGTATTAATCTTTTCGTGAGCTTAACACAAGTTTCCACTAGTGACCCGAGCTGACTACAGCCCTTGAAGAACTGCTCAAATCTCAAAGGCTTAACCCCGTTCTCCTCAAAATACATTTCAGTCTCGGGGTCGCGTAAAAAATCAGTGATAATATTTGAACCAGAAACAAACAGATCCCAGATCTGTGACGCATAATTGAGGAATGCCATACTCAAATATGTGCAGTTGAAAAGCTCTCAGAAATTCATTAACAGATGAATCTGTGCATAATTTCAAATTTACTGCACGACTCCACATACAAGACACAAAGAATCCAAACTTTGACCTTTTGTCCATTACTCCTCACAAAGAAGGGACCCATGTAATCCATGTATATATAACTAAAAGGTTAGAAGGTTTTAACCTAAACTCCCGGTATGGACTTTGATTCAGTTTGAATGTCCGTTCTTTGAACCTCCTACACCAGATGCAATGCTTCAATGATTTTTTGACAACAGAAAAATAATGAGGAATCCAAAACTGCTTCCTAAGTTCTGCCAACAAGGAATAACAACCAGCATGAGAAAATCTCTTGTGTAAATCAAGAATGATTAACTGAGTCAGTCTGCTATGCTTCGGCAACAAAATGGGAAAATACGAAAGACTATCGTCTTTCCAACGGCCACACTTACTCTTTACCCTTAACATACCTTGTTGGTCCGGGTAAACGTTCAACTGAGTAATGATATT
Source organism: Macrobrachium rosenbergii (assembly GCA_039081455.1). Classification (NCBI taxonomy): domain Eukaryota; kingdom Metazoa; phylum Arthropoda; class Malacostraca; order Decapoda; family Palaemonidae; genus Macrobrachium; species Macrobrachium rosenbergii. Next base: position 2,489,894 of record JANJGK010000009.1, read on the forward strand.
AGGGATTTCCTTTACTCTCTTATCTTTATCATTAGAATAATTAAAAATCTCTGGGAAGTGAACATATTGGTCCCTCAAAATGATCTGCTTGCTAGCTTCAGTGAAGTAATCCTGTTCCACAATTTTTAAGTGACCGTACTTACTAGAATTCTTAGCTTTTAACCGAGACTTAAGGTTATTCACAAATAAAAGCACTTTCTTGTACGTTGAAATAAGACAATGTAAATTGGAAAATCGGTCAAGAGATATTATATGTTCAAGGGTACTAGTTTGATCACTCTTAACATTGGCTTCAAAGTTATGTATTACTTCAACATCCTTATCTGACCTAGCCAAGGGATTAGGAATTACAATTGTTAATAAATCATCCCTACTAAGCATGGAACTTGAACCATCTTTCAAAAAATTTGGTCCAATTAAATAATTTGTTTTCATTAACCTTTTATAAGACAAACATCTCGTGATGCAGTCGGCTGGATTATTGGTACCTGAAACAAACTTATAAGTTATAGGAAACTGTTCACAAAGCTTATTAATCCGAGATATTCTGTTCATCACAAACACAGACCTTTTTTGCATCTAATCCAGTTTGTTGTGACATGCATTGAGCCATGATAATGAAACAAAACTATCAGAGTAAAGATGCATGTCCACTACCTTGATGGGTTTGATGCAAGAGTCGCCACATAATTCTTGATATAATTCTGCTAAGACCTCTGTGCCGAAACTTACAGCTAAAAACTCCAGAGAAGGGACACTTTTCATTTCAAGCTGTTTATTTACTATTCTATTCTTTGCAAGCAAAAAACTAACTAAATTAGTTTCAGTATCCTGAATATAAACAACTGTCCCATAAATTTGTTTACTACTATCTGTGAATGCAATAAGTCTATAGGAACTGTTTCTTTTGCCAACAAATCTCTTCACCTCTATTACAGGAGCCGCATTGATTTGCTTAGTTATATTTTGCCACTCCCGAATAAGTTCTGGAGACAGTTTGTCATCCCAACCAAACATTTTATTGCACTGTAGGTTATGTAAAAATAGCCGACTCCTGTTTAACAAGGGACCATTAAAATTATAAACATCGTATTGTGAAGCAATCTACCTCAATATTTGTCTCTTCGTACTTGCAGATCCATCAAGTTCCATTCTCTTAGTGGACAACGTGTCACTAACTCTATCCCAACAGAATCCTAACAGTTTAACCTGACTAGGGGCTTTTTCATCTAAATTTGAATCAGTATACCTCTGCAACCCTTCGTAATTAGTTACAAACTGCTGCAGTTCAAATTGGTAAGGTTGGAAGATACCTTCCAAACATTCATAGGCCCACTTGAGACTTTCGGAATCATTCATAGTGACTGCCCCATTATCCATGTAAAGCAACTGATAGATTAACTTTTTCAAATCCTGAATTGGTTCCGAATCTTCCTCTGCGTCCATTACTAAAATCTTGTACAACCCAAGTAATAAAATAGCGGGTGAACAACGCAACCCAAATGGAAGCCTCTTATTCTTGAATGCAACAACAGAGAAGTCTTTTTCACTAACATTTCGGAACCAAAGGAAGAGGAGTTTACTTTGATCCGACGGACTCAAGGCAATCTGGTTAAAGGCTTTCTTTATATCAAAGCATAAAAATTTTTCATCAAATCTAAGATGCAATAAGGAGGAAGTGATTTTCTGGTTTAATGAAGGTCCCGAAAACGTAACTTGATTATGGGATAGTGTCCTAGGCTTATCCTTATCAGTTTCACACAAGTTTGACAAAAATGCCACACGGCATTTTGTAGTCTGCCGGGCAGGTTTCAACACGGGCATATGAGGAAGGAAGCTATATTCTGGATGATCCTCTAAAAACTGGTCTAACCTATCAATCTTCTCGATAATACCAATTTCTTCCTGTTGCTTGAAAACTTGATCTATCAGATCCAAATCCTCATTATTATTCTTAAATTTTCTAAGATTAGCTTTTAAAATAGCTTCTGCTAAATGGTGGTTTTTACCAAGAAGGTGATTAAAACGACCGTTCCACAGTAGAGGCATCACAAGTCTGCCATCCTCGTCTCGCCTGGTGTTATTAAGGACAAACCTAACCAACTTATTATTTAGCTCCATAGAAGTATCATACTTTTCGCTATCATAATTGGTAAATTTAAAACAACAGCTATCCAGTAACTCATCAGTAGCTCGTTGTAATTCTGACTCTGATACTTTACCTTTATCATTCAAAACACAAAAATTACCTTCAGCCAAAGGAATTAAATCATAATCATTACTTGCCATTTTACCTTCATTCGGGACAAGCAAGCCACAGGAAATACAATCATTGTCGCCGGCAACAGTAGTAGCATTATTATTAGTACAATAAGCACTAGCTTCAGAAACATAAGGCAAGTATTCAAAGTCATTTATGAGTTTATCTACTTTGCCTAAAAGCATGACCTCCATGGGAGTTTGAGAGTATACAGAACATAAATCTTTCCCGAAACTAACCATTGATTCCAGGATGCAATGTGCGGACCCTGTTCCTAAAACAAAATTAATATGCTTTATTTCCTCACCCTCACCGAGTAACTCCCTATCGGCCAATGAGTAACCCCGCTTCACAAATCCCTGTACAATTTCACTCAATCCAGCTAAGCTTAGTTCACTATTTATAGAAGGTACACATACTGCCTCAACCGTCCACTCGACACTACCGAATTTCATCGTAACCTCCACCAACTTTGTATCGTACCGTTTAGAGGTGTTAAAGCCATTAACAGTTAATGATATATTTTCCAAGACTCTAAGGTTTTGATTTTCCGCTACCTCGTCAGTAATGAAATTAACTTGGGAACCGCCATCTTTTAATCCACGAATCTGAAACCCATTTTGCAATTCACAAGTGAACGTGGGCAAAATCGATTCACTACTTACTTGACTTTGCAGCGCATTCGTAATTAGAACAGAGCTACTTGAAATTTGGCGATTGGATTTTTCATTACCGTTCTCAGCGGCACCTCCTGAACTAGCGTTTCGAGAATCGCCTTTTACCTTTTCGGGTTTCTTTAAATCTTTCTTTGACTGTCCTTCATCAACTTTAACACAAAGAAAACCAAAGTGCCATTCGGAATAATTAACGCAACGTTTTTTTAAACGAAAACGGCAGTTACTAGTATTATGATTTGAGTTACCACACTTTATGCAAAAATTCAAACTACTTAATTTTTCTACTTTAGCCTGTGGAGATCCAAATTTTGGGCACTTAGAAAGGGAATGTGAAGCTTCCTTACTGTCAATTTTATTACAAATTGGACATCCAAAAAATTTGGTAGACTTAACGTCTTTAACATTAAGATTAACAGCAAAGTTTGAGGCGGCGTCGTTTGACCCAGGACTGGTAATTTCTTTAGGATTATCCAATTTCTTCTTATGGCAGTTACCTAATACATGTCTGTAACGCTCACACGCTTCAAAGAAATGGTCATTTATTTCCTTTAAGGAAGGATGAGTCTTATTTGTAATCTGTGTAAGCTGACTTCTAAAAGTTTCATTCAATCCCGTCCAGAAAAAAAATATACGTCCATATTAAGACTCCTAACAGACTCTGTAAGCAGTCTCATTTTGCTTATATATTCAAAAGGGTCTTTACGGGAACACAAACTCATTTCTGTAAGCTTCTTAACAACGTTAAACTTTAGTGTCACAGGGGAAGCAAATGCACTTAACAACAATGATTTAGCATCAGAATATGACTGTTCATTAGCCTCCAGCGAATCAAGCAGCACCGAAGCACTCCCGCTAACCTGTTGTTTTAGCAATAACAGTTTATCATACTGAGGATAAGAGAATCTACTTATAGTCTCTTCGAATTGCGCGAGAAATTTAGTCAAGTCTTCCCCTTCCTTACTTGTGAAACGAGGGAGAGGAGCAATAGGACTTTTCAAGAGACTTCTGGCAATTTCAGTGGAATCTGAAGGAGAAAGTTTCGTCTCTAATAATGTAATGCATTCAATCAGTTTCGAATGATAATTATCACAAGCCGTTAAATCAGACAAAAGTTCGCTTTCATCTTCGTTTTCAGCCCATTTCATAGCTTGAATCCTTGAACTAACAACCTTTAATTCACTGTCAAGATCTTTAATTAACACTAGCGTAGTAGACCTTTCTATATCTGAGAATCTAGAAAATGTGTTCATTCTATTATGCCATTGTGTTGCCTGAGACCGCAAATGCTTCCTAGAGTTTAACAGTAACTTTAACTCAGACATTATGACAATTTGAAGCTATTCACATACAACGAAATTGAATGATACGAAATCTTAAAATAAACAGCAAGACGACCGTGACAATTAAGACAATTAAGGTCGATGAATAAAAGATTAATGCAAAATTGTAATATAAGCCCTAAGACAGCCCTCTTCTGAAACCAATCAACCAACATTTCGCAATACCTTTACTCTCATCCCGCTGAGGATGCCATGGACTAAACTTTATAGTAATGAACAATATAAGTAAAACAATTATTTAAAATTATTTACTAATTTAATGTTCCTGTGCAATTACTAATCATGTGAAATTTTAACACTCGAAAAGTTGCTTGATAAGGACAGGTGTGCTTTCAGAGAGGCAACCTAGCCAGTGATAACCCAATCACTGAATAGGTGATGCAGAGCCTCCCCAATCCATTACTGAATAGTTCCGCCCTTGGAATTCTGAAATTTTGAAAAGCACCTTTGAAACTACTTTCCAAATGTAAATAAAGAGGAAAACAGCACTAAATATTATTGTTAAAGACCCGAGTGAAACAGCAAAATCAATATTAAAATTAAATATGTTAAGTGAAGACGCTCCGAAACTAATGTCACCTAAACAGTACATCAACAACTGTCTATAGCACAACCTATATCAGAACCGTCAAAACTTTAATCTTAATGATGGAAGATTAATTCCAAAACCAATCGTAAATAATCTGTCACTCATACTGGACTTTTAAACAAGAATATAACTTTGGCAAATCGCCATAAATATAAGTTACATATTTCCAAGGGTTATTTATTTTAATAGGTTGAGAGCAAATAGAACCTTAAGAACGCTAAAGGCCTTAAGTAAATGTGGCTTAAATCACCATTGAAATACCGCATCTGTTATTCAGGGTGACATACCTCAAGCACATCCGTTCCTTTAAGTAATTGCTAAGGAGTAGAAGGAGGATCGCCGTGTCGATGGTGGGTAGCGATGCAGCTAAGAAGTAAGTCGGTTGACTGATCCAGTCGAGAGCCGTCCGCAGGCTATAGTTTTCTTAGGCGTTCATGACAAAGGACCTTGCGTCCTTACGAACAAATATGTGGGCCAAGGAGGGAGAATACGCTCCCTCGATATAACAAGTCTTCAGGTACGGTGGTAGGAGTGGAAGAACCGTCTTCCTTGGACTGGACCTAGCTTCTCCTTTGCTTCCATCCGGCCCTTTCGTTGTCGACTGGTGTCTTAACCCGAACTTCTGGAGAAACGTATAAGCAGCAGTACGGTTGTTTACATCAAACAATCAGTTTACCGTGAGGAACCAGATATTGTCGCCCGAATTGATGGGTATTTTGCCACTAAAAAAGGTTCATCAAGGGAAACTGATTACACAATTATTATATGTTTAAAAATCCATGATTCAAAATAAATGCGAAATTATTTTTCTTTACAACATGTTTTGTTCTTTTAGTTTTGCTAAAGTGAATTAAGACCAGGGAAACAGAGTTTTTTGATGGAGTGATGCCTTTTTACTCTAGAAGATTTCTAGTTTAATTTTTGATACCTCACACATATTCTGATAGACTTAATTTGGTTTTTCAAGTAATAAGTTTTTCCTAAGGGATCACTGTTACCTTTAGAGTACTCAGTCGTAATAATTAATGTCATGAGAGTTCAGGTATCTGGCTGAAGTGAGGTATATTTTTCAATTTTGAGATTAGTTGTGTAATAACCAGGTACACTTGATACGCATCGTGACATTATATATATAATATATATATATATATATATATATATATATATATATATATATATATATATATATATATATATATATATATATATATATATATATTATTTATTTATTTATTTATTTATATAACCTTTCAGTAACTTCAGCATTTTTATTTCAAAATTGACATGAATATTTTACTAAACATAAATATAATTGCATTCGTATCCACCCTCGAATTGTCGACAGGTTAGTAGGCATATTTCTAAAGATTACCTGACCAGATGCAAAAATAAGCTCATCGATTGCGATGGTTGAATCCTTCCACGTCGTGAGGGTTGAGGAGCATCCTGCGCCGACAACAGTTCCTGGTTCCTAGTTCCTGGTTCTTGGTTGTTGGTTCCTGGTCACTGGTTTGTGGTTCCTGGTTCTTGGTTCCTGGTTCGTGATTCCTGGTCCATGGTTCCTGGTTCCTGGTACTCGATCCCTTGTCCCTGGTTCTTGGTTCCTGGTTCACGGTCCATGATTCCCAGTTCCTTGTCCATAGTTCCTGTCTATGGTTCGGGGCTCGTGGTTCCTGGTCCATGGTTCGTGGTTCCTGGTTCTTGATCCCTCGCTCCGGGTACTGGTCCCTCGTTCCTGGTTCATTGTTCTTGGGCCATGGTCCCTGGTCCCTGGCCTCTAGTTCCTGGTTGATGGCCGTGGTTCGTGGCTCCTGGTCCATGTTTCTGATTTCTTGTACCTAGTCCCTGTTTCCTGGTTCCTTGTTCTTGGTCCACGGTTCCTGGTCCCTAGCCTCTGATTCCTGGTCCCTGGTCTCTGGTTGCTGGCTCCTGGTTCTTGGTTCCTGGTCCATGGTTTCTGATTCCTGGTACCTGGTTCTTGGTTCCTGGTTGTTACAACCCTCGGGGTTGTTATGCAAGTTCCTAATTAATAGCAGAATTGTTGTCAGTAATAAATGTAACTCAGTGCTAAAGGTCAGCGGAAAGAAACACTCAAGAAAACTCAACAATATTTAATACTTAATAAATACAAAATTTAAATCAACCTTGTGGGATATAATAAACACTTCAAAACCTCGGTAACAACCAGGAAGGACAAACACCGGTCCTTAGAATCCCACTGGATTCCCTAAAACCAAGAAAGCTAAACCCTATCAAAGAAAGATAAATAATAAGGAGGAAATGACAATTATTAATAAATAACTTGTTTGGATCCAACACTTTAGTTGGCCAGACCAAAAACTATCCTAATACTAAATGAAAGGAAGAAGGAAGGCAGAGAAAATCAAACAAGAATACAATTATAATCCCTACCTATTGCCACAAATCTAAATAAATGATACCTTATCTAGAATATTTATGACCCGTCGGGTTATGTTATAAAGTCACAGCATAAACATGACAAAATATATATACATATATATATATATATATATATATATATATATATATATATATATATATATATATATATATATATATATATATATATAATTAAATAATCCAACTGCTATATAGTATTTCTTCCACCAGTGGAGGCAGCGGAGGAGAAACAATTCCAGGGCCGTGATCAAATCGCCAATTCAGCTATCAGGGCAGGTCATGAACACCAGAGCATTCACATAAAAAGGAGGGTGATCCTATACGAAAATGAAGGATACTTAGTCTTACCTGGCGTCAGCCTCCATATAGATCGTTTCACGAGCTAGCAAGCTCCCAGATTCACAGCAGAAAACAGCTGAAAAGAAACGCAGAAACGGCAGGCAAATCCACATCAATGCCGGGAGAAAGCGACGGCACCGATTCCCTGGGAATTCCTCCTCAACAGGAAAAGCAGGAAACACTCGAGTCGCAGGTGACAAGAGGACCTGCCAGTCTCATATGAAGGACCCAAGTTACAGGTCGAGGCAGGAAACACTCGAGTCGCAGGTGACAAGAGGACCTGCCAGTCTCATATGAAGGACCCAAGTTACAGGTCGAGGCAGGAAACACTCGAGTCGCAGGTGACAAGAGGACCTGCCAGTCTCATATGAAGGACCCAAGTTACAGGTCGAGGCAGGGAACACTCGAGTCGCAGGTGACAAGAGGACCTGCCAGTCTCATATGAAGGACCCAAGTTACAGGTCGAGGCAGGAAACACTCGAGTCGCAGGTGACAAGAGGACCTGCCAGTCTCATATGAAGGACCCAAGTTACAGGTCGAGGCAGGGAACACTCGAGTCGCAGGTGACAAGAGGACCTGCGAACAACAGTCCAAGAGGAAGATCCGTAGACGTGGTCCAAAAAGCTGCCAAATAATCGTCAACCAAATTCCAAAAATCAGTCAGCTGCTCAAGGGACAGTCTATCAGGGGAGTGCCTATATCCCCAACTAACTCGGGCCGAGCTCCGACGTCCAGACATCACTAAGGAGGCGGTCATCAACACTCGTAGAAACAGAAAAACACTCGTTAAAAAATAGCTCGATAATATAAACAAACGGGAGGGAGGCGCCTAACCACACTGAATAATGTTAAATTAAGCACTTTACGTTAAGCACCAGAAATGACCAGACAACGGACACTAAAGTTCAAAAATAATGTAAACAAATACCCATTCAAAACAACGGCTATCTTGTCACAAAATGACTTTCTTAAAAAGTAGTTATTAAACCTAGAAAAAACAAGGCCGATCTAAATTTACATAATGCAAATAAAGAAAATAATTTAAGTTTACCTAATACCGGTTCGTGGTTCCTGGTTCCTAGTCCCTGGTTTGTGGTTCTTGGTCCTTGGTCCCTGGTACCTGGTTTTTGGTCCTTGCTCCATGGTTCCTGGTTCCTAGTTCTTGGTTCCTGGTTCTGGCCCTGGGTCCTAGTTCCTGGTATCTGGTCCCTGATTCCTGCTTTCTGCTCCGTTGTTCCTAGTTCCTGTCTCCTGGTCCCTGGTTCCTTGTACCTGGGTCCTGGTTCCTACAGTCATTTTGATACACCTATAAAGTCGCTTTGATACAAACCAAGCAGTTTCAGTTCAGCAAACAATCAAATTTGATTGATTAAAAAAACATTATATTTAATTAATAAAACTGGAACAAAATTTAAGTAATTCAAATATCTCGCATCTTGATTCTCTAATAATTTCGCGATTCTAATTTGCTAAAAATATCTCAAGTTTTTTTTTTTTTTAATCTAAATGTGCAGGGAAATAATGATTTATTTCGCTACTCTAATTTATTAAAAAAAATGTTTAATATTGCAAAAATTAACAATAAACTCGCCTTAATGGACCAAATAATGTTTTCGATTTACTGAGAAACATATCTTAGTTCTCTAGTAAGGGACTGAGCTGACAGGTTTACAGGAGAGAGAGAGAGAGAGAGAGAGAGAGAGAGAGAGAGAGAGAGAGAGAGAGAGAGAGAGAGAGAGAGAGAGAGAGAGAGAGAGTACCTTATAACTCGACCGATTTATCTCGGTACCTTGTCTTGTATCGAATCGAATGAATGGACGTACTGAAACGACTTGAAGTGAACCTGCCTTAGGCCTATGTCTTTAGGCTTTCAAGCAAAGGACTGTCTGTAAAGAAAAAAAGAATAATCTACCTTAATTCATTATATATAATTAATAATTTATCAGAATAGAATAGAATACACAATTTAGGCCGAAGGCCAAGTGCTGGGACTTACAAGGTCATTCAGCGATGAAAGAAAAATTGAGAGCAAAAAGGTCTGAAAGGTGTAACAGGAGGAAAACCTCAAAGCAGTTGCACCGTGAATCAACTGTTAGGAGAGGGTGGAAGGAAAGATGGAAGAAAGAATATGAAAGGAAGTACAGTAAAAGGAATGAAAGGGGTTGCTGCTAGGGGCCGAAGGCACACTGCAAGGAACCTTAAGTAATGCCTTCAGTGCACCAGGTGAGGTGTACCGACGACACTACCCTCCTCCCGGGTATTACTGGCAATCATTCCATCACTGGCTTCCAATTTCTCTCTTCATGACATAACAGGAAAAATGCCTAGCTATCATTCAGTAATGTCTACTGCAACTGACAGTAATTATTATTACCAATTTCTGATATTAAATAAGACCCTGAATTCATCTTATAGTTCAGAATCTGCACACGACTGACATTCTGACAGGCAGTGTGTCATTTCCTTCGTAAAATACAACTGAAATTTTGGTGCTACTACAGTATAGTAGGCGGCTACCTACGTGTTTCTACACTGTCTCGCCGTGTTTAGTACTAGCCCTCGGGGATCAAATGTCCTTAGCTAAGCCCATTTGATCACATTTGATCCCCAAGGGGCTAGTACTAAACAAGGCGAAACACATTTGATCCCTTAGGTAGACAGCCTACTACAGTAGCACCGATATTTTTCATATCAATTGCGCAGATTTTGCAGCATTTATTTCAGCTACTTAATGTATTGGAATGAAAATTTTTGTATGTAACATTTCACATACTTCCATTAACGATAAATAATTGACTCGGCCAATCATTAACATTCTCATAAGGCATTTCCTTCAGATGGGCAGCCAGCGGAGTGAGGGAAACGAGGTTTTGACAAAGTCAGATTCCCTCACTTTTGATTACATTTCCCAGACTAAGTCTGGCTGAAAAAATGTACAGACATAAGGGCACATGCAAGTTGGGTTCTTGAGAAAATTGATGTTATTTTTTTCAGACGTCAGTATCTCTAGCTAATTATGAAAAATTCTGTCACCATTAATTTCATAGCTCACACCCTATATCTAAGGGCTTTTCCAGTTAAAACTCAAACCATGCAAGCGTGGTCTCATATCAGACCTATTTCAAAGTATTCTCAAATTAATGGAAACTAATATTACTGTACTGACAATCTCAAATGAAGCAAGAGATCAGGAACTTTTGAATGCCTCTGAAGACAGTCTCATCAGTGACATACCACTCTTATATAATCACTCTTGGCCATTAAGCAAATCAGCATGGCAGAGATCGCTATCTGTCCTTTTAAGAAAGCAATTGACTTGATATGAGGCAGACGTCGATTTAAAGGTAAAACCAACTAAATGACGGGTTAAGACACTTGAAGAGTATCCAATTTCTGTCAAAAATTAAATTAAGGAAAAAGGTCACAAACCACCTACATATCATTAGTGTTGAAAACTTTTCATGAATTCAGCATTCAAAAGACTTTGAAACTAAGTTAGAGAGAGAGAGAGAGAGAGAGAGAGAGAGAGAGAGAGAGAGAGAGAGAGAGAGAGAGAGAGCCCATCAAATAAATCTGAATCTAATCCAGGTCAGAATCGAGAGAATCCCGGATTTTTTCTTCAAATCCCAGACTAATAAAATAACAAATACGGAGCTATACGAATGCAAAAGGGGTGCGTCTAACATGAGCTCGCACGCGCGTGCGCACGTGTGTAAATTTACCACTCTCATCACCCAGCATCCATAGATCCCATCCCCGGAGAAACTGGGGCAAAAACAGATACGATATATTGCTAATATCATTCAGAAGATGAAGAAGAACCCTGCTCACTGGAACAAGAAGCCCACCAAAGGGGCCATTGACTTGAAATTGAAGCTTCCAAAGAATATGTTGTCCTTTTGTGCTTTTGATGGCCATATTTGATAAGCGTCATAACATTGCTACAAAGACCTTAATTGAATCAGTTAAATATAAGTTGGGTCTCACTAGAAGCTATCATCTACCTTTCAGCAGTAAAGCAGTTCACCTGTGATCACGGTTGTTCCCTTAATTCAAACAGTATGTTGCAGAATCGTGATGCTTATTCAACAGGTATTCTAGTAATTGTTGCATTAAATATAGAAAGATTGATGAATTAAGTTACGTATTCATGATGTTGGCTGTTGATTACCAAAGTCACCCATATTAAAGAAAGAGTAAATAAACACTATTTTTTTTTTTTTTTTTTTTTTTTTTTTTTGACTTCAAAGGCGTCATTTCAGTTCCGCATTATCTATGCGATTTCCCTCACTTGAATATTAGATTACTGGATAGTAATCATTGCCTGATCTACTTTTGCTTCTTTTAACGATCGGTTCCTTGTTTGATAAACAATTTCACTTGTTTTGAGTTTTGTATTTTTTGCCTTGTTAGCGTCGGATTGAAAAGTGAAAGCGAACAGATTCCCGAAAGCTCTCTGTATAGATTTATTGTTAATTATATGTACCCACACATAACTGTGGATTTTTCTCCATAATCATTATTTTAAAAAGCACCTTTCATACTTTTCAGTTTGGGGATTTAGAGCACAGTAAATCTATATAGCTGGATCTTTGCCTCATTGCCTGAAACAAATAAGGACCATCAAATATCTTCTGTG
>JANJGK010000009.1:2507158-2509582 GCA_039081455.1 Macrobrachium rosenbergii
GTAAAAATTAAAGAAATTATCATTACCTCGTATGATGATGCAATAATAAGCCTGTCCATAACGGACAACGAGTAAATATTGCCGTTTTGATAAACAGTACTACACCGAGATATCCACACACTATCTTTTAGGTCTCTATGAACGAAGTCATCTGAGAAATTCTGATTACTTCGGACTTGCATGGTGTTTTTAAGTATCTAAACGTTTTTGTTTGCAGATTTAACATATATGATATAATTTGCATTGTATTTTCATATTCTAGAGTAAATTTACCGAGATTATGTGTTTTCTGTAAGAAAAAAAATAAAATTGGATGAACGAAATCTAAAGAAAATTGTATCTTCACTTTTCTTGCCGAGTGTACATATATGCATAAATATATATATTTGTGTGTGTTTGTGTTTGTTGTCGCACGTGCAAGACTAGCAGATTACATATATTTATATATTTATATATATATATATATATATATATATATATATATATATATATATATATATATATATATATATATAATGTGTGTGTATGTCGCGGCTCCTTTTCTTTGCAGAGACGAACGAGGGCCTCTGTCGTCACAGCCCCCGTAAAGGACAAGTTCCAGACAACAACGGATCCATGGAGGGGCCACCTGGGAATGTGCCCGCCCTACATGAAAAATAATGACAAAATACTATGGAAAATTAAATAATAACATACATGAGAAATACAAAAATGTGGAAAAGAATAAAAAATATATTATAGAAATATATATATATATATATATATATATATTATATATATATATATATATACTATATAATATATATATATATATATATATATATATATATATATATATATATATATATATATATATATATATATATATATATATATATATATATATATATATATATATATATATAATATATATATATATAATTTCTAAATAGATTATTTCCCACATTCTTGTATTTCTCATTGACGTGATTATTTAAACCTTCAATATTATTATTTTGTCATTATTTTTGATGAGGGGTACGTGCCTAGGTGGCAGCCCCCCCGCCACGGATCCGCTAGTGTCTGGAACTTGTTCTTTCCGAGGGCTGTGACGACAGAGGCCTTGTTCGTCTCTGCAAGGAAAAAAGATCCGCGACCCAGACGTCAGTTGACCTTCCTGAGGGGAGATTTGGGTTTATGTCTCGATCCCTAAACATTTTTACCGTGGCGACCGTATCATATGAATTTGCATTTTACATTTTATTAGAGAAAATGCATACATATACGTTAAGTGGAGGAGAAACGACGAACATAAAAGCCTTTTAAATGTGGAAGAGTTCCTCTGAATTTATCTGTGAATTATGTCATCCACAAAATTCCGATAGATAAGTTCACAACCTAAAACGAATCTGTGTTTGAAAAGTTTCAATTATATTTCCAAAGTTCTGAAATGAAACTTGCTCGTCACGTTGCTGGGATTAAAAAGGTTTCATAATTATGAGCTCTCAGTAATACAACCTATTATACTAATAAACATCCACGCACATTAGAATAATAAAAAAAAATATATAAGAAAATTTGTAAAAACATGCTTTTATTAAAATGCACTAAAAAGTAAAAAGTAATATTTGAGACACAATAGGATTTTCTTACAATTAGTCATGTCTAGAAAAATAAAAGCGTGGGCCCCAAATATGGAAGGAAATGATATAAGAAAAGAAATAGATTTTTCGTTTCTTTGTAGCATTTCCTTCCATGTTTGAGGCAAAAGCTTTTATTGTTGTAGACAAGATTAACTGGTAAGAAAATCCTGTTGTGTCTCAAATATTACTTTTTACTTTTTAGTGCATCTTGATAAAATCCCGTTTAAAATTTTTTTAAATTTTTATTTCATAATTTTTAGTTTTGACAGATATTGAAACCGATTTATGATTGTAGTTAACAAAACTGATATCCGTTATCAGGGGAGGGTGAGGGAAGGGGGAAGGGGGGGAAGAGGAGGTGGGAAGGGGGAATGGGAGGGAAGGGAGAGGGGAAGAGGAAGGAGAGGGGGAGTAGGAAGGTGAGGGGAAGGGGAAGAGGAATGGCAGTGGAGGGGAGGGGGAGGGCAGAGGGGGAGGGAGAAGGGAAATTGGATGGGAAATGGGGAGAAGGAGGGGAAGAGGGAAGAGCTGGGGAGGGGAATGGGAAGGGAGGGCAAGGTGAGTGAGAGAGGGAGGGAAGGAAAATGAGAAGGGGGATGGAGGGGGTAGGACACAGCTAAAGTAACAATTGATAGTGTGCTTCGGAAGGGCGAGGGGAGGGGGAGGGAGAGGGAAGAGGGAAGGGGAGGGGAGGACACAGCTAAAGTAACACTTGATAGTGTGCTTCGGAAGGGCGAGGGGAGGGGAAGGGGGAGGGAGAGGGAAGAGGGAAGGGGAGGGGAGGGGAGGACACAGCTATAGT
>JANJGK010000009.1:2509682-2512182 GCA_039081455.1 Macrobrachium rosenbergii
ACTGAGAGGCAGGGCAGGGTTGGGGGGGGGGGGCAGGGCAGGGGGAATATGAGTGTCACCAGTTATGTTATCATGGCTTGATGATTAACAAGAGGTTTGGAAATGAGCACTCGACAGGGTCATGATAAGACTTCCCGAGTGCCACTTGTAAGGCAACTGCTTTGCTACCCCTCGATTTTGAGGGATAAAGATAAATGAGTAAGGGTGGATCTCATCTTATAAAAGTGGCAATGCCATCATAAGAGGGAAAGCAGAAAAAATAAAGAAGATGATTAGGACATCCAGAGTTTAGATGATTTACAATAAATATTCACTTGCTTTCCTTCTCCAGATATTGAGGCCTTTTCATAAACCTCTTATCCAATTAATTGTTGAGAGAGAGAGAGAGAGAGAGAGAGAGACGCCACTGAAGAACTACATCACAGTAAACAAGTGATTTCAAAGACCTCAAAGATATAACGAGGGAGAGATAACCAGTGATTAGTGGCCATATCAGTGTTATCTCTCTCTCACATACACTGAGAGACTCTACTCTCTCTCTCTCTCTCTCTCAATATATATATATATATATATATATATATATATATATATATATATATATATATATATATACATTATATATACATATAAATAAATAAATAAATTTCTGACTCACATCAGGATCGAACCCAGGTCTTTCAATTGAAAGACGAGACCACTGCCAACCAGGCCACTCAAGTCATGGAAGAAGTTCGAACCTGAGTACCACTGTACTTAAGGCTTTACCTGGGCCGGCCAACTGCTTGCATACCAGAGTGTTTTCGCCAACTTCCCGACTCACCAGTGACCCCATTGACAGCATTTCATTCGGATTATCCTTTTTTAGTGAATATATTAGAAATACCAACACTTAATCACGTGTGGAACAGAAATCATTTTCTGACTCACATCCTGATGTGAATCAGAAATTGATTTCTGTTCCACACGTGACTGTGTGCTGATATTTATAATATTATATATATATATACTCGTATATATATATATATATATATATATATATATATATATATATATATATATATATATATATATATATATATATTATATATATATATATATATATATATATATATATATATATATATATATATATACATACATATATATATATATATATATATATATATATATATATATATATATATATATATATATATATATATATATATATATGGATTGTATTGCATTTTTTCGAATGTTCTAGTTGCATTTCTGATTATCATATAATTTTCTACGTACAAGTTATTATATGTAATGATGATGTAGAAACATTAATATTAGTTTGCAAAATGTCTTTTATGCAAATTATTATTTGACAAGGATTTCACAAGAAATTAATGACATGTTTCTTTAGAGAACTATAGCGAGAAAGAGAGAGCAGAGATTAAGCCATGTGTCTCTTCTTATGGCTTTGTTACCAGCTGGCTGATTTGTCATCGAGACATCTTTTGTTTTGATTTACCAGTCCAGGTTTTGGGCTATCACCATCTCGGTCTTCGTCTGCTTATTAAACATGCTGATCATATGCTTTTTTTTTATCGTGATGCTGGGCGCTCACAATTTCCTGTTAAGAGTCAAGTGGCCAAACTTCATGTTAAGATGCTTCGAGCCATGAGATCATCTGTTGTCTTAGAGACAGATCCTCTTGCTGGTCACATATTTTGTTTCCCGAATGTGCCCTGATGGAGACAATTGCATCAGCCCATTCTGATCGCGTCACTGTGACCAGAGTCAGCTTCACTTGTGACCGGAAGTCCAGAATGTTCTTTGGGTCTTGGTCCCAAAATGTTTTAGAATATTCATTGAGAGGCCAAGGTGTAGATTTAAAAGAAGAATTCCTCTCTCTCTCTCTCTCTCTCTCTCTCTCTCTCTCTCTCTCTCTCTCTCTCTCTCTCTCTGTCTTATACCCATTTAGTAGATTTTTTTGTAAAGTAATGTAGATTATTTTTATACTGGGCACTCTTTAGTGTTTGCTATATTTGTTGTGAAATCTTGGAGTTGCATTTGAATAAGACTGTGAATTCTGAGTGTTTCGTGGCACCAAAACAAGTAAGGTATTTTTTGGCAAAGGCCAGAACTGCAATTAGCAGGTATTGTACTTGACATTTATACCATGGTAGAATTTGAAGGGCATTATTTGAAGGGTATGATTTGAAGGGTATAATTTGAAGGGTATGATTTGAAGGGTATAATATGAAGGATATGATTTGTAGGGTATAATGTGAAGTGTTTAAATAATCTGAAGTGTTTAAATAAGTGATTAGTAGACCGGTCAATATATTAAGTGATTTTTGCTTTAGTGAATTTACATTACATTTCATTTTCATGTTTTGTGTAATAGTGTGTTCTTAATGTCATCTGAATTATTTAACTCTTTTTGAATTTAATAGTTTTTGTGTTTAAACTCCATTAGCTTTTTCAAGATGTTCACTCAGTTTTGACTCACATATTAACATTTTGG
>JANJGK010000009.1:2514682-2522182 GCA_039081455.1 Macrobrachium rosenbergii
TAACCAGGTGCATAATTGGCCCTCGAAAGGATTTGAGTTTGACACCCCTAAACCTGCCCTAAACCCAATAATTGATTTGCATTCCTGTTGATTGCAAGGTGAAAATCATCTTCCTTCAGGAACTTGAAGCTGCAATTCATAACAGAGCAACTAAAAAAAGAATCTCTTTCTTTTGTCATTCTTCCCACACTTATTCCAAAGAAGGTCTGGCATTTCTTCCATAATTACTCGGTCGTTCAATCAAATTATTTTTTACTCCTTTCAAATCATTGTTTCCAATAATAATAATAATAATAATAATAATAATAATAATAATAATAATAATAATAATAATAATAATAATAATGATAATAATAATAATAATATAATTTGGCAGCAGACCCTCTATAATAATAATAATGGAATCCAGCTCACTTATTGTGCTCGTTGTACATTGCATCAATCAATCAGTCAATCAATTAGTGATGCTGCCGTGTTCACCTCTCAAGTGAGAGAGAGAGAGAGAGAGAGAGAGAGAGAGAGAGAGAGAGAGAGAGAGAGAGAGAGAGTAATAGACTCTGTCTGTCTTTATCTGTCCTAATGACGCCCCGATTCTCCCGCGCCTTCTGTCTACCCTTTCTTCTTCTTCTTCTTCTTCTTCTTCTTCTTCTTCTTCTTCTTCATTGATGAGTCTGCATCCATTTGTGCGTTTAATCAAAAGGAATAAAGTTTCGTATTGAACTCAACCCTTCAGCTGCAGTCTCTGGGTGGTTAGAAATGCAGTTACTGTACAAGCTACTTATTATTATCGGACGAAGTTGTCGTCACCGGTCGGTGACGATAACCTCGTCGTAACGCACGGGTTATATTCACCGTTATTATTTCCACATAGCTATTTTCTTAGTAAAAGAAGGGTAGTATAAAAAGTTCTTTTTTCTTTTTCTTTTATTAAAATACATTCTCAACGTCAGTATAGTAAGAAAAAAAAAAAAGAGTATTTCAGAAAAAGCATGAAAATAAACTTAATGCATCATTCGTAAAATCAGGATAGGAACTCCATTGTTTTCGAGCCTTTTTCCGCTTTTCGTTGCTCTTGCCGCTTCCTTTCCAGCTTTTGAATGATTAAACCGACCTCAATTCTTTGGGACGACCCCCCTTCCGTTTCACTGAGGGGAGATAAACATTTGCTAAGTTGAAACGTTCTGAGAGTGACGTCGGTTCGTCTGAAGAATGTAACTTTTTCGGTGCATCCGCCGTAGGCTAGATGGTATGGTACGGGACAATCAATTTCCTCCGATGGACATGGAGGTGGATTCTGTGGGGTATGACTGCACGTGTGCCGGATTCGTCATCGTCGTTTAAAATCCTGCAGGCATTATTTTCTTCCCACATTCGGAGATTTTTGAGAGTATCTAGTCGCCTGTGGAAGACTTGCGTTCCACTTCTTGTGAGTGCAGCTGTAATCCTTTGAATGGTTTCTTCTGATTGTCGGAATTTTTGTGCTCGGGGCATTGGGTGCTGATGTCTCGGGGTTTGTGATATAGATGACTGATTTTCTGGAACAGTTGCTTCAGGCATCACTATGTTTTCTTTGTGCCACCTACAGTTAGTATTAACTGTAGTTGCATCGATATCACCTCTCCGTAATACTGCAATAATATGCTTGCAGGTGCTGAGAGTAGAAACTGCATGAACATCTAAGCTCACGATCATTAATTTCCACTTCATAACAACTAGAATTGATTGATTCACTGAATAAAACAATATTCCACCAAAGTTACTATACAATACAAATATAAACAGGTGTGGAATAGGGGTGAATGGGAAAGAAAGACAGACCAATAATTATTTAATTATTTTTATTAAAATTGGCACTGCACTTTTTGTCAGCTCAACAAATGCGTTTCTGTCTCTTCCAAGGACCCACTTCACATTCAGCGAAAAAGTAACGTTACCTATAATCAAAGGAAAAAGTTCAGTTACTTCTAAGAAATTGTTAACTTCACTTGTGATCAATTAAACACAGTTCAAGCAAATTAAAAAATCACTTTCGACCTTTTAACTCAATTGAGTTTAAAGCTAGTGCTAAATAAGGAAAGATTTTTCATGGGGCCTTTTGACAATGATCGGCCAAAGCAAAAGCAATGACTACTACCCAACTGGTATAACAAAGCACCTTGGAAACTTTTGTTTTACTCACCCAAACAGAGGCTGACGAAGCACTTTACAAAAGTTAATCCATGAAACTGAAGAAGTTGATGGAGCACTATAACTTTGAGGCCTTGCCAGCTTCATCAGGGCGGGTAGTTAGCGGGATCTGGACTCACGCTCTATATCTCTGACGCAGTACCTCAAACAAATCATCCACAGTTAATTACATATGTTTAAAAGAGAGTTCATAAAGTTTGTTCACCACAGTCGGCGCGTGCACTATCTTGAAGCAGAAATGCTCCAGTGATGGGGGGCAGGGAGCACAAAGCAGCTATATTTGCTGCTATCCGGTAAGTGATACCAACAACTGTTTGCCTTGGTACTTGTACTTGTACTTGTACTTGTACTTGTACTTTTACTTGTACTGCCAGAGTAGGGTACTTCATATCTTGAAGTTACCTTTTAGCGTCCCTGGCAAGGAATCTGGATGAAGGTTTTCTACAATCCAATATTTAACCTTCCTGCGTCCTTGTCAAGGAATCTGGATGAGCGCTTTCTTGTGAGAAGCTCAAAAGTTTCCAAGGGGAAAAAGTTTAACTTTAAAAGAAAAATCTTTCCTTATTCGGGAAGATACTTAAAATTATTATTTTTGTACACTGGCCGCCCGAGGTGAACAAATTAACATATTTGTGAAACAAACAAATATATACAAATAATGTTTGTATCCACTAGGACAGCGTCGAGCCTGCATCCCGTGAATACTCAGTATATTACAATCATAAAAACAAAACTTACAACTGCCATTCAGATAGCAGTTTTAAACAAGCATGACAGGATGTACTGTCCTGCCCATTTAAATCTACAGGAGAAGCAACAACAGCTCTAGCCATACTCACCACATTCTCTTCAGCTTCAAGAAGCGCTTTATTACGCTCTTGGCATAACCGAGCCGCTTCCCTGTTTCCACTGGTCTTATGAACCTGTGGTTCAGTGGGAACTGATTCTTTGGACTGGCTTTCACTCGGACCATCAAAGGTCTCCGTTAAATAAATGAGGTTGTCGACATGACGTCTGACAACTTCCCCATTAGCTTTACGCACGTAAGCAGCGGTAACCTCATTTAGGTCATTAACCTCTACCTTTAATACAACTCCTAATGGGTAATCAAAGGGTTTGGAGAAATTACTCTTTATACATACCAAATCGCCAACCTTCAATAGAGTATGTCCTTTCTTGGAATATCTACCTTTCCGATCAATGGACTGATGTAACAAATTGGCTACAAATTCCTCTCTATACAATTTCTCCAAATTATGTCTAACCTTCTTAAGCTTATTATACTTAGAAAGCAAGAGCTTTTGATTATCTCCAAATATTTCGTCAGTATAGTCCCACGACTCTTCAAATTCAGTAGAATTAAGTTGAGGAATAATACTAACACAAGGAACATCATAACCTTTTATAACCATCTCTGGAGTCAGAGGTACAGGAACACAATGGTTCGTCTCTAGTTTAGTCAAAGCAGACTTAAAGGCAATAGGTCGCTTATTAATAAGCATTTTACTCTCACTAATTAAATATTCAAAATCAAAGTAGTCCAAAATGTTATTTCTTATACTGGAGGTTATTATCCTCTTTACTTGTTTAACCATTGACTCGACGAGTCCACCAAGTTTAGGAGAATAAGCAGGATATGGGTGAAACTTCATAGCCCGAATATTATATTTTTTCAAAAACTCTATACATTCTGCGTCGTTTAAATACGATACAGTTTGCTCAACTCCAGCTACAATTGGACTACCATTGTCACTAACGATCAATGAAGGGATACCATACTCAAATATATGGAGCTGTATAGCTCTGAGAAAAGAAGCCTTCTCCATTGACCTACATAACACCAAGTTAACAGCTCTGGACCATAAACATGAAATTACGAGTACATAAACCTTAGACTTTTGTTTTGCACTATCTGTGACCATAAAAGGTCCACAATGATCAACACAAATATTCCTAAATGGAATAGAATCAGGGTTTATCCTAAAATCTCTGAATGCATTTTGATTAATTTTTATATTACGGGAATTCAACCTCTTGCATACCAGACAATTATTCAATACTTTTTTAACAGTTACAAACCCATTAGTTATCCAAAATTGCTTCCTTAGCAGACTCAAAGTCTTATATATACCAGAATGACCAGTCCTAACATGCATGTCCCAAATAATGCTTTTTGCAACAGGGCAATCCTTTGCTAATAGGATAGGACACTTCTCGCTATAAGAAGCTCTTAAGTTCTTCAGTTTACTTTGTACTCTTATTATATTGTCTTCGTCCAGAAAAAGGTTAAGCTGAACCACTAACTGGTCTGTACATTCTCTCTTTAACAATGATTCGTAAGAATTTCTAAATGTTGATAGCTGTGCCTGCGAAATTAAGTATTTAAAACTCGATAAATATTCATTTCCAGAATTTGGTAACGACTCTGGCTCACCACGTGTACATTTCCACTTTAACTTCAAATTATTCACGAACCTGAATACGTAACTCAGAACCTTCACCGCTTTAGAAAAGCTTGAAAACTTAATTAACGGAAATAGTGGTTCGGCTTCAGACAAATTAACCTCAACTGGAAAACTACGCACAGGTTTCTGGTCTGGATAGGGAACACTAATTCTAAATTCGGAATCAATATTGTCAACAAATTTAGGCCCAGACAGAAAACATGTATTACGAAGAGTTTTTTCTGATACACACCTCGTCAGAACATCAGCAGGATTACGAATGCCGTCTATATGACAAAAAATTACCGAATGTTTCTCGCACAAGCCAGAAATATCGTTCAGTCTATTATTTATTAAAACATTCTTCTTCTCAATTTTGCCAAAATCTATCTCTTTTGACTTTATCCAATTCAAGGTAATCATCGAGTCCGTGAATGCATATATCTGATCTATCTTAATTGGTCGAACAGCACAAGAAATATTGTCGTATAAATCCAGACTAGCTTTTACAGCAAGATGTAAAGCTATAAGTTCCAAAACGGGAATGGACTTAGTTCTTAGGTTTTTAGAGATTACGGAATTCTTCGCTAAAACTAAATGCATATTAGAAGTGATTACTTCGTGAAGATAAATTGCACAACCTAAAAGTTCTTTACTAGCATCTGCATAGACAACCAAATTATACACACTCTCTCGGTCCCCTATTGAGCGGTTAACAACCACTTCGTTGCTCTTATTTATTTGCTTAGAGATTTTTCCCCATTCTTTACGCTGCTCTGGAGTCAACTGATCATCCCAGCGTATTTTACTATCTATTTGAAGTTTATGCAAAAATAATCTTGCTCTATTCAAGATAGGAATGTTTATACCAAAGGGATCAAAATTAGATTGAAAAGTGCTTAGAACTTTCCTTTTAGTGTTGGCTGTGGGATCCAAGTACAGTTTACGTGTTTTAATAGTATCATTCTTCGTATCCCAGTAAAGACCAAACAATTTCTCACAATCCTTTTCACTCTGTAGTTGATACTGCTTGCTTACGTTCGGTGAATTTGTATTGAACTGTTGCAATTCGAACCCATATTTATTAAAAACTTCAGTAGCTAATTTCAAAGCCTTGATAAGATCACCCTCACTGTTAGAAGTATAGGACAAATTATCCATATATGATAAATCATATAATGACTTCCTAATCTCTGTTAACTCAGGATCTTCGTCACTTGCATTAAGAATCAAAATATAGTAAAGTCCAAGCATTAACAAGAACGGCGAAAATCGCATTCCAAATGGTACTCTACAAAATCTATACCCAATGATAGAAAAATCACCCTTGGACACATCTTTGAACCAAAGAAACAATAGCTTATCGGTGTCTTCCCTTCTAAGTAATAGCTGTAAAAATGCTTTCTTCAAGTCAAAAGTTACTAAAAACTTATCAAAACGAAGAAGTAATGTCGCTACTTGAATTTTATGATTTAAGTTAGGTCCTACTTGTGAACATTGGTTATGAGACAGAGACCTAGCACCAGTATTTTCACCCAAATTGGATAAGAAGACTACTCTGCACTTAGTAGATTCAACGTTCTCCCGAAAAACTGCATTATGAGGCAAAAATGATGCGTCATTATCTCTAGAATAGGCGGCTATGTTATCAA
This sequence comes from Macrobrachium rosenbergii, assembly GCA_039081455.1. Taxonomy (NCBI): domain Eukaryota; kingdom Metazoa; phylum Arthropoda; class Malacostraca; order Decapoda; family Palaemonidae; genus Macrobrachium; species Macrobrachium rosenbergii. The sequence goes on from JANJGK010000009.1 coordinate 2,520,966, forward strand.
TACGTTCTATGATCCCATCCATTAATTGTTGATGGATAACCTCATCATACTCTTTCAATTTCTCGGGGGAAAGTTTCTTTCTCTGAGAATTTAAAACACTCTTAGCTAAATTGTAATTTGGAGATAAAAGAGGTGCAATTTCTTTTTTCCAAAGACAAGGCATAATTAACCGTCCAGACTCTTTATCAACTTCTATGCTTGACAAAACATTATTAACTAAATCAGTTTCTTCTTGTGTAACACTAGTATTTCTGGTATCATCATGAATATTAAGCAGAGAATTTAACATATCGTCCAAACAATCTTCTGTAGCCTGTTGAATCTTTGAGTAGTCAAAATCCTTTTTCTCTTTAAGCAAAGAACTAACTGTAGTTGCATCGATATCACCTCTCCGTAATACTGCAATAATATGCTTGCAGGTGCTGAGAGTAGAAACTGCATGAACATCTAAGCTCACGATCATTAATTTCCACTTCATAACAACTAGAATTGATTGACGCGGAGTAGCTACTTGGGGAATTAATTAGACTGGATAGATGGAATAATCGAATTTTCATGCGCTTGTGGTTTTCAGACATAAGTTTCACAGCGTGCTCCGCATACTTGCGATACAACTTACTAAGAAGTGGATCATTTGTTCCATATTCAACTGAAGTGCATTTTTGTAAAAACAACTGATGTGCTCGTTCATGATTTAAAACAGTTGTGTAGCATAATGTTTCTAATGCATTCAGACACTGAAGTGGCTGCAGATAGCTTTCCATTTTCCGATTCAATTCGGTTATTGGTATCGTTGCCAAATGTTAATTTGGAACTTCGTAAATAAGCTGCCTACATCTCTTGACACACAAGCCAGTTTTGAGCGACCTATTGAAACAACCCGGAATCTTGTTGTTCTAATGTTTGTAAACATGACTGAAAACGTTCTTCAGAATTAGCATGTACAAGTTGTTTGACTGTTGCAAAAATATCATCTTTTTCTGTAACTGGACGTACAAGATCCGACACTCTTTTCTTCAAGTATTTAAGAACATGAACTTTACATAGCAGAATCATGGCTGATGGAAGCGCAGTTCGAAGAGCTTGAATTTCATTGTGATCTTTATCTAACATTACGGTCTCAGTCTTGCTCAAGTCTCCCGTCAGTCTGCAAAGCGATGTCAGAAGCGATTTTACATGCACTCTTAGGGTCTTATTGCTGCCAGGATTTTGTCTCA
>JANJGK010000009.1:2527182-2544682 GCA_039081455.1 Macrobrachium rosenbergii
TCCCTCTTTCTCTGAAATATATTTCGTCTTTGTCCCGATCATCAACAGCCTTGGAATAATCACCTCGTGTCCACCTTCGCTGGACATCCAGCAAGACTACGCAACATTTGATACATACTAGCAATAGGCGTTCTACATCTGTTATTATATAGGTATCTAGAACTCTACATGTGTTGCTATAATATGTTAAACTAATCTTTCTAGTACTTCTGTCGACAGCCTTAAGATACATCATGATTTTCCTTGGAATGGAATCATTCGATTGTTTGATAATATGTGATTTGTTTCCCTCCAAGGACGAGGCATTGTTCCAACTAATCTGTTTATCATCCTCTTCAGTTCCCTCCTTCTAATCAGTACTCAAGCTGGGCCCACATGATCTTCAATGTCATTTCTTTTTCAATGGCTTGTAGCTACAAAAAATGGAATTTAGAGTTGTGAGAGAGAAAGAACCCATACGTGATCTGGTTCAGGGAGAGAGAAATAGAAAGGTTTAGATCTAAACCCGTTTTATGAAGGAAACGTTTCGAAATGAAAACGGGGGAGGAGGGGTGGGAAGATGGAGCTGGGGACGGTTCACACCAAGACCTGAAGCTATAATGTAGCCAGTGGGAAAGAGCAGGACACACTCAATTACCTTTTGGGGCTCGTTGTGATCCTATGCTTGCGGAAGACTCCTACAGCGTAGGTCCAGTCTCCAGGACGTTGTTGTCCACAGGTTTAGTGAGTGACTTGTCCCTTGCTCCTGCAGCTCTTTAGTGGCATTTCAACCTTTAATGACAGAAATATATAAGCAGAGTGGAAGATTCTTAAGGTATAAGAGTCACAGCCAAATGCCAGCCCAAATTCTCACTGGAACCGTGTTGGTTTAATACTGTATGGCAAGAAAAGTCAATCAGCCAATATCATTACACGATAAAGCAGCTCAATTAAATATGAAGATATATCTAATTTTGTCATCTGTCACAGAAGAGTCAGTGAAATATTTCTCCCTACTTAACACAGGGAAGTTCACTTGAGATACATTCACCCAAAAAAAAGGAATAAAATTCAACTTCTCAAAGTTGAGCACACAAATTCAACGTGGTTTCTTACAGCCTCTCTAGCCCTTAAACGCCGACAGGACGTACCATACGTCAACTAAAATTGTCTGTTGGGTGCTGAGTGGACGTATGGTGCGTCGACTAAAAATGGTTTTTTTAAATATTCGCGGAAAAATGATTATAGGCCTAGTTTGCGAAAGGTTTTAAATCACGCACCTTGAGGGATGCTGGGAGTTCACGGATCATGCTGTTGTTTTGTTTATAAGCGTCACCCAGATGTGCATGCGCGAATTTCTTCCTTCTCGCACCAAAAAGCATCAGCGTCGCATCATCGGAGAGCGTTATCTTGACGCATCCGTGTTTTGCAGAACTTTGGTGAGTGTTTGTGTATTTGTGAGGCAACAGGACGTTTGCAGAGATGTCCAAACGTCGTCAGGACCGTGAAAGGCGTATATTGCCTGTTGGTAGTGAGCATGTGAGACGAGTTTTAGACTGGGATGCTGGAGAGGGACCAAGCACCCAAGATGACCCAGCTTCTCAACGCCATGTCGTGTGGCCACGTGTGACTGAAGGGGACCAAGGACCATATCCCGTGCCTTTTACGACCCCTAGGAAGCATCGGGATGTCCTGAGGGGCATCCATAAGCATTTGGGAGGCCTCCAACAAAAGGACATTGACGAGTACTTGCTGGAGCTCGATCGAGAGCAGGTGGAAAGTCCTCATTTCGATGGCAGTTGGTCATCCAGTGATGAGGACATCACGCCTGATGTTAGTGATGACGAGTACTTGCTCCCAATGTCCGTACGGGAGCCACAGGAGGAAACTGAGCTTGAATTTAGTGGTTTCAGTGCGCATGAGGGAGAGTCTGAGGAGGAGGAGGAGGCCCCGATTGTGGCTGGTGGGGACGAGACAGAAAGTGATGTTGAAAGTGAGGGAGATGGGCCAGTGGGGAGGTTGGGAGTGCGAAGTCGTGCCCGCACATGGGCCCACAGAAGGTCGCAGCGTCGCAGCAGCTTGGGTGAAGGCCGTTCGCCCGAAAGTGATGAGGGGTGGTCGGAGGACCCCACCCCACCTAACATGCACCCATTCACGGCAGCACCTGGACTGACCGTCCCTGTGCCTCTCACTGCACTGGGGTTCATTCAGCTCTTCCTGAAGCGGGAATTGCTGGAATACCTCGTTGCAGAGACGGCAGATTACGCTCGGTACTGCCGTGAGGAACTGCAGACGACGTTGTCGTATCGCTGGCGGGGCTGTAACCTCACGGACATAGCGCATATTTTGGGGCTCCACATTTTTTTTGGAATGATGCCTGCTGCTGACGTCAGGCAATATTGGAGGCAGAATTTTTTTTTAAGTACGCCCAATGTGCCCGGCATTATGCCCCGTGATAGTTTCCTGGCGTTGGACAGGTATTTCAACGCCTTCAACTGAAGGGCCGTACCCCGGAATAACCCTGACGGCCTCATCTTAGTCCACCCAGTGTTGGAGTACATTCGTGAACGGTCCCAGTTTCTCGTGGTTCCTTCCAAGAACCTTTCTTTGGCTGAGGGGATGATGCCATACAAAGGGCGTCTAAGTATAAAAGTGTACAACCTCAAGAAGCCAAAGAAATACGGCGTAAAGTTATTTTTTATTACGGAATCCAACACTGGATACGTCGTGGACTTCTCGGTGTATTCTGGGGTCTTCTCCATGCTGCGTGACACTGTCTTCGGTCTTGTGGGTCGTTTCCGTAACCAGGGATACCACCTGTTTATGGATAATTATTATAACTCGGTATCCCTGGCCCAGGAACTGTATGAAGCAGGTGTGCACGTCAGTGGTACCCTTCGGTTGGTGCGTGGTGCCCCGAATGTCCTCAAGAGGTTTGCTAGCCAGCCGCAACATCTGGCAAGAGGAGAGACAGAGTGGCGGCGGAAGGGAGATGTCTTCGTTGTCTGTTGGAAGGGGGTCCGACTTGTGCCCATGATTACGACGAGTCATGAGCCCATCCAAGAAGAGATCATTCAGCAGAAGAAGACACGTCGGCAGGGCCGAGTTACGTATGAGGAGTTTCGTGTCCAACACCCTACTGTCATCGGGCACTACAACAGGCACATGGGAGGAGTTGATCTCTTTGATCAACTCATCCAGTATTATCCCTTCACCAGGAGATCCAGGAGGTGGACACAGAAGCTCCTCAAATACCTCCTTCAGTTGGCCCTCCAGAATGCTTACATCCTCTACTGTGGGTACAATTTTGACGCTCGGAGGTTGTCCCACATCCAGTTTCTTGAGGTGGCTGGGAATGCCCTCATAAACTTTAATCCAGAGGAGTGGCCTTCCAACACCGCCCCCCTGCCCCGAGCTCCAGATCTGCCCCAAGAGGAAAGGGCAGATGTCGCTAGGAGGGCCAACCTCGGTCTTCCTGCTCCTGCCGACGTCGCCCCTGCTGCCACTGCCCTTGATGATGCCGCCCTTGATGATGCCGCCGCCCCTGCTGCCGCCGCCCTTGATGATGCCGCCGCCCCTGCTGCCGCCGCCCTTGATGATGCCGCTGCCCCTGCTGCCTCCCTCCCTCACATTCCAATGTCCCGTCGGGTAGTCGACCCTGTGTGTCGGCTGCAGGTAGGAGATCACACACTGGAGCTTCTAGAAGGGCATAAGCAGAAACGGTGCCAGGTGTGCCATATGAATGGCAGAAGAAGAAACACCCGGTATGTCTGTCGCACCTGCAAGGTAGCACTTTGCAGGTTCGGGGAGTGTGACCGCAAGTACCACACTGCGGTCATATATTGGAGTGCGCCTACCCGAGCGACACCAAAGGGCGCAGCGGGCCGCCCTTCAGTAAGTGCGTGCGTCTCCCTCATCCGTCTGTGCCTCGTCATGTCGAGAGGAAAAAAATGCAAGACTCTTCAATGGAGGAGGGAGAAAACAAGAACAGAACGAAGAGTCAGGATTACGAGTGAGTATTCTGCAATGAATTTATTTTTAGTTTTATATTTATTACAAGTTTTTATATATCTGTATTTATTGGAGTTTTGTATATTATTTCGTTTTATGCAAAAAAATAAAGTTTTTCACCAGCATTCCTTTTAGTTATGTATTCGTACCAAAGTAAAAAACAATATAATATTATATATATGTGTATGTATATATATATATATATATATATATATATATATATATATATATATATATATATATATATATATATATATATATATATATATATATATATTTGGGTATTTTTGGGTAAGCAAAGAATCTAATATTCTAGTGATATTCAATCATTTACCTTCATTTTGCAACAAACGTAAAGTCTCTAGCACAATATTTCGAATTATGGTGAATTTTTGAAAAAACGTTTTCCTTCCCTCCTCGCGCGGGAAATCCGCTGAAAATGTCAGCATTTCTTGAGTCACCTTGTCGTAATTTTCGCGCCGTTTTATATTATTCGTTACATAAATTTTTATACAACAAAATGTGCGCAATTTCATTTAAAATACAACAAAAAATAAATCATTGTTGTAGATTTTAAAAGTTTTGAAATATTTTCATATAAATCACGATAACTGACAAAATTTTAACCTTCGGTCAACTTTGACTCGACATAAATGGTCAACAAACGCAATTGTAAGCCAAAATCTTACATTCCAGTAACAATCAATCATTTCCCTTCATTATGCAACAAACGGAAAGTCTCTAGCACAATATTTCGATTTATGGTGAATTTTTGAAAAAAACTTTTTCCTTCCCTCCGCGCGCGGGAAATCCGCTGAAAATGTCAGCATTTCTTGAGTCACCTTGTCGTAATTTTCGCGCCGTTTTATATTATTCGTTACATAAATTTTTATACATCAAAATGTGCGAAATTTCATTTAGAACACAAATAAAAATAAATCATCGTTGTAGCTTTTATCAGTTTTGAAATATTTTTATATAAATCACGATAACTGACAAAATTTTAACCTTCGGTCAATTTTGACTCGACATAAATGGTCGAAAAACGCAATCGTAAGCCGAAATTCTTACATTATAGTAACAATCTATCATTTACCTTTATTTTGCAACAAACGGAAAGTCTCTAACACAATATTTCGATTTATGGTGAATTTTTGAAAAAAAACTTTTTCCTTCCCTCCGCGCGCGGGAAATCCGCTGAAAATGTCAGCATTTCTTGAGTCACCTTGTCGTAATTTTTTCGCCGTTTTATATTATTCTTTACATAAAGTGTTATACATCAAAATGTGCGAAATGTCTTTTAAAATACAACAAAAAATAAATCATTGTTGTAGCTTTTGAAAGTTTTGAAATATTTTCATATAAATCACGATAACTGACAAAATTTTAACCTTCGGTCAACTTTGACTCGACCGAAATGGTAAAAAAACGCAATCGTAAGCCGAAATTCTTACATTCTAGTAACAATCTATCCTTTAACTTTATTTTGCAACAAACGGAAAGTCTCTAGCACAATATTTCGATTTATGGTGAATTTTTGAAAAAAAACTTTTTCCTTCCCTCCGCGCGCGGGAAATCCGCTGAAAATGTCAGTATTTCTTGAGTCACCTTGTCGTAATTTTCGCGCCGTTTTATATTATTCGTTACATAAAGTGTTATAATCAAAATGTGTGCAATTTCATGTAGAATAAAAAAAAAAATAAATCATGCTTTTAGCTTTTAACAGTTTTGAAATATTTTCATATAAATCACGATAACTGACAAAATTTTAACCTTCGGTTAACTTTGACTCGACAGAAATGGTCGAAAAACGCAATCGTAAGCCAAAAGTATTACATTCTAGTAACAATCAATCCTTTAACTCCATTTTGCAACAAACGGAAAGTCTCTAGCACAATATTTCGATTTATGGTGAATTTTTGAAAAAAACTTTTTCCTTCCCTCCACGCGCGCGAACTCCGCTGAAAATCCTACATTTCTTGAGTCACCTTGTCGTAATTTTTTAGCCGTTTTATATTATTCGTTACATAAAATGTTATACATCAAAATGTGCGCAATGTCATGTAAAATACAACAAAAAATAAATCATGCTTTTAGGTTTTAAAATTTTTGAAATATTTTCATATAAATAACGATAAATAGAAAAAATCAACCTTCGGTCAACTTTAACTCGACCGAAATGGTCAAAAAAGCAATTGTAAGCTAAAGCACTTACAGTCTAGTAATATTCAATCAATTTCCTTAATTTTGAAACAAATGGGAAGTCTCTAGCACAATATTTCGATTTATGGTGAATTTTTGAAAAAAACTTTTTTACGTCCGCGCGTTACGAATTCATGAATCATTTTGTGATAATATTTTCTCTGTGTTGCTTTGATCGTTTTACAATCTGTTATATACCAAAATCATTGCAATTTAGTGTAAAATACAACGAAAAAAAGTAACTCATTAGCTTCAACCGTTTTGCTTACAGCGAGATTTGTATACAATTATGTATAATTTTTTTTTCACGCTGTCATATATTCCAATATTTATATATGATAATGATATTTTTTTCATTTATGATGGTTGCATACTAAACTTTAGGCAATGAAAAAAAATGAGCCAAAAATGAACTCTTAATGTTAAAAACTAAGCGTGCTGTGATTTTTTGAAAAAAACTTTTTTTCCGCTTCGGCGCTCACTCCCGAACGCCGCTGGCATACGACAGACACTTTTGTAAATAGGGGCTCGGCGTTAGAGGGCTAGGGAGCGTTGTGACATTGCAATCCAAGACCTAGCAGCCATGGTAACATTAAAAATATACACAACATTGTTGCTTGATGCCTTATAAAAGCAAAGGGAATGTTCGCGTCCGTCCACAAATGGTTACCGGGAACATTTTTTGTCCAGATTGCAGAGAGGGGCTTCCAGATTCCACAAGTGATCTTTAAGTATGTACACTCGGCAAGGAAAGTAAGGATACAGTTTTTTTAAATCTTCGGACATATGTTGCTCAATAATGCGACATCTGGCAACTTTAGAAAGGGGAGGAGCTTCCGTCTTATTGTGTTTGTTTTTTGCTTGACCTCTTATAACTTTCAATCATATTCTACGATAATGAAATCATTGATACTTAAATGCAGTAGTAAGTTTCACAGTATTCGTTCAAGTTGTAATCTGCAGCGACAGTTCTGAGCAAAATAAACATTTTTCGAGGTAACTTACCAAGCAACCTTACACAAATGAATTTATGACACCACATTGAACGGAATGCTTGCATAATCGGAAACGCGATCTTCCATAATGAAATCAAGAGTTAAATTTGAGCTATGTCCAACGAAAAGGAACGAATGCATTGTTATGACCTTACAGACCTTACAATTCGTTCGGGTTGCCCCAGGTCCCTCAGTGTGAGGCGCCTTTGATGTCTACCAGAGAGTTGCTAACGCATCTTCCGGTATATTTTGCATCTTCCAGTCTTGGATGGTCTGGGATGCATCTTAGATATTTGTCGAGCTTATTCTTAAACACATCTACGCTCACTCCTGTTATGTTCCTCAGATGAGCTGGTAGCGCATTGAATAGACGCTGCATTATCGATGCTGGTGCGTGGTGGATTAATGTCCTGTGTGCTTTCCTTAATTTTCCTGGTATAGTTTTTGGCACTATTAATCTACCTCTGCTTGCTCTTTTTGATAATTTTAGTTCCATGATATTTTCGGTAATTCCTTCTATCTGTTTCCATGCTTGAATTACCATGTAGCGTTCTCTTCTCCTTTCAAGACTATATAAATTTAAGAATTGTAGTCTTTCCCAGTAGTCAAGGTCCTTAACTTCTTCTATTCTAGCTGTAAATGACCTTTGTACACTCTCTATTTGTGCAATATCCTTTTGGTAGTGTGGGTACCATATTATATTGCAATATTCAAGTGGACTACGTACGTACGTTTTATAAAGCATAATCATGTGTTCAGCTTTTCTTGTTTTGAAGTGCCGGAACAACATTCCCATTTTTGCTTTGCACTTTGCCAATAGAATTGCTATTTGATCATTGCATAACATATTCCTATTCAACATCACACCAAGGTCTTTAACTGCTTCCTTGTTTGTGATTGTCTCATTAGTAGGTCCTTTATATGCATATAGCATTCCTACTTTATCACCATAGTTCATTGATTCAAATTTATCAGAGTTAAATACCATCCTATTTATCTCTGCCCATTTATATATTTTATTTAGGTCTCTTTGTAGCGAGTTCCTATCTTCATCACAAGCAATTTCTCTACTTATTCTTGTGTCATCTGCGAAACTTCTTACTACTGAGTCCTTAACATTACTGTCTATGTCTGCAATCATAATCACAAACAGCAATGCAGCTAACACCGTACCCTGTGGCACACCGGATATTACCGTAGCTTCATCTGATTTCTCATCGTTTGCAATCACTATCTGTTTTCTGTTTTGCAAAAATTCTTTTATCCATCTTCCTACTTTGTCAACAATGTTATGTTTTCTAATTTTTTTCGCTAATATATTATGATCTACCTTGTCAAAAGCTTTTGCAAAGTCTAGGTAAACCACATCTGTATCTTTTTCATTTATCATATTTTTATATATGCTTTCATGGTGGACTAACAGTTGGGTTTGTGTACTTTTTCCGGGTACAAAACCATGTTGTCCTATATTGAACAATCTATTTTTCATTAAATGTTTCATTATATTTTTTTTTATTACCCTTTCATATACTTTCATAATATGAGATGTCAGACTCACAGGCCTATAATTACTTGCCTCTAGTCTTGAACCACTTTTGAAAGTAGGAGTAATATATGCTAATTTATGCTCGTCATAAATCTTGCCTGTATCTATACTTTGTCTTAATAATATTGCTAGCGGCTTTGCGATTGAATGAACCACTTTCTTTAACAATATGACAGGTACTCCATCTGGTCCTGCTGCTGATCCATTTTTAATTTCATTAATAGCCTGCACAATATCGGCTTCTGTAATATCTATATCTGATAAGTATTCAGTATTTTCATCTCTTATTTCTGTATCATTATCTTCATTTTCAATTCTAGGTGTAAATTCACTCTTATATCTTTCTGCTAATATGTTATATATTTCCTTTTTTTCATTCGTTAATCGCCCTTCAATTCTTAGAGGGCCTATTTCTACTCTTATTTTATTCATCTTTTTTGCATATGAATAAAAAATTTTAGGGTTTTGCTTGATATTTTGTAGTGTCATTTCTTCTAGGTTCCCTTTTTCATTTTCTTTTGATTGTATAATCTTTTGTTCTGCATTTTCTATCTTACTTTTTAGTTCCATCACTTTCCATGCATTCTTTTCTTTTGCAAGAGCTTTTTTCCACTTTCTAATTTTCTGGAACAAGATCCTTCTGTCTCTTGGAATTCGTGACTGATGATTACTTTTTTTCTTCGGTATATATTTTTCCACTATTTCCTCTAATATTTTATATAATATATCGGTATTTACCTGTATATCATCACTTACAAATATATTTTCCCATTCTTTGTTTAATTCTTCATTTATTTTTGACCAATTTATATTCTTTCTATAGAAATTGTATTTTCCATATCCTTCCCATTTTTTCGTTTCTTGCTTTTCTCTGTTTTCATATGTTCTGGAACGGACTGTTAGTTCTATGACATTATGGTCCGAAATACTCGTGTTATATACTATTATTTCTTTAACATAGTTCACCTCGTTCACAAATACTAGATCTAAAATATTATCCTTTCTTGTTGGTAGGTGATTTATTTGCTGAATGTTATGTTCTAGTAGCATATCTAATAGCTTTTCAAATTGCCTCTTATCCTCTGCACTACTATTGCTCTCTTTTTTATATGTATAAATACAACCACAGTCTCCTATTCGTTCTTTCCATTCTACAAAAGGAAAGTTAAAGTCTCCGGTTAGGAGTATAGTCCAGTCCTTGTGATTTCTACATATTTCATCCAATTTTTCAATTATTATGTCAAACTCTTTAGTATTAGGGGGTCTATATATTACAATGTTCACTAATTTTTCATATTCAAATTCTACCGCTATTAATTCACATTCTGTGTTACTATATTTCTCACAGATTTTTCCTTGATTGGCATCTCTCCCATATATCTGAGAGAGAGAGAGAGAGAGAGAGAGAGAGAGAGAGAGAGAGAGAGAGAGAGAGAGAGAGAGAGTCTGCTGTTGTGTAAGCCTAGGCCTATATGTACTGTAGAGCTAATTTCATTATTTTTTTTCTTTTAGAGACTGAGCGATACTATATTTGTAAAGTATGTTTTAGCAATGGAGAGAGAGAGAGAGAGAGAGAGAGAGAGAGAGAGAGAGAGAGAGAGAGAGAGAGAGAGAGAGAGAGAGAGAGTTGCTGTTGTGTAAGCCTAGGCCTATTGGTAGAGCTACTCATTTCATTTTCTTTTTCTTTTAGAGATTGAGCTACACTATGTTGGTATAGTATGTTTTAGCAATGGCGAGAGAGAGAGAGAGAGAGAGAGAGAGAGAGAGAGAGAGAGAGAGAGAGAGAGAGAGAGAGAGAGAGAGAGAGAAACTATGGCAACGTCAAGAAACATCCAGTTACTTGTGTTTTCCCCCCGAAGCTCCTGCGCTGCCCTTCACATCATAGAGAACGCTCTTGCGGATTTAAATAGATTTGGTCAACCTACCCTAGGTGTCACAACATTTACTGCCATTAATTCCAGCTGACTTTTAACACCGTGAAATACAAACATGAATGTGTAAAAATTAAAGAAATTAGCATTACCTCGTATGATGATGCAATAATAAGCCTGTCCATAACGGAAAACGAGTAAATATTGCCGTTCTGATGAATAGTACTACACCGAGATATCCACATACTATCTTTTAGATCTCTATGAACGAAGTCATCTGAGAAATTCTGATTACTTCGTACATGCATGGTGTTTTTAAGTATCTGAACGTTTTTGTTTTGCAGATTTAACATATATGATATAATTCGCACTGTATTTTCATATTCTAGAGTAAATTTACCGAGATTATGTGTTTTCTGTAAGAAAAAAATTGAAATTCGATGAACGAAATCTAATGAAAACTGTATTTTCACTTTTCTTGCCGAGTGTACATGGTACTTTAGCAACCAACCAAAGGCTCAATACTTTAAGCATTAAAAGTTGTGACAAATGTGACAATTGTGAAGGAACAGAATATATATCGCATATGTTTTTTGTGTTGTGAGATTAACAGGGATAAATTTTTGAACACTATCATGTTCAGTTTTAAATATAATACTATAAAAGACCGAAATAGTGCTATAATAATGATCGTTGGATACACACACACACACACACACACACACACACACACATATATATATATATATATATATATATATATATATATATATATATATATATATATATATATATATATATATATATATATATATATATATATATATATATATATATATATATATATATATATATATATATATATATATATATATATATATATATATATATATATATATATATATATATATATATATATATATATATATATATATATATATATATATATATATATATATATATATATATATATATATATATATGCTGTTTGGATTAGTAAGAAAAACAAATAGACAAAAGAAGAAAGGTGTCATTGCCTTTGTGAAGAGTAAACTAAGTTATACTTGATAGGTGGTTATTAAGAAACTTATATAAGGACAAAATGGCAAATATATTCAGTAAAAAGTATATTGATTTTGCTTTCTATCTTTTTTATTCCATAATAATTTGTAAATATTGTAGGTATATAATTTTGTAACATTCTGGTAATATCCTACTTATGTAAATGGAATGTAATATTTTTCTTATTATGTAAATGAAATGTAATATTTTTCTTATTATGTAAACAAAAAAATGTAATATTTTTCTAATAAAAGAGACCAAAAAAAGCTCATTGCTGCAGAGACGCTCTGAATCTCCTGGATCGCCAGTTGCTAAACATCCTTCCGTACCTTGATCGAGATGAGGCTGAAATGAAGAGGAACAAGAATCGCGAATTCCAACATCTCAGGAATTCTTTCGCAGTGAAATCGTGAACGTCGGTTGATCCACGATAAATACACCGTCATTCGTGTACTGTCATCTCAGCTCTTTCTTAACAGTCCAAAGTAAGACGCAAGAGCGTCAGCTGGACTACTACAAGGAAAGTCATCTTTATTGGTCAGTGTTCATACGCACCTGTTTCTCTTGAGACTCTCAGCTGGAAAAAGAAGAATGAGCTTGGAATCAACGAGGACTGGAGGATAGATCAAAATTAAATTTTCCCAAGTATATGACATAATCAAGCCTCCCCCCCCTCTCTCTCTCTCTCTCTCTCTCTCTCTCTCTCTCTCTCTCTCTCTCTCTCTCTCTCTCTCCAACTGTCCCGCTCTTTTGCATGCTATGATTTTGCTTGCAACCTTGCTGTATTGCAAGCAAATTGCAATATATTGTGATTTCGAATGCATATTTGTGGTGAGAGTTCCAGTAGACTGCCTTTTTTTAATCCAGTTCGAAGCTACAAAAGTTGGTTTTGAACTCCCAGAATCCAATAGACTTCATTTTATGCTATTTCGAGTAAAATTTGTTTCTTCCTTTAAAAAACATAAAGCTATAGGCCTGTTATTTTCACGAATTTATGTTTTCTTGCAACATTGCAGTTTTGCAAACCTATTTTAATAAAAGCGAATGATGCATGCATGCATGCAAGCCATTGAAGGCCCAGTAGACTGTATTTTATCCAGTTTGACGCTTCTATAGTTGATTTGCAACTTCCAAAATCCAAGAGCTTACATTTTATCTAATTTCATATAAAATTTGCAAACTCCTATAAAAACATAAGGCTATAGCCCTGTTATTTTCACGAATTTAGCCTTGCTTGCAACATTGCAGTATTACAAACTCATTTTAATAAAAGCCAATTATGCATTCATGCATGCATGCAAGCCTTTTAAGGCCCAACAGACTACATTTTATACTGTTTCAAATTAAAGCTGGTTTGCTTCTTCCACAAAAAGCAGAAAATCTAGAGCTATGTCTCGGTTATGTTGACGAATTTTTCCTGATTTCAACATCCCCTGTTGCCAGCTAATTGCAAAACATTGTAATTCCGAAAGCATTTATCATTAGAAGCCTATAAACATTATTGTATCTAGTTAGAAGTGAGGATTGTTTTGCTATTTTATACTAATTTTGTAATAATTGCAACGTTACCTCATTACCCCTGCTATCATCATATTTCATACTGCACTTCCATCTGCAACATTGCAATGAGTGTGGATACCTCTTGCTCTTTATAAGAGCCTTCTGAGTAATCAAGTCTGAAATAAAATGATTGCATGTCATTTTCATGACCTGTTTTCAATCGGAGTTATTCATTTGTCTTGATTCAGTTTCACACACATGAAAATTTGCTGTAATGGTCATGTGATTACGGGAAATTGTCATGTGTTCAAAGGCTATATTACACGACATTTTTTTTGAGGGGGGCTCAGTTTCAGTCTCCTATCTGAGCTAGTGATAATTGAGACTTTTCCATTCATCATCTCAGAAAATTGTATCAAAACAGTGAATGAAATCGGATTTCAGTTTCTTCTTCAATTCTCCGTATCCTCTGAGGTGGCCACGTGGTTACAACATGCGGTTCTTTCGCCACCACCAAAAAATTGACAGCAATCATAACAACAAGCAAGTCGTGAGCGCCATCTATTGGCCACCTAAGAAAATCAGCGCAAATGAACACCTACATCTTCAAAGGTGGGCGTGAAAGCTAGTTAGAGTATTTTTATTGCCAGTTTTAATTTTTTAATATAACTGAATACAACATCAACTGGATGTAAATAAAAAAAAAAAGGAAAAATGACACTAAAATTATCACCCATGGCGAAAATGACGTGGCACGTCAGAGACGACATGAAGATCCAGGCGCACCAACACAATAAGATTCAACACCGTGTTTCGGCAACAATTTTACTGTTCTTAGTGTAAAATAGTAGCGTCAAAAGTCATTTACTTAAAATTCATGTTTCCGAACTTACTACAGACTATTTTAGATAGTAAACTGTCCTTAATTCATCAACTTTAAAAGCTTTATTGACTGGCAGTTCCGACAACTCTGCTGTCACTGTTCTTAGACGCAAGAGTCTCGCCATCTTTTGCTCTGAACAAATACAACATGCAGAAAACAAATACATACAGTAATTTTTTTTTTTGGGGGGGGGGCGGTGGCGGGTGGGGATCCTATAAAAATAAACTTATAAGTAGAAGGAATGACCTATCATTATTTATGTATACTTAATATCCTTCAAGATTAACAAACCATACAGTTAGTGTTTGAGATATAATCATCATAAACAGATTAAATACAGATTCTTCCTAAACTCATCTGTTGAAATTGATGACTAATTCATTATAATTTTATGATACCAGAACATCTGAAAAGTATTAGGCGATGCACGAGGAAGGAAGGAAGGAAGGAAGGAAGGAAGGAAGGAAGGAAGGAAGGAAGGAAGGAAGGAAGGAAGGAAGGAAGGAAGAAAGGAAGGACTATTGTGGTAATAAAAGCATGAATTGTCACAGAGCGGTTGCAGTTAGTGTATGATGACATAAACACACGTTGGAATAATAAGTTTTATTGGAAGCAAATTCCACCAAAATTAAAACATTTTCAACTTGGAAATAACTCATAACTCTAACTCATCATTAATCTCATTCTGAAAGAATTCATTGATAACATTGCTGGCAAACTTTATTTTTACTATCCATATTTACTGAGAAATACCGTTCATTAATTCGACATTATGTAGAGGATTAAGGCATAAGTTTGATTGTGGGAGCGTAATGGTATAAATCAGCAACATTATGTAATTTCTACTACAGTGTATATTCGTCACTGGCGGGCCAATAAGCTGCGTTTTGTCCAGTTCGAAAGCAAGATCAGTCTGGCTTACGAACAAATCCTTTGGCTGTAAGTTTGCTTTCTGACGAATATTGGTTTGATTGCAACATTGCAGTACTGAAAGGAAACTGCGGTCTGTTGCAATTTCGTAGGCATATTAATTATCCAGTCTGAAGGAAAAGTTGGTTTATTCGACGAAAAAATCCTCAGTCTATATCGTTGCCATTCTTGCGAATTTTGCCTGGCTTGCAACAATGCCGTATTGCAAGGGCATTGCAATGTATAGGAATTTCTGCTGCATATTCGTAATTAAAAGGTCGATAAGTTGCATTTTATCAAGCTGGAAGCAAAGGTTTCTTTGACAATCTTTGACATTGGAAAAGTCCCAAGGCTATACATGGCCTCGTCATTTTGGAGAATTTTCCCTTGCTGGAACATTCCTTAAAGCAAGGACATTGCAATATCATGCAACTGTCTATGTATAGGAGAATATGAAACTACATTTTATTCCAAAGAGGAATAGTTGGTTTGCTCCCAGGAAACATCAGGATAAGGTTGCTAACTTGCATTTTGTATTGCTTGCAACATTGCTGTATTGCAATTATATTGAAACATGTTGCAAACTTCCATGCATATTCGTCATTAGAAGAACATTAATTTATATTAATTCCAGTCTGAAGGAGAAATAACTTTGGTCCATAAAAAATTGCAGGGCTACAGCTTTGGTATTTTGATGATTTATGCTAAGCTTGCAACTTTGCAATAATACAAGCAAGTTGCAATCAATGCAATTTCGACTGCATTTTCTGCATAACAGACCGATCACTTTCCCTTTCTTCAGCCTGAAGCAAAAGAGAGTTCGTTCCCCAAAAACACCATTGTCTTGCTATTTTGTATGTTATGCATTTGTTTGCAGCCTTCCCATATTGCAAGCAAATTGCGACATATTGTGATTTCGAATGCAAATTTGTCATTAGAGTCCCAGTAGACTGTCTTTTATCCAGTTCAAAGTTTTAAAATTAAAATTTAAAATTAAAAGTGGGTTTGGACCTCCTAAAATCCAATAGACTGCATTTTTTCTCGTTTCAAGTCAAATTTGTTAGTTCCTATAAAAAACATAAGGCTTTAGACCTGTTATTTTCAAGGATTTGACTTTTCTTGCATCATTGCAAGCTCATTTTGATAAGGGCTAATAAAACATGCATGCAAGCCATTTAAGGCCCAGAAGACTTCATTTTATCCAACTTCAAAGTAAAGCTGTTTTGCCCCAGAAAAAGAATCCTAGAGCGATTTCCCTGCTGTGTTGATGAATTTTTACTTGCTTTCAACATTGTCATATTGCAAGCAAATTACAAAATATTGTAACTTCCTACAGCTTGGTCACTAGAAGCCCAATGACCAACATTTTACCCAGTTAGGAGACTGCTTTGCAATTTTCGATGAATCTTGCATCCATTGCATCATTGCCGTATTGACCATATTATTATCATGTTGCACACTGCACCTTCGTCCGGGACATTGCAATGAGTGTGGATATTTACTGTCCTTTATGATAGCCTTCTACAAAAGTAATTCTGGAATGAAATGATTGCATGACCTGTTCGTGACTTTCTTTTGCAATTGAATGATTCGGGTCTAAATATATATAGTATTTGTCCAATAGTCTTGACTTGGCTCCATATACTGTAAATGAAACTAAACTATTGGTCATGTGATCATAGGAAGTTATCATTTAATTAAAGCTTGAAATTACGCTTTAATTTGAGCTCAGTTACAGCCTCCTGACTAAACCAACGATATTTGGGAATTTTCCACTAATCATGTTATGAAACAGTATCAAAATCATCAATGAACAATGTAGAGGATTTTTCACGATAAGCAAGTCGTTATCGCCATCTATTAGCCACATAAGAAAATCAGCGTAAGTGGACCATTGCATCTTCACAGATGGGTGAGGAAACCAGCTAGATTATTCTTATTCCCATCTTTTTCTCATGCTTTAAAATAGAGTTTTTATCTCATTAAAGTTAAAGCATTACTGAATGTGTCTATTCCCTTCCTTTGATGAAATGAATGTGAGACATTTATTACCTGACCTCTCCGCTGTAGACAAAGGAATTTATGAAAAACAGAGAAACTGTATTATAAGTCAAGTTGTGTGGATGCATCCATTATTTATAATAATAATAATAATAATAATAATAATAATAATAATAATAATAATAATAATAATAATAATAATAATAATAATAATAATGAGAAAAGTGATGGACCCCTAAGGCGGCAGGATGCAACCCGGAATCCCACACTGTAAAAACCACCCAGCTGAATAGGATGACTGTGATAGACGAAAAACATAAAATAATAATAATAATAATAATAATAATAATAATAATAATAATAATAATAATAATAATAATAATAATAATAATAATAATAATAATAATAATAATAATAATTTGGCAAAAGACCCTCCCTCAGACTTGTCTCTTTAAATACAGCCTCTTCCTTTGCGACGTTTACTTCAAAATGAGTCTTTTCAATGTTTTATGACCTCAGCCTCTGGGGCATTGGTCTTGCA
>JANJGK010000009.1:2549682-2570404 GCA_039081455.1 Macrobrachium rosenbergii
TGTTTTCTCGTCAGTATCGTAGCTCCAGCAGAATAGGAGTCTTTAGTTCTTTTTTAAATTTGCTTTCTTATTGTATGCTATTCGCTTCAGGCGGCATTTTGTTGGATAGTCTTAGTGCGCAGTGAACAAATGCTCTCTCTCTCGCCTGACTCACAATTTGTTCTAGGTTCAGATAGCCTGTATGCTTCACATCATGTCTGATTACAATGTTCATTTCGGGTCTAAAGAAGCTTAATTAAGCAGTTTCTCAGATATGTTGGTTCATCATATTTCAGTGCTTTAAAGACTGTAAGCAGTATTTTATATTCTATTCCAGCTGTTACTGGGAGCCAATGTAGCTCAGTTACTGATATTGTGCATTTATCACTGTCTGTGTATCATATTGGAAGAAGTCACATTTCACAGAACACAGCGCTGTTGAGTTGACTTTTTATTTATTTGTTTATTTTTAGTATAATTCGAATCCGATTCTAAAGGTTAGTTTTCTCTTTCATTCATGGAACGAGTCAGTTTTACATACTACCCCATTCTTCATTGTGTAAGTGTTAATGTACATCGTGGCTTTTATTCATCATTTATTGTGTACATTTAGATTTATTTCATATTTATGAAAAGTATCTTTTATCAGCGGGAGTGATTTTTTAAAAATATATTTCAGCACCTGTTGCATTTTTGCCATTGATGTTCCGTATTGTTTGACAGCTGCCTCTAGTAATAAATCAACCAGTCATTTCTTCTTCCGGTCTTGTATTTTCTATGGATAACATTGCTGGTTTCTTATACCTGTCTCCTTCCTTCTTTTGAGCAGTTTTCTTTTTTACACGCTTTTATTTATCTGGACTTCTACTTCTGTCTGTTTTTCCTCAAGTCTTGTAACTCAATTTTCGACGTGTTCCCCTCGTCCGATGGACACGAAATTTTGCATGGTTACTCAATCCCGGGGACAGTGCAACCTTCCATGATCAGGAGGTCAGCAGTGACCTCTAGTGACCCTACAGTGACCTCTCCCAGTATCTCAGGATTTGTATGAAACTCGTCGGATTTTTCACAACTTACTGACTCTGTAGAATCTGTCTTCTAATAACCCCTCCCCCTTCCCTTTTCCATCCCCCTCCCCGTTCCCCCTCCCCATCACATGATCAAGTGTTAATTTAGCTGTGTCCTTCCCTTCCCTCTTCCCTCCCCCTCCCCTTCTCTCTTTCCTCCCCCTCCCCTCTCCTCCCCTCTCCTCCCCTCCCCTCCCCTCGCCCTTCCGAAGCACACGATCAAGTGTTACTTTAGCTGTGTCCTCCCCTCCCCTTCCCTCTTCCCTCCCCCTCCCCTCCCCTCGCCCTTCCGAAGCACACTATCAAGTGTTACTTTAGCTGTGTCCTCCCCTCCCCTTCCCTCTTCCCTCCCCCTCCCCTTCTCTCTTTCCTCCCCCTCCCCTCTCCTCCCCTCTCCTCCCCTCCCCTCCCCTCGCCCTTCCGAAGCACACGATCAAGTGTTACTTTAGCTGTGTCCTCCCCTCCCCTTCCCTCTTCCCTCCCCCTCCCCTCCCCTCGCCCTTCCGAAGCACACGATCAAGTGTTACTTTAGCTGTGTCCTCCCCTCCCCTTCCCTCTTCCCTCCCCCTCCCCTCCCCTCGCCCTTCCGAAGCACACTATCAAGTGTTACTTTAGCTGTGTCCTCCCCTCCCCTTCCCTCTTCCCTCCCCCTCCCCTCCCCTCGCCCTTCCGAAGCACACTATCAAGTGTTACTTTAGCTGTGTCCTCCCCTCCCCTTCCCTCTTCCCTCCCCCTCCCCTCCCCTCGCCCTTCCGAAGCACACTATCAAGTGTTACTTTAGCTGTGTCCTCCCCTCCCCTTCCCTCTTCCCTCTCCCTCCCCTCCCCTCGCCCTTCCGAAGCACACTATCAAGTGTTTCTTTAGCTGTGTCCTCCCCTCCCCTTCCCTCTTCCCTCTCCCTCCCCTCCCCTCGCCCTTCCGAAGCACACTATCAAGTGTTACTTTAGCTGTGTCCTCCCCTCCCCTTCCCTCTTCCCTCCCCCTCCCCTCCCCTCGCCCTTCCGAAGCACACTATCAAGTGTTACTTTAGCTGTGTCCTCCCCTCCCCTTCCCTCTTCCCTCCCCCTCCCCTCCCCTCGCCCTTCCGAAGCACACTATCAAGTGTTACTTTAGCTGTGTCCTCCCCTCCCCTTCCCTCTTCCCTCCCCCTCCCCTCCCCTCGCCCTTCCGAAGCACACTATCAAGTGTTACTTTAGCTGTGTCCTCCCCTCCCCTTCCCTCTTCCCTCTCCCTCCCCTCCCCTCGCCCTTCCGAAGCACACTATCAAGTGTTACTTTAGCTGTGTCCTCCCCTCCCCTTCCCTCTTCCCTCCCCCTCCCCTCCCCTCGCCCTTCCGAAGCACACTATCACGTGTTACTTTAGCTGTGTCCTCCCCTCCCCTTCCCTCTTCCCTCCCCCTCCCCCTCCCCTCCCCTCGCCCTTCCGAAGCACACTATCAAGTGTTACTTTAGCTGTGTCCTCCCCTCCCCTTCCCTCTTCCCTCTCCCTCCCCTCCCCTCGCCCTTCCAAAGCACACTATCAAGTGTTACTTTAGCTGTGTCCTCCCCTCCCCTTCCCTCTTCCCTCCCCCTCCCCTCCCCTCGCCCTTCCGAAGCACACTATCAAGTGTTACTTTAGCTGTGTCCTCCCCTCCCCTTCCCTCTTCCCTCTCCCTCCCCTCCCCTCGCCCTTCCGAAGCACACTATCAAGTGTTACTTTAGCTGTGTCCTCCCCTCCCCTTCCCTCTTCCCTCCCCCTCCCCTCCCCTCGCCCTTCCGAAGCACACTATCAAGTGTTACTTTAGCTGTGTCCTCCCCTCCCCTTCCCTCTTCCCTCTCCCTCCCCTCCCCTCGCCCTTGCGAAGCACACTATCAAGTGTTACTTTAGCTGTGTCCTCCCCTCCCCTTCCCTCTTCCCTCTCCCTCCCCTCCCCTCGCCCTTCCGAAGCACACTATCAAGTGTTACTTTAGCTGTGTCCTCCCCTCCCCTTCCCTCTTCCCTCTCCCTCCCCTCCCCTCGCCCTTCCGAAGCACACTATCAAGTGTTACTTTAGCTGTGCCCTCCCCTCCCCTTCCCTCTTCCCTCTCCCTCCCCTCCCCTCGCCCTTCCGAAGCACACTATCAAGTGTTACTTTAGCTGTGTCCTCCCCTCCCCTTCCCTCTTCCCTCCCCCTCCCCTCCCCTCGCCCTTCCGAAGCACACTATCAAGTGTTACTTTAGCTGTGTCCTCCCCTCCCCTTCCCTCTTCCCTCCCCCTCCCCTCCCCTCGCCCTTCCGAAGCACACTATCAAGTATTACTTTAGCTGTGTCCTCCCCTCCCCTTCCCTCTTCCCTCCCCCTCCCCTCCTCTCGCCCTTCCGAAGCACACTATCAAGTGTTACTTTAGCTGTGTCCTCCCCTCCCCTTCCCTCTTCCCTCTCCCTCCCCTCCCCTCGCCCTTCCGAAGCACACTATCAAGTGTTACTTTAGCTGTGTCCTCCCCTCCCCTTCCCTCTTCCCTCCCCCTCCCATCCCCTCGCCCTTCCGAAGCACACTATCAAGTGTTACTTTAGCTGTGTCCTCCCCTCCCCTTCCCTCTTCCCTCTCCCTCCCCTCCCCTCGCCCTTCCGAAGCACACTATCAACTGTTACTTTAGCTGTGTCCTCCCCTCCCCTTCCCTCTTCCCTCCCCCTCCCCTCCCCTTGCCCTTCCGAAGCACACTATCAACTGTTACTTTAGCTGTGTCCTCCCCTCCCCTTCCCTCTTCCCTCTCCCTCCCCTCCCCTCGCCCTTCCGAAGCACACTATCAAGTGTTACTTTAGCTGTGTCCTCCCCTTTCCTCCCCTCTTCCCTCCCCCTCCCCTCCCCTCGCCCTTCCGAAGCACACTATCAACTGTTACTTTAGCTGTGTCCTCCCCTCCCCTTCCCTCTTCCCTCCCCCTCCCCTCCCCTCGCCCTTCCGAAGCACACTATCAACTGTTACTTTAGCTGTGTCCTCCCCTCCCCTTCCCTCTTCCCTCCCCCTCCCCTCCCCTTGCCCTTCCGAAGCACACTATCAACTGTTACTTTAGCTGTGTCCTCCCCTCCCCTTCCCTCTTCCCTCCCCCTCCCCTCCCCTTGCCCTTCCGAAGCACACTATCAAGTGTTACTTTAGCTGTGTCCTCCCCTCCCCTTCTCTCTTCCCTCCCCCTCCCCTCCCCTCGCCCTTCCGAAGCACACTATCAAGTGTTACTTTAGCTGTGTCCTCCCCTCCCCTTCCCTCTTCCCTCTCCCTCCCCTCCCCTCGCCCTTCCGAAGCACACTATCAAGTGTTACTTTAGCTGTGTCCTCCCCTCCCCTTCCCTCTTCCCTCCCCCTCCCCTCCCCATCGCCCTTCCGAAGCACACTATCAAGTGTTACTTTAGCTGTGTCCTCCCCTCCCCTTCCCTCTTCCCTCCCCCTCCCCTCCCCTCGCCCTTCCGAAGCACACTATCAAGTGTTACTTTAGCTGTGTCCTCCCCTCCCCTTCCCTCTTCCCTCCCCCTCCCCTCCCTTCGCCCTTCCGAAGCACACTATCAAGTGTTACTTTAGCTGTGTCCTCCCCTCCCCTTCCCTCTTCCCTCCCCCTCCCCTCCCCTCGCCCTTCCGAAGCACACTATCAAGTGTTACTTTAGCTGTGTCCTCCCCTCCCCTTCCCTCTTCCCTCCCCCTCCCCTCCCCTCGCCCTTCCGAAGCACACTATCAAGTGTTACTTTAGCTCTGTCCTCCCCTCCCCTTCCCTCTTCCCTCTCCCTCCCCTCCCCTCGCCCTTCCGAAGCACACTATCAAGTGTTACTTTAGCTGTGTCCTCCCCTCCCCTTCCCTCTTCCCTCCCCCTCCCCTCCCCATCGCCCTTCCGAAGCACACTATCAAGTGTTACTTTAGCTGTGTCCTCCCCTCCCCTTCCCTCTTCCCTCTCCCTCCCCTCCCCTCGCCCTTCCGAAGCACACTATCAAGTGTTACTTGAGTTGTGTCCTCCCCTCCCCTACCCTCTTCCCTCTCCCTCCCCTCCCCTCGCCCTTCCGAAGCACACTATCAAGTGTTACTTTAGCTGTGTCCTCCCCACCCTTCCCTCTTCCCTCTCCCTCCCTCCCCTCGCCCTTCCGAAGCACACTATCAAGTGTTACTTTAGCTGTGTCCTCCCCTCCCCTTCTCTCTTCCCTCCCCCTCCCCTCCCCTCGCCCTTCCGAAGCACACTATCAAGTGTTACTTTAGCTGTGTCCTCCCCTCCCCTTCCCTCTTCCCTCTCCCTCCCCTCCCCTCGCCCTTCCGAAGCACACTATCAAGTGTTACTTTAGCTGTGTCCTCCCCTCCCCTTCCCTCTTCCCTCCCCCTCCCTTCCCCTCGCCCTTCCGAAGCACACTATCAAGTGTTACTTTAGCTGTGTCCTCCCCTCCCCTTCCCTCTTCCCTCCCCCTCCCCTCCCCGCGCCCTTCCGAAGCACACTATCAAGTGTTACTTTAGCTGTGTCCTCCCCTCCCCTTCCCTCTTCCCTCCCCCTCCCCTCCCCTCGCCCTTCCGAAGCACACTATCAAGTGTTACTTTAGCTGTGTCCTCCCCTCCCCTTCCCTCTTCCCTCTCCCTCCCTTCCCCTCGCCCTTCCGAAGCACACTATCAAGAGTTACTTTAGCTGTGTCCTCCCCTCCCCTTCCCTCTTCCCTCCCCCTCCCCTCCCCTCTCCCTTCCGAAGCACACTATCAAGTGTTACTTTAGCTGTGTCCTCCCCTCCCCTTCCCTCTTCCCTCCCCCTCCCCTCCCCTCGCCCTTCCGAAGCACACTATCAAGTGTTACTTTAGCTGTGTCCTCCCCTCCCCTTCCCTCTTCCCTCTCCCTCCCCTCCCCTCGCCCTTCCGAAGCACACTATCAAGTGTTACTTTAGCTGTGTCCTCCCCTCCCCTTCCCTCTTCCCTCCCCCTCCCCTCCCCTCGCCCTTCCGAAGCACACTATCAAGTGTTACTTTAGCTGTGTCCTCCCCTCCCCTTCCCTCTTCCCTCTCCCTCCCCTCCCCTCGCCCTTCCGAAGCACATTATCAAGTGTTACTTTAGTTGTGTCCTCCCCTCCCCTTCCCTCTTCCCTCTCCCTCCCCTCCCCTCGCCCTTCCGAAGCACACTATCAAGTGTTACTTTAGCTGTGTCCTTCCCTGCCCTTCCCTCTTCCCTCCCCCTCCCCTCCCCTCGCCCTTCCGAAGCACACTATCAAGTGTTACTTTAGCTGTGTCCTACCCTCCCCTTCCCTCTTCCCTCTTCCTCCCCTCCCCTCGCCCTTCCGAAGCACACTATCAAGTGTTACTTTAGCTGTGTCCTACCCTCCTCTTCCCTCTTCCCTCCCCCTCCCCTCCCCTCGCCCTTCCGAAGCACACTATCAAGTGTTACTTTAGCTGTGTCCTCCCCTCCCCTTCCCTCTTCCCTCTCCCTCCCCTCCCCTCGCCCTTCCGAAGCACACTATCAAGTGTTACTTTAGCTGTGTCCTCCCCTCCCCTTCCCTCATCCCTCTCCCTCCCCTCCGCTCGCCCTTCCGAAGCACACTATCAAGTGTTACTTTAGCTGTGTCCTCCCCTCCCCTTCCCTCTTCCCTCTCCCTCCCCTCCCCTCGCCCTTCCGAAGCACACTATCAACTGTTACTTTAGCTGTGTCCTCCCCTCCCCTTCCCTCTTCCCTCTCCCTCCCCTCCCCTCGCCCTTCCGAAGCTCACTATCAAGTGTTACTTTAGCTGTGTCCTCCCCTCCCCTTCCCTCTTCCCTCTCCCTCCCCTCCCCTCGCCCTTCCGATGCACACTATCAAGTGTTACTTTAGCTGTGTCCTCCCCTCCCCTTCCCTCTTCCCTCTCCCTCCCCTCCCCTCGCCCTTCCGAAGCACACTATCAAGTGTTACTTTAGCTGTGTCCTCCCCTCCCCTTCCCTCTTCCCTCCCCCTCCCCTCCCCTCGCCATTCCGAAGCACACTATCAAGTGTTACTTTAGCTGTGTCCTCCCCTCCCCTTCCCTCTTCCCTCTCCCTCCCCTCTCCTCGCCCTTCCGAAGCACACTATCAAGTGTTACTTTAGCTGTGTCCTCCCCTCCCCTTCCCTCTTCCCTCTCCCTCCCCTCCCCTCGCCCTTCCGAAGCACACTATCAAGTGTTACTTTAGCTGTGTCCTCCCCTCCCCTTCCCTCTTCCCTCTCCCTCCCCTCCCCTCGCCCTTCCGAAGCACACTATCAAGTGTTACTTTAGCTGTGTCCTCCCCTCCCCTTCCCTCTTCCCTCCCCTCCCCTCCCCTCGCCCTTCCGAAGCACACTATCAAGTGTTACTTTAGCTGTGTCCTCCCCTCCCCTTCCCTCTTCCCTCTCCCTCCCCTCCCCTCGCCCTTCCGAAGCACACTATCAAGTGTTACTTTAGCTGTGTCCTCCCCTTTCCTCCCCTCTTCCCTCCCCCTCCCCTCCCCTCGCCCTTCCGAAGCACACTATCAAGTGTTACTTTAGCTGTGTCCTCCCCTCCCCTTCCCTCTTCCCTTACCCTCCCCTCCCCTCGCCCTTCCGAAGCACACTATCAAGTGTTACTTTAGCTGTGTCCTCCCCTCCCCTTCCCTCTTCCCTCCCCCTCCCCTCCCCTCGCCCTTCCGAAGCACACTATCAAGTGTTACTTTAGCTGTGTCCTCCCCTCCCCTTCCTTCTTCCCTCCCCCTCCACTCCCCTCGCCCTTCTGAAGCACACTATCAAGTGTTACTTTAGCTGTGTCCTCCCCTCCCCTTCCCTCTTCCCTCTCCCTCCCCTCCCCTCGCCCTACCGAAGCACACTATCAAGTGTTAATTTAGCTGTGTCCTCACCTCCCCTTCCCTCTTCCCTCCCCCTCCCCTCCCCTCGCCCTTCCGAAGCACACTATCAAGTGTTACTTTAGCTGTGTCCTCCCCTCCCCTTCCCTCTTCCCTCCCCCTCACCTCGCCTCGCCCTTCCGAAGCACACTATCAAGTGTTACTTTAGCTGTGTCCTCCCCTCCCCTTCCCTCTTCCCTCCCCCTCCCCTCCCCTCGCCCTTCCGAAGCACACTATCAAGTGTTACTTTAGCTGTGTCCTCCCCTCCCCTTCCCTCTTCCCTCTCCCTCCCCTCCCCTCGCCCTTCCGAAGCACACTATCAAGTGTTACTTTAGCTGTGTCCTCCCCTCCCCTTCTCTCTTCCCTCCCCCTCCCCTCCCCTCGCCCTTCCGAAGCACACTATCAAGTGTTACTTTAGCTGTGTCCTCCCCTCCCCTTCCCTCTTCCCTCTCCCTCCCCTCCCCTCGCCCTTCCGAAGCACACTATCAAGTGTTACTTTAGCTGTGTCCTCCCCTCCCCTTCCCTCTTCCCTCTCCCTCCCCTCCCCTCGCCCTTCCGAAGCACACTATCAAGTGTTACTTTAGCTGTGTCCTCCCCTCCCCTTTTCTCTTCCCTCCCCCTCCCCTCCCCTCGCCCTTCCGAAGCACACTATCAAGTGTTACTTTAGCTGTGTCCTCCCCTCCCCTTCCCTCTTCCCTCCCCCTCCCCTTCCCTCGCCCTTCCGAAGCACACTATCAAGTGTTACTTTAGCTGTGTCCTCCCCTCCCCTTCCCTCTTCCCTCCCCCTCCCCTTCCCTCGCCCTTCCGAAGCACACTATCAAGTGTTACTTTAGCTGTGTCCTCCCCTCCCCTTCCCTCTTCCCTCCCCTCCCCCTCCCCTCGCCCTTCCGAAGCACACTATCAAGTGTTACTTTAGCTGTGTCCTCCCCTCCCCTTCCCTCTTCCCTCCCCCTCCCTTCCCCTCGCCCTTCCGAAGCACACTATCAAGTATTACTTTAGCTGTGTCCTCCCCCTCCCCTTCCCTCTTCCCTCTCCCTCCCCTCCCCTCGCCCTTCCGAAGCACACTATCAAGTGTTACTTTAGCTGTGTCCTCCCCATCCCTTCCCTCTTCCCTCCCCCTCCCCTCCCCTCGCCCTTCCGAAGCACACTATCAAGTGTTACTTTAGCTGTGTCCTCCCCTCCCCTTCCCTCTTCCCTCCCCCTCCCCTCCCCTCGCCCTTCCGAAGCACACTATCAAGTGTTACTTTAGCTGTGTCCTCCCCTCCCCTTCCCTCTTCCCTCCCCCTCCCCTCCCCTCGCCCTTCCGAAGCACACTATCAAGTGTTACTTTAGCTGTGTCCTCCCCTCCCCTTCCCTCTTCCCTCTCCCTCCCCTCCCCTCGCCCTTCCGAAGCACACTATCAAGTGTTACTTTAGCTGTGTCCTCCCCTCCCCTTCTCTCTTCCCTCCCCCTCCCCTCCCCTCGCCCTTCCGAAGCACACTATCAAGTGTTACTTTAGCTGTGTCCTCCCCTCCCCTTCCCTCTTCCCTCTCCTTCCCCTCCCCTCGCCCTTCCGAAGCACACTATCAAGTGTTACTTTAGCTGTGTCCTCCCCTCCCCTTCCCTCTTCCCTCCCCCTCCCCTCCCCTCGCCCTTCCGAAGCACACTATCAAGTGTTACTTTAGCTGTGTCCTCCCCTCCCCTTCCCTCTTCCCTCCCCCTCCCCTCCCCTCGCCCTTCCGAAGCACACTATCAAGTGTTAGTTTAGCTGTATCCTCCCCTCCCCTTTACTCTTCCCTCTCCCTCCCCTCCCCTCGCCCTTCCGAAGCACACTATCAAGTGTTACTTTAGCTGTGTCCTCCCCTCCCCTTCCCTCTTCCCTCCCCCTCCCCTCCCCGTGCCCTTCCGAAGCACACTATCAAGTGTTACTTTAGCTGTGTCCTCCCCTCCCCTTCCCTCTTCCCTCTCCCTCCCCTCCCCCTCGCCCTTCCGAAGCACACTATCAAGTGTTACTTTAGCTGTGTCCTCCCCTCCCCTTCCCTCTTCCCTCCCCCTCCCCTCCCCTCGCCCTTCCGAAGCACACTATCAAGTGTTACTTTAGCTGTGTCCTCCCCTCCCCTTCCCTCTTCCCTCCCCCTCCCCTCCCCTCGCCCTTCCGAAGCACACTATCAAGCGTCACTTTAGCTGTGTCCTCCCCTCCCCTTCCCTCTTCCCTCCCCCTCCCCTCCCCTCGCCCTTCCGAAGCACACTATCAAGTGTTACTTTAGCTGTGTCCTCCCCTCCCCTTCCCTCTTCCCTCTCCCTCCCCTCCCCTCGCCCTTCCGAAGCACACTATCAAGTGTTACTTTAGCTGTGTCCTCCCCTCCCCTTCTCTCTTCCCTCCCCCTCCCCTCCCCTCGCCCTTCCGAAGCACACTATCAAGTGTTACTTTAGCTGTGTCCTCCCCTCCCCTTCCCTCTCCCTCCCCTCCCCTCGCCCTTCCGAAGCACACTATCAAGTGTTACTTTAGCTGTGTCCTCCCCTCCCCTTCCCTCTTCCCTCCCCCTCCCCTCCCCTCGCCCTTCCGAGCTACACTATCAAGTGTTACTTTAGCTGTGTCCTCCCCTCCCCTTCCCTCTTCCCTCCCCCTCCCCTCCCATCGCCCTTCCGAAGCACACTATCAAGTGTTACTATAGCTGTGTTCTCCCCTCCCCTTCCCTCTTCCCTCTCCCTCCCCTCCCCTCGCCCTTCCGAAGCACACTATCAAGTGTTACTTTAGCTGTGTCCTCCCCCTCCCCTTCCCTCTTCCCTCTCCCTCCCCTCCCCTCGCCCTTCGAAGCACACTATCAACTGTTACTTTAGCTGTGTCCTCCCCTCCCCTTCCCTCTTCCCTCTCCCTCCCCTCCCCTCGCCCTTCCGAAGCACACTATCAAGTGTTACTTTAGCTGTGTCCTCCCCTCCCCTTCCCTCTTCCCTCCCCCTCCCCTCCCCTCGCCCTTCCGAAGCACACTATCAAGTGTTACTTTAGCTGTGTCCTCCCCTCCCCTTCCCTCTTCCCTCCCCCTCCCCTCCCCTCGCCCTTCCGAAGCACACTATCAAGTGTTACTTTAGCTGTGTCCTCCCCTCCCCTTCCCTCTTCCCTCTCCCTCCCCTCCCCTCGCCCTTCCGAAGCACACTATCAAGTGTTACTTTAGCTGTGTCCTCCCCTCCCCTTCCCTCTTCCCTCCCCCTCCCCTCTCCTCGCCCTTCCGAAGCACACTATCAAGTGTTACTTTAGCTGTGTCCTCCCCTCCCCTTCCCTCTTCCCTCTCCCTCCCCTCCCCTCGCCCTTCCGAAGCACACTATCAAGTGTTACTTTACCTGTGTCCTCCCCTCCCCTTCCCTCTTCCCTCTCCCTCCCCTCCCCTCGCCCTTCCGAAGCACACTATCAAGTATTACTTTAGCTGTGTCCTCCCCTCCCCTTCCCTCTTCCCTCTCCCTCCCCTCCCCTCGCCCTTCCGAAGCACACTATCAAGTGTTACTTTAGCTGTGTCCTCCCCTCCCCTTCCCTCTTCCCTCTCCCTCCCCTCCCCTCGCCCTTCCGAAGCACACTATCAAGTGTTACTTTAGCTGTGTCCTCCCCTCCCCTTCCCTCTTCCCTCCCCCTCCCCTCCCCTCGCCCTTCCGAAGCACACTATCAAGTGTTACTTTAGCTGTGTCCTCCCCTCCCCTTCCCTCTTCCCTCCCCCTCCCCTCCCCTCGCCCTTCCGAAGCACACTATCAAGTGTTACTTTAGCTGTGTCCTCCCCTCCCCTTCCCTCTTCCCTCCCCCTCCCCTCCCCTCGCCCTTCCGAAGCACACTATCAAGTGTTACTTTAGCTGTGTCCTCCCCTCCCCTTCCCTCTTCCCTCTCCCTCCCCTCCCCTCGCCCTTCCGAAGCACACTATCAAGTGTTACTTTAGCTGTGTCCTCCCCTCCCCTTCCCTCTTCCCTCCCCCTCCCCTCCCCTCGCCCTTCCGAAGCACACTATCACGTGTTACTTTAGCTGTGTCCTCCCCTCCCCTTCCCTCTTCCCTCCCCTCCCCCTCCCCTCCCCTCGCCCTTCCGAAGCACACTATCAAGTGTTACTTTAGCTGTGTCCTCCCCTCCCCTTCCCTCTTCCCTCTCCCTCCCCTCCCCTCGCCCTTCCAAAGCACACTATCAAGTGTTACTTTAGCTGTGTCCTCCCCTCCCCTTCCCTCTTCCCTCCCCCTCCCCTCCCCTCGCCCTTCCGAAGCACACTATCAAGTGTTACTTTAGCTGTGTCCTCCCCTCCCCTTCCCTCTTCCCTCTCCCTCCCCTCCCCTCGCCCTTCCGAAGCACACTATCAAGTGTTACTTTAGCTGTGTCCTCCCCTCCCCTTCCCTCTTCCCTCCCCCTCCCCTCCCCTCGCCCTTCCGAAGCACACTATCAAGTGTTACTTTAGCTGTGTCCTTCCCCTCCCCTTCCCTCTTCCCTCTCCCTCCCCTCCCCTCGCCCTTGCGAAGCACACTATCAAGTGTTACTTTAGCTGTGTCCTCCCCTCCCCTTCCCTCTTCCCTCTCCCTCCCCTCCCCTCGCCCTTCCGAAGCACACTATCAAGTGTTACTTTAGCTGTGTCCTCCCCTCCCCTTCCCTCTTCCCTCTCCCTCCCCTCCCCTCGCCCTTCCGAAGCACACTATCAAGTGTTACTTTAGCTGTGCCCTCCCCTCCCCCTTCCCTCTTCCCTCTCCCTCCCCTCCCCTCGCCCTTCCGAAGCACACTATCAAGTGTTACTTTAGCTGTGTCCTCCCCTCCCCTTCCCTCTTCCCTCCCCCTCCCCTCCCCTCGCCCTTCCGAAGCACACTATCAAGTGTTACTTTAGCTGTGTCCTCCCCTCCCCTTCCCTCTTCCCTCCCCCTCCCCTCCCCTCGCCCTTCCGAAGCACACTATCAAGTATTACTTTAGCTGTGTCCTCCCCTCCCCTTCCCTCTTCCCTCCCCCTCCCCTCCTCTCGCCCTTCCGAAGCACACTATCAAGTGTTACTTTAGCTGTGTCCTCCCCTCCCCTTCCCTCTTCCCTCTCCCTCCCCTCCCCTCGCCCTTCCGAAGCACACTATCAAGTGTTACTTTAGCTGTGTCCTCCCCTCCCCTTCCCTCTTCCCTCCCCCTCCCATCCCCTCGCCCTTCCGAAGCACACTATCAAGTGTTACTTTAGCTGTGTCCTCCCCTCCCCTTCCCTCTTCCCTCTCCCTCCCCTCCCCTCGCCCTTCCGAAGCACACTATCAACTGTTACTTTAGCTGTGTCCTCCCCTCCCCTTCCCTCTTCCCTCCCCCTCCCCTCCCCTTGCCCTTCCGAAGCACACTATCAACTGTTACTTTAGCTGTGTCCTCCCCTCCCCTTCCCTCTTCCCTCTCCCTCCCCTCCCCTCGCCCTTCCGAAGCACACTATCAAGTGTTACTTTAGCTGTGTCCTCCCCTTTCCTCCCCTCTTCCCTCCCCCTCCCCTCCCCTCGCCCTTCCGAAGCACACTATCAACTGTTACTTTAGCTGTGTCCTCCCCTCCCCTTCCCTCTTCCCTCCCCCTCCCCTCCCCTCGCCCTTCCCGAAGCACACTATCAACTGTTACTTTAGCTGTGTCCTCCCCTCCCCTTCCCTCTTCCCTCCCCCTCCCCTCCCCTTGCCCTTCCGAAGCACACTATCAACTGTTACTTTAGCTGTGTCCTCCCCTCCCCTTCCCTCTTCCCTCCCCCTCCCCTCCCCTTGCCCTTCCGAAGCACACTATCAAGTGTTACTTTAGCTGTGTCCTCCCCTCCCCTTCTCTCTTCCCTCCCCCTCCCCTCCCCTCGCCCTTCCGAAGCACACTATCAAGTGTTACTTTAGCTGTGTCCTCCCCTCCCCTTCCCTCTTCCCTCTCCCTCCCCTCCCCTCGCCCTTCCGAAGCACACTATCAAGTGTTACTTTAGCTGTGTCCTCCCCTCCCCTTCCCTCTTCCCTCCCCCTCCCCTCCCCATCGCCCTTCCGAAGCACACTATCAAGTGTTACTTTAGCTGTGTCCTCCCCTCCCCTTCCCTCTTCCCTCCCCCTCCCCTCCCCTCGCCCTTCCGAAGCACACTATCAAGTGTTACTTTAGCTGTGTCCTCCCCTCCCCTTCCCTCTTCCCTCCCCCTCCCCTCCCTTCGCCCTTCCGAAGCACACTATCAAGTGTTACTTTAGCTGTGTCCTCCCCTCCCCTTCCCTCTTCCCTCCCCCTCCCCTCCCCTCGCCCTTCCGAAGCACACTATCAAGTGTTACTTTAGCTGTGTCCTCCCCTCCCCTTCCCTCTTCCCTCCCCCTCCCCTCCCCTCGCCCTTCCGAAGCACACTATCAAGTGTTACTTTAGCTCTGTCCTCCCCTCCCCTTCCCTCTTCCCTCTCCCTCCCCTCCCCTCGCCCTTCCGAAGCACACTATCAAGTGTTACTTTAGCTGTGTCCTCCCCTCCCCTTCCCTCTTCCCTCCCCCTCCCCTCCCCATCGCCCTTCCGAAGCACACTATCAAGTGTTACTTTAGCTGTGTCCTCCCCTCCCCTTCCCTCTTCCCTCTCCCTCCCCTCCCCTCGCCCTTCCGAAGCACACTATCAAGTGTTACTTGAGTTGTGTCCTCCCCTCCCCTACCCTCTTCCCTCCTCCCTCCCCTCCCCTCGCCCTTCCGAAGCACACTATCAAGTGTTACTTTAGCTGTGTCCTCCCCACCCTTCCCTCTTCCCTCTCCCTCCCTCCCCTCGCCCTTCCGAAGCACACTATCAAGTGTTACTTTAGCTGTGTCCTCCCCTCCCCTTCTCTCTTCCCTCCCCCTCCCCTCCCCTCGCCCTTCCGAAGCACACTATCAAGTGTTACTTTAGCTGTGTCCTCCCCTCCCCTTCCCTCTTCCCTCTCCCTCCCCTCCCCTCGCCCTTCCGAAGCACACTATCAAGTGTTACTTTAGCTGTGTCCTCCCCTCCCCTTCCCTCTTCCCTCCCCCTCCCTTCCCCTCGCCCTTCCGAAGCACACTATCAAGTGTTACTTTAGCTGTGTCCTCCCCTCCCCTTCCCTCTTCCCTCCCCCTCCCCTCCCCGCGCCCTTCCGAAGCACACTATCAAGTGTTACTTTAGCTGTGTCCTCCCCTCCCCTTCCCTCTTCCCTCCCCCTCCCCTCCCCTCGCCCTTCCGAAGCACACTATCAAGTGTTACTTTAGCTGTGTCCTCCCCTCCCCTTCCCTCTTCCCTCTCCCTCCCTTCCCCTCGCCCTTCCGAAGCACACTATCAAGAGTTACTTTAGCTGTGTCCTCCCCTCCCCTTCCCTCTTCCCTCCCCTCCCCTCCCCTCTCCCTTCCGAAGCACACTATCAAGTGTTACTTTAGCTGTGTCCTCCCCTCCCCTTCCCTCTTCCCTCCCCCTCCCCTCCCCTCGCCCTTCCGAAGCACACTATCAAGTGTTACTTTAGCTGTGTCCTCCCCTCCCCTTCCCTCTTCCCTCTCCCTCCCCTCCCCTCGCCCTTCCGAAGCACACTATCAAGTGTTACTTTAGCTGTGTCCTCCCCTCCCCTTCCCTCTTCCCTCCCCCTCCCCTCCCCTCGCCCTTCCGAAGCACACTATCAAGTGTTACTTTAGCTGTGTCCTCCCCTCCCCTTCCCTCTTCCCTCTCCCTCCCCTCCCCTCGCCCTTCCGAAGCACATTATCAAGTGTTACTTTAGTTGTGTCCTCCCCTCCCCTTCCCTCTTCCCTCTCCCTCCCCTCCCCTCGCCCTTCCGAAGCACACTATCAAGTGTTACTTTAGCTGTGTCCTTCCCTGCCCTTCCCTCTTCCCTCCCCCTCCCTCCCCTCGCCCTTCCGAAGCACACTATCAAGTGTTACTTTAGCTGTGTCCTACCCTCCCCTTCCCTCTTCCCTCTTCCTCCCCTCCCCTCGCCCTTCCGAAGCACACTATCAAGTGTTACTTTAGCTGTGTCCTACCCTCCTCTTCCCTCTTCCCTCCCCTCCCCTCCCCTCGCCCTTCCGAAGCACACTATCAAGTGTTACTTTAGCTGTGTCCTCCCCTCCCCTTCCCTCTTCCCTCTCCCTCCCCTCCCCTCGCCCTTCCGAAGCACACTATCAAGTGTTACTTTAGCTGTGTCCTCCCCTCCCCTTCCCTCATCCCTCTCCCTCCCCTCCGCTCGCCCTTCCGAAGCACACTATCAAGTGTTACTTTAGCTGTGTCCTCCCCTCCCCTTCCCTCTTCCCTCTCCCTCCCCTCCCCTCGCCCTTCCGAAGCACACTATCAACTGTTACTTTAGCTGTGTCCTCCCCTCCCCTTCCCTCTTCCCTCTCCCTCCCCTCCCCTCGCCCTTCCGAAGCTCACTATCAAGTGTTACTTTAGCTGTGTCCTCCCCTCCCCTTCCCTCTTCCCTCTCCCTCCCCTCCCCTCGCCCTTCCGATGCACACTATCAAGTGTTACTTTAGCTGTGTCCTCCCCTCCCCTTCCCTCTTCCCTCTCCCTCCCCTCCCCTCGCCCTTCCGAAGCACACTATCAAGTGTTACTTTAGCTGTGTCCTCCCCTCCCCTTCCCTCTTCCCTCCCCCTCCCCTCCCCTCGCCATTCCGAAGCACACTATCAAGTGTTACTTTAGCTGTGTCCTCCCCTCCCCTTCCCTCTTCCCTCTCCCTCCCCTCTCCTCGCCCTTCCGAAGCACACTATCAAGTGTTACTTTAGCTGTGTCCTCCCCTCCCCTTCCCTCTTCCCTCTCCCTCCCCTCCCCTCGCCCTTCCGAAGCACACTATCAAGTGTTACTTTAGCTGTGTCCTCCCCTCCCCTTCCCTCTTCCCTCTCCCTCCCCTCCCCTCGCCCTTCCGAAGCACACTATCAAGTGTTACTTTAGCTGTGTCCTCCCCTCCCTCCCTCTTCCCTCTCCCTCCCCTCCCCTCCCCTCGCCCTTCCGAAGCACACTATCAAGTGTTACTTTAGCTGTGTCCTCCCCTCCCCTTCCCTCTTCCCTCTCCCTCCCCTCCCCTCGCCCTTCCGAAGCACACTATCAAGTGTTACTTTAGCTGTGTCCTCCCCTTTCCCTCCCCTCTTCCCTCCCCCTCCCCTCCCCTCGCCCTTCCGAAGCACACTATCAAGTGTTACTTTAGCTGTGTCCTCCCCTCCCCTTCCCTCTTCCCTTACCCTCCCCTCCCCTCGCCCTTCCGAAGCACACTATCAAGTGTTACTTTAGCTGTGTCCTCCCCTCCCCTTCCCTCTTCCCTCCCCCTCCCCTCCCCTCGCCCTTCCGAAGCACACTATCAAGTGTTACTTTAGCTGTGTCCTCCCCTCCCCTTCCTTCTTCCCTCCCCCTCCACTCCCCTCGCCCTTCTGAAGCACACTATCAAGTGTTACTTTAGCTGTGTCCTCCCCTCCCCTTCCCTCTTCCCTCTCCCTCCCCTCCCCTCGCCCTACCGAAGCACACTATCAAGTGTTAATTTAGCTGTGTCCTCACCTCCCCTTCCCTCTTCCCTCCCCCTCCCCTCCCCTCGCCCTTCCGAAGCACACTATCAAGTGTTACTTTAGCTGTGTCCTCCCCTCCCCTTCCCTCTTCCCTCCCCCTCACCTCGCCTCGCCCTTCCGAAGCACACTATCAAGTGTTACTTTAGCTGTGTCCTCCCCTCCCCTTCCCTCTTCCCTCCCCCCTCCCCTCCCCTCGCCCTTCCGAAGCACACTATCAAGTGTTACTTTAGCTGTGTCCTCCCCTCCCCTTCCCTCTTCCCTCTCCCTCCCCTCCCCTCGCCCTTCCGAAGCACACTATCAAGTGTTACTTTAGCTGTGTCCTCCCCTCCCCCTTCTCTCTTCCCTCCCCCTCCCCTCCCCTCGCCCTTCCGAAGCACACTATCAAGTGTTACTTTAGCTGTGTCCTCCCCTCCCCTTCCCTCTTCCCTCTCCCTCCCCTCCCCTCGCCCTTCCGAAGCACACTATCAAGTGTTACTTTAGCTGTGTCCTCCCCTCCCCTTCCCTCTTCCCTCTCCCTCCCCCCCCTCGCCCTTCCGAAGCACACTATCAAGTGTTACTTTAGCTGTGTCCTCCCCTCCCCTTTTCTCTTCCCTCCCCCTCCCCTCCCCTCGCCCTTCCGAAGCACACTATCAAGTGTTACTTTAGCTGTGTCCTCCCCTCCCCTTCCCTCTTCCCTCCCCCTCCCCTTCCCTCGCCCTTCCGAAGCACACTATCAAGTGTTACTTTAGCTGTGTCCTCCCCTCCCCTTCCCTCTTCCCTCCCCTCCCCTCCCCTCGCCCTTCCGAAGCACACTATCAAGTGTTACTTTAGCTGTGTCCTCCCCTCCCCTTCCCTCTTCCCTCCCCCTCCCTTCCCCTCGCCCTTCCGAAGCACACTATCAAGTATTACTTTAGCTGTGTCCTCCCCTCCCCTTCCCTCTTCCCTCTCCCTCCCCTCCCCTCGCCCTTCCGAAGCACACTATCAAGTGTTACTTTAGCTGTGTCCTCCCCATCCCTTCCCTCTTCCCTCCCCCTCCCCTCCCCTCGCCCTTCCGAAGCACACTATCAAGTGTTACTTTAGCTGTGTCCTCCCCTCCCCTTCCCTCTTCCCTCCCCCTCCCCTCCCCTCGCCCTTCCGAAGCACACTATCAAGTGTTACTTTAGCTGTGTCCTCCCCTCCCCTTCCCTCTTCCCTCCCCCTCCCCTCCCCTCGCCCTTCCGAAGCACACTATCAAGTGTTACTTTAGCTGTGTCCTCCCCTCCCCTTCCCTCTTCCCTCTCCCTCCCCTCCCCTCGCCCTTCCGAAGCACACTATCAAGTGTTACTTTAGCTGTGTCCTCCCCTCCCCTTCTCTCTTCCCTCCCCCTCCCCTCCCCTCGCCCTTCCGAAGCACACTATCAAGTGTTACTTTAGCTGTGTCCTCCCCTCCCCTTCCCTCTTCCCTCTCCTTCCCCTCCCCTCGCCCTTCCGAAGCACACTATCAAGTGTTACTTTAGCTGTGTCCTCCCCTCCCCTTCCCTCTTCCCTCCCCCTCCCCTCCCCTCGCCCTTCCGAAGCACACTATCAAGTGTTACTTTAGCTGTGTCCTCCCCTCCCCTTCCCTCTTCCCTCCCCCTCCCCTCCCCTCGCCCTTCCGAAGCACACTATCAAGTGTTAGTTTAGCTGTATCCTCCCCTCCCCTTTACTCTTCCCTCTCCCTCCCCTCCCCTCGCCCTTCCGAAGCACACTATCAAGTGTTACTTTAGCTGTGTCCTCCCCTCCCCTTCCCTCTTCCCTCCCCCTCCCCTCCCCGTGCCCTTCCGAAGCACACTATCAAGTGTTACTTTAGCTGTGTCCTCCCCTCCCCTTCCCTCTTCCCTCTCCCTCCCCTCCCCTCGCCCTTCCGAAGCACACTATCAAGTGTTACTTTAGCTGTGTCCTCCCCTCCCCTTCCCTCTTCCCTCCCCCTCCCCTCCCCTCGCCCTTCCGAAGCACACTATCAAGTGTTACTTTAGCTGTGTCCTCCCCTCCCCTTCCCTCTTCCCTCCCCCTCCCCTCCCCTCGCCCTTCCGAAGCACACTATCAAGCGTCACTTTAGCTGTGTCCTCCCCTCCCCTTCCCTCTTCCCTCCCCCTCCCCTCCCCTCGCCC
Organism: Macrobrachium rosenbergii; assembly: GCA_039081455.1. Taxonomy (NCBI): domain Eukaryota; kingdom Metazoa; phylum Arthropoda; class Malacostraca; order Decapoda; family Palaemonidae; genus Macrobrachium; species Macrobrachium rosenbergii. The sequence continues at coordinate 2,569,002 of JANJGK010000009.1, forward strand.
TTCCGAAGCACACTATCAAGTGTTACTTTAGCTGTGTCCTCCCCTCCCCTTCCCTCTTCCCTCTCCCTCCCCTCCCCTCGCCCTTCCGAAGCACACTATCAAGTGTTACTTTAGCTGTGTCCTCCCCTCCCCTTCTCTCTTCCCTCCCCTCCCCTCCCCTCGCCCTTCCGAAGCACACTATCAAGTGTTACTTTAGCTGTGTCCTCCCCTCCCCTTCCCTCTCCCTCCCCTCCCCTCGCCCTTCCGAAGCACACTATCAAGTGTTACTTTAGCTGTGTCCTCCCCTCCCCTTCCCTCTTCCCTCCCCCTCCCTCCCCTCGCCCTTCCGAGCTACACTATCAAGTGTTACTTTAGCTGTGTCCTCCCCTCCCCTTCCCTCTTCCCTCCCCCTCCCCTCCCATCGCCCTTCCGAAGCACACTATCAAGTGTTACTATAGCTGTGTTCTCCCCTCCCCTTCCCTCTTCCCTCTCCCTCCCCTCCCCTCGCCCTTCCGAAGCACACTATCAAGTGTTACTTTAGCTGTGTCCTCCCCTCCCCTTCCCTCTTCCCTCTCCCCTCCCCTCCCCTCGCCCTTCCGAAGCACACTATCAACTGTTACTTTAGCTGTGTCCTCCCCCTCCCCCCTTCCCTCTTCCCTCTCCCCTCCCCCTCCCCTCGCCCTTCCGAAGCACACTATCAAGTGTTACTTTAGCTGTGTCCTCCCCTCCCCTTCCCTCTTCCCTCCCCCTCCCCTCCCCTCGCCCTTCCGAAGCACACTATCAAGTGTTACTTTAGCTGTGTCCTCCCCTCCCCTTCCCTCTTCCCTCCCCCTCCCCTCCCCTCGCCCTTCCGAAGCACACTATCAAGTGTTACTTTAGCTGTGTCCTCCCCTCCCCTTCCCTCTTCCCTCTCCCTCCCCTCCCCTCGCCCTTCCGAAGCACACTATCAAGTGTTACTTTAGCTGTGTCCTCCCCTCCCCTTCCCTCTTCCCTCTCCCTCCCCTCTCCCTCGCCCTTCCGAAGCACACTATCAAGTGTTACTTTAGCTGTGTCCTCCCCTCCCCTTCCCTCTTCCCTCTCCCTCCCCTCCCCTCGCCCTTCCGAAGCACACTATCAAGTGTTACTTTAGCTGTGTCCTCCCCTCCCCTTCCCTCTTCCCTCTCCCTCCCCTCCCCTCGCCCTTCCGAAGCACACTATCAAGTGTTACTTTAGCTGTGTCCTCCCCTCCCCTTCCCTCTTCCCTCTCCCTCCCCTCCCCTCGCCCTTCCGAAGCACACTATCAAGTGTTACTTTAGCTGTGTCCTCCCCTCCCCTTCCCTCTTCCCTCCCCCTCCCCTCCCCTCGCCCTTCCGAAGCACACTATCAAGTGTTACTTTAGCTGTGTCCTCCCCTCCCCTTCCCTCTTCATTCTCCCTCCCCTCCCC
>JANJGK010000009.1:2570504-2675504 GCA_039081455.1 Macrobrachium rosenbergii
CCTCGGGGAGATTGTTCTGCAGCCCAACAGCGTGAGGAATAAAGGACCTCTGGAACTAAGAAGTTTAATAGTGAGGCACATTTTCAGGAAATCTGGTTGCTTTTGGCAGGAAAAGAGGATCAGGGATCAATTGTGAATGTGAAAGATCCCTGTTAAAATACAATTTTGTACATATAACTTACCTGGTAATTATATATATAGCTGTAGTCTCTGACGTCACGGCAGAAAATTGAAAATCGCGGCAGCGCTAATGAATGGTCACGTGATACCCCTTCCCACCGCCCTCTACAGGTGAGTGAGAGGAACCATAACCCAAACTCTTCATATGTTTCTGCCGTGTGGTACCGGTAAGCCGGTTCAACTTAGCAGAGAATTATCGCTGATTCTTTCGTTGGACATTGTTGGTGATGTACAATTGTTTGATTTGAATCTTTGGCAGACATTGTTTGTACTTAGCTTTTTTCATCCCCGTCTTCCTTATTTAGCATTATGTCGGACACTGGTCCCTCGGTGTATAGGTTTTGTAGCAAGGGCTGCAAAACTAGATTAGGGAAAATTACCATTGACCCTCATTCTGTGTGTTCGGGGTGTAGAGGACAGGTTTGTTCGGTATCGTTAACCTGTGAAGAATGTAAGAATTTGTCAGGGGAAGAATGGAAGATTTTAAATGCTTATCTGAGAAGGCTTCAAAAAGAGAGAGCTAGAAAAGCTTCAGCTAGGACTTCCTCTTTATCCTCCCGTGATAGTCAGGATGTATCTTTTTCGGTTATTAACCCTGATATTCCTTCTAACAAATCTCCTATCCCAGACCCCGTTATTCCCGAACCCGATACCGTGGCCAGTCTTAAGACGCAGATGGATGCGCGTTTTAGTGTTATGCTTGCTGCCATGGAGCGGATGAGTAAGTCTTTGGTAGTAAGAAGTGCAGTGTCTTGTGATAGTGCAGTGGAGGAGCTGGCTGTTCGGCCCACTCATTCTCCTAGGCCTGGACCTCTGTCAAACTCCCCAGCACCAGGGAGGAGGCAAGTCGAAAGCCCAAGGGAGGTGAGTGGGACCTGCCCCCGAGCAGTTGGCCCCTCAAGCAGTCCTGTTGCCGCTTCCCAGGATGCAGATGTTAGCCATAGAAAAGGCACATCAAGGAGGTGTATGTCTTCGAGTATGTCGAGTGAGGATTCACCTAAGAGAGGTTGGCGCCGTAAAGATGTCTCGAGACCATTCAAGAGGTCTAGGTTGGCATCTCCTTTGGCAGTTCCCAAGAAAAGAGTGGCGCTTCAAAATCAACCTCCTTCGTGTAGTTTTTGGGAGGAGCCCGAATGTTTTTCGCATTCCGTTGATTCGGGAGACGAGAGGCAGGTGTTGGAAGCGCGGAGACGCTTACGTAAGAAGAGAGTGGTGTCGTCTTCGCCTGTTGTTGCTGCTTCTGGCGTGATTGCTGCATCTAGCGCCACGCGCCATGCGCCATCCTTCGTTTCGCCTGGCTCATCACACCATACGCCACCCTACGATCCTCCTGGCGCCATGCGCCAAAAATTGTTTCTCCTGGTGACTCTCGTCAAGCTCCAACACCTGCGGTCTTCGTGCCTCGTTCTGTTCCGCATTCTCCTTCTTCCGCCTTGCCTCAAGATTTGTTTTTGGCGGAAATGAATAGGAAGCTTGATAGCATTCTCGGCTTTGTGGAAAAAAGTGATCCTTCCGTGAACGAACTGCAAGTTGCTTCGATTTCTAAGGATGCTCCTTCATCGAATGTGCGGCTTCCTACGAGCGATCCTGTGCTGCATTCTCCTAGGAAGACGAATCTTCCTCCATCTAGTTCCTTGGCTCTTTCTCCGATTTCTGGTGGTGATGTTGCTTCGGAATCGGAGGCGGAGGGTACACCAGAGAAAGAGAAGCCTTTATCGAGCTATAAGCAACTGCTTCAGTATTTTCTGGAGAATTTTCCAGATTCCTTTTCACCAGTATCTCCAGCTTCTCCAGAATCTCAATACGCTCGTGATAATAGGACAGACACTTCGCTGGCTACCAAATTAGTTCTTTCTATTTCGGCCAAGAAAGGATTGAAGAAAATGGAGGAGTGGCTTGCAGAGAAGAGGGAACAAGGGAAGAGTGTGTTTTGTTTTCCCCCTTCGAAATTGTCGTCTCGTCGTGGTGGTTGGTACGAGACTGGAGAATCTTTCTCGTTGGGAGTAGCTGCCTCCTCCCAAGGAGATTTCTCTAGTTTGGTAGATTCGGCCAGGAGGTCGGCTCTTAATTCAGCCAAAGTATTCTTTTCCACATCGGAATTTGATCACCTCTGCAAGAATGCTTTTAAGATTTTGGAAGTTATAAGTTTCCTCGATTGGTCGGTTGGAGCTCTTGGAAGGAAACTAAAGCTTGCGCCCTTCAGGACGATCAGTTCGCTTCCCTGTTCGACGTGTTAGCTTGCATCGACAGGAGCATTAGAGATGCGGCTATGGAACTCTCTTCTGTGATTACGATGGGAATTCTCAAGAAATGTGAACTATGGTGTTCTTTCACCACTAAAGGTGTCTCTCGGTCCCAGAAGTCAGCTTTGTTGTTCGCTCCTTTAGATAGGAAACATCTTTTCCCGAGGGAAATAGTATCTGAGATCGCTTCGACTCTTCAACAGAAGGCAACTCAAGACTTGCTGGCACAGTCCACCAAGAAGCCTAAACCGTTGCCTTCAACAGTTGCTCGCCCGACAACGTCGACGGAAAAATCTCAAGGTTGGCCCTTTCGTGGAAGAGCCCCTGCTAAATCGTTTCCCAGATCGAGAGGGAGAGGTCGTTTTGTTCCTAAAGCAATCAAACCCTCCGACAAGAAGTGAGAGCGCCTCCCTTCACTCACCAGTAGGAGCCAGACTGTCAGCTTTCTGGACAGTCTGGGAAGAAAGGGGAGCAGAACCTTGGACAGTCTCGGTTTTAAAGGAAGGCTATTCAATTCCATTCTTGAAGGACCCTCCTTTGTCCAGGGAACCAGTGGTCTTAATGGCTTATTCTCTAGACTCAGAGAAATGTTGTGCTCTAGAGAAAGAGGTGTCAGCTTTGCTAGAGAAAGAAGCAATAGAGAAAGTTCTCCCCCCTTTCTCCCCAGGATTTTACAATCGTCTCTTTGTAGTACCAAAGGCGTCAGGAGGCTGGAGGCCAGTTCTAGATGTGAGCGCTTTGAACCTGTTTGTCAAGAAGACAAAGTTTGTGATGGAAACCACTCAATCAATGCTGTCATCCCTTCTTCCAGGAGATTGGATGGTATCCATCGACCTCCGGGATGTGTATTTCCACATCCCGATCCATCCTGCTTCGAGGAAGTTCCTTCGCTTTGTGTTCAAAGGCGAAGTGTTTCAGTTCAGAGCAATGTGCTTCGACCTCTCGACGGCCCCCCAGGTATTCACCAGAGTTTTGTCATCAGTGGCGAAGTGGCTACATCTGTTGGGGATCAGAACAGTTTTTTTTATTTAGACGATTGGCTCCTGCGTGCGAAGACGAAGGAAAGGTGTGTGAAGGATTTGGAAAAGACTCTTCATCTAACCGAAGAACTGGGACTACTGGTAAATTGGCAGAAGTCACATCTGGTGCCATCTCAAGAATTAGTCTATTTGGGAGTTCAGATGAATTCAGTAGTTTTTCAGGCTTCTCTGTCGGTGGAGAGGGTAGAGTCGTGCCTGTTGAAAGTGCAAGATTTTCTGAAGAAGACCCAGTGCTCGGCCAACGAGTGGATGAGCCTTCTGGGGAAGTTGTCTTCCGCAGAACCGTTTGTGAGTTTGGGGAGACTACATCTAAGGCCCCTTCAGTTCTTTTTAAGAGAAGTCTGGGACAGGAAGAAGAGCCCGGACTCATTTGTTTTTCAAATCTCAGAGGAGATAAAGGCAGACCTCAGTTGGTGGAACTCTCCAGAGAAACTTCAGGAAGGAATTTCACTGTTCCCAAAGAACCCCAACCTCATCTTGTGTGCAGACGCTTCAGATCTAGGATGGGGAGCCACGTTAGGCAAGTTGGAAACAGCAGGCCGACGGAAGGGAGAACAACTTCGGTGGCACATCAATCTGAAGGAATTAAAGGCCATTCATTTAGCCCTTTTAGAATTTTCGAAGGTGGTAAGGAACCAGGCAGTGATTGTCCAATCAGACAATACAACAGCTCTCGCATACATAAAAAAGCAAGGAGGGACCCACTCGTTCTCGCTATACCTGGTAGCGAGAGATCATCTGTTATGGGCGAAAACGAACCAAACGACGTTGATGACAAGGTTCATTCCAGGGAAGCTCAATGTGAGGGCAGACGAGCTAAGCAGGAGCTTTCAAGTACTCTCAACAGAGTGGATCTTAAATCAAGAAGTTTGCCTCCAACTGTGGAATCTTTGGGGTCGTCCTCTCATAGATCTGTTTGCCACCAAGAAGACAACTCAACTGCCTCTTTATTGCTCTCCAGTGCCGGACGAGGGGGCAGCCTTCGTGGATGCAATGCTGATGGACTGGTCAGGTCTGGACCTTTACGCCTTTCCTCCGTTCAAGATGTTGAGAGCAGTTCTAACAAAAATGTTGTCCCACAAGGACGTGCGTATGACGCTGGTTGCTCCGTTTTGGCCAGCAAGGAATGGTTCCCGGACTTGGTAAGTCTTCTCGTAGACTTCCCGAGGCTTTTACCACCGAGAGTAGATCTACTCAGACAGCCTCACTCAGAAGATTTCACGGAGGTCTATCCGCTCTTCAGCTAACTGTGTTCAGACTGTCGAACGTTGCCTCAGAGCTAGAGGTTTTTCGAGGAAGGTCTCTAGAGCCATCGCTAGAGCTCGCAGACAGTCCTCCACAGCAGTTTATCAAGCTAAGTGGTCAGTCTTCAGAGAGTGGTGTAGGAAGACTGGCACATCATCTTCTAAGACCACTTTAGAAGAGATCGCAGACTTCCTCCTGTATCTGAGTGTGGATAGGAAGCTGTCTTCGTCGTCGATCAAGGGCTACAGAGCAATGCTTTCGACAGTCTTTAGGCATAAGGGCCTGGATATTTCAAATGATAAGGACTTGTCAGATCTTATCAGATCGTTTGAAGCATCCAAGAATTCCAGAGAGATATTGGTTTCCTGGAATTTAGATGTGGTCTTGAAATGGCTTGTGGGCAGTAAGTTTGAGCCATTATCGTCTTGCTCTTTCAGAGACCTTACGAGGAAGACAATCTTCTTGGTAGCTCTGGCTACAGCAAGGAGAGTCAGTGAGTTGCACGCCCTAGATAAGAGAATTGGGTTTTCTAGGGGTAAGGCAGTCTGTTCTTCATTGTCGAGTTTTTTGGCAAAGAATGAGACTCCGTCTAAGCCTTGGCCAAGATCCTTTTCGATCCCTGGTCTCTCGGATTTGGTGGGACCAGTTGAAGAAGAAAGACTTTTATGCCCAGTAAGAGCATTAAAAGTATATTTCGAAAGGACTCAAGCAGTGAGAGGTCCCTCTCCTAATCTTTGGTGTTCTGTGAGGGATCCGAGTAGGCGTCTTTCGAAGAATGCTCTTTCCTTCTTTTTGAGAGACCTGATTGTAGAAGCTCATAACCAGGTAGAAGATGTGCAGCTTCAAATTTCTAAAGTTAAAGCACATGAGGTGAGAGCGGTTTCAACCTCTTTGGCATATAGGAGGAATCTTTCCTTAGATTCAATTATTCAAGCTACATTTTGGAAATGTAGGTCAGTGTTCGCGTCTCATTATTTGAGAGAGATTGAGACAATATATGATGGATGCAGTACGTTGGGACCGTTTGTGGTGACTGGCACGGTGTTGGGTAAGGGAATAAAGGAAGTCGATCCTTCCTTGTGATGCTTTCTCTTGCTTAAGGTTAGCGTTGTTGTTTTCTGGGATGTCTGGGGGTACATTGTGACTAGGAGTACCCAACAGTCTTACATTTTGGATAATATTTTTAAGGTACAGGTTATTGGTGACACCCCTTGTTCTATGTGTTTTCGTGTACTGCGCCCTGGGCAGGGGCATTTATTTGGTTGGTTATCATGCATAGTCCACGGTGAGCCCTCGACTGGCATGTAGCCCTCTAGCACTTAACCCTCAGGTCTATATACCTAGTTGGTGCAAGTTGAGGATAGCAGATTAAGAGGCAGTATCCATCAAATCAGCTACCTCAACAGGTAAGGAACCATCATTGTGTTTTTTATTTTCACAATTGTCTAGACTTTTTCATATTAGCTGCCATGGCCCACCTCCATCAAGGTGCCAATCAGCTATATATATAATTATCAGGTAAGTTATATGTACAAAAATGTATTTTTATAATAAAATGAGGTTTTGTACATACTTACCTGGTAATTATATAATCAAAGCCCACCCTCCTCCCCTCTCATGGGCAGGTATGGCATAAACATATGAAGAGTTTGGGTTATGGTTCCTCTCACTCACCTGTAGAGGGAGGTGGGAAGGGGTATCACGTGACCATTCATTAGCGCTGCCGTGATTTTCAATTTTCTGCCGTGACGTCAGAGACTACAGCTATATATATAATTACCAGGTAAGTATGTACAAAACCTCATTTTATTATAAAAATACGTATTTATATATATATTTGCGCATAAATACGATACAAAAGCAGTACAGTTTCTTTATTACAGTATCTCTCTCTCTCTCTCTCTCTCTCTCTCTCTCTCTCTCTCTCTCTCTCTCTCTCTCTCTCTCTCTCTCTCTCTCTCTCTCTCTCTCTCTCGACCATTTGTAAACACACACTGCAAGTTCTAGTGATATCACACCTTTCTCCGTGTTATATAAGTTACAGTAAGACTCAGTGACCATTTTAGTAACAACAGTGTGTATATAGGATTTTTATACTAGTCTGTAGTTACGATATAAAAACTCATACCCCGTGGCATACCCACTCGGTCGGCGGCGCCTCAGTTCGCTCATGCGCAGTGTATGTGTGATGTCACTATTGTGACGTGAAAGGGCTGCGGCTTCACTAATTATGGATTACTCTGGACCAGCCTCTGTTTCTGAGGTTGAAAATGATCTGCACCTGACTGATGAGGAGGATGTAGATATGACTCATTGGCCACCACTCACACAATCTCTTCCTCATAAGCCCTCCAGTACTGTTGCTAATACCCCCATGAAGCACCCAGTGGATTATGGGTCAGATACTAGCAGTGCTCCACAGTCTCCTGCTGCTAAAACATCCAAATGTCAAGAGTTTTTCACTAGACAAAAGAGTGATGTCACTCTGCCTCACCCCCCTACACGACTTGCTTCCTCTGCTACCCCAGCTTTTGCTCCCCGTGATGAATATGTTAGGTTGGTCTTCAAAGAAAATTTTGAGCACTGACACTAAACTACGATGGCTGACTGAAGTAAACAGAACCTTCAATCTTGATAAGGAGCTGGCAGAGGTGAAGATGTCTGGTATCACATCTAAATTTGTATATATTGCAAGGAGTCGTGAGGACATCATTGGCAGGGTGAAGGGTGGTGAATTTCTGTCCATAAGCCTGGATATTCAAGATTCAATAGACAGACCCCGTAAGTATTTATATCTCATTACTCGTTACCCTATTGAAGCAGACCCTAACCTTGCTAAGGAACTGCCTGGTGTATACAGTGCACGAAGATTTCTTCAAAATGGGAACCCTATTAATCGCATTGTCATCACATGGAGTCTACTAGAACCACCACCATCTGTTTATGAGTTTTCCTTCCTCCCTTGCCTCCCTCCTTGTGAATTACGCAGGATGAAGGATGATCAGCCCAACTGTTTCAACTGCTGGGGTACTGGCCATATCTCCCGATATTGCTCTGCCCTATAAGTGTGCCTGGTGTGCTGCAGCCCATTCCACACGCACCTGTCCATACCGTAAACCTGTTACTGATGCTTCCACCTCATTGTCAGAATCATTATCAACTCCAGAGACTGTGCATTGGAAATGCCCTCGTTGTGGTAAAGCAGGAGTTAATGTTTGGCATGGATGCTCCAGACGGTCGCACGCTGCCACGCAGTCACTTCCACTGACACCACCACCATAACCAGTGTCAACCTCCTCGTTATGCCCTCCTGAATCAGCTGAAATTTCAAAACATCGTAAGGCTGTTGCTGCATTGGAATCGCACTGTACAGCACTAACGACACGCTTTGATGCTATTCATGCACGATTCGATAGCTTGATCGTTCAGCAGGCTACCACTGCAAGTAACCTCGACACACTAGTCAAGGCACAGCAAGTTCTCATAACCTCTGTTGCCTCACTTACTGAGAAGCTAGATACTGTTGCCTCTTGCCTTGAAAGGGTCAGTGGCCTCCTGCCAGCTCAGCCTCCTACACTTGGTGTATCCATCTAACAGTGCTGCTTCTCAGGTACATGCTCGACCTGTCTCTCGCAGCGTTAAGGGTGAACTTCGCTAGACTCATGCAACTACATGTCCTTTCATGGAATGCCCTTGGAATTAGACAATTCTCCAGACTCACTGCACTCAGGACATATGTTTATCGCTATCACCCACAAATAATATTTATTCAAGAAGCCTTCCCTGGCGGTGCTCAGCCAGGTGATGAAGCTCCAACACTCTCCGGTTATGTTTCATATGTACATCATGTCAGGAATGGTCTTATTACTTACATCCACTCTACTCTCCCTCATCAACTCCTTCGCTCATCAGCAGATATTAACATGACCTTCCAACTTTTTCAGGTTAAGATAGGTGATGGTCATATTCGATTATGCAATGTTTACCCTGCCCCTGGCTTAATTAACCTCTCGGCACTTCCTACACTTACAAACCTTGGCATGATCTACATGGGTGATTTCAATGCCAGACACCCAGATCTTGGTGATGTCTCTCCGATTCCCAACCGCAGTGGAGTTCCTCTGCTCAACTACATCCATCGTTACCATTTAACCTGTTGGGATATAGGTGGTGCCACACACATCCGGGGGCACACTCTTGATCATACCCTTACATCTGGGCTCGTGGCATCACGTCTCCTGTCATTCTGTTCCCTCGCTCTTTTCTGACCATGTTGCCTTATGTCTACAGTACGCAATACAGACTCATCCAAGTGACCCCTATCATCGTACCCACATCACCATTCCACCCAAGTACTGCCCAACATATGTTTCATACATCTCCTCTGTCCTACCTACCTTTGATAAACACTCTCCAGAACACCTGTATAATTCTTTGGTAAAAGCTACCCATGACTTCTATCAACTATATATTGTCAGACCTCATATTAAAAGTCATCTTGTTGCCCATGCTTGGACCTTGGATCAACGCATTATGCAAGCAGAGAGAGTTGCGGCCGATGCTGGCCTTGCCTTTCAGGCACAACCGACACCCAGTCATCTACTTCAGTATCAGCAGGCGAGGGATGATTTAGTTGCTCTCCAGAAGTGTGTCTACACTGAGTCATGGTATAAATACACTGACGTAATTAACCACCAAACTAGCATTGGGACCATGTGGCATCTCATCAAAAGGACTGTCAAGAAAAAAACCACATGTGCACTTCATCACAGTCCACAAGCATATGCCCAGGATCTCATCACTACTTGGTCAACCCAGTCACGGTCCAGTAATCTCCCTGTACAAATCCAAGAAGCACTTTCTTCCCAGAGCAACTTACTCAACCTTCGACTGATGGCTGCATTGTTGGAATCAGACGAGGAGGACAAAGAGCTGATCACTGAGGATGAGCTGCGACGCGCTGTTATGGGAAATAAAAATTCTGCTCCTGGAGATGATGGCCTTACTTATCAAGTGCTTCGTCTCCTCCAGAAGGTTCCTGGAAATCCTCTTCTACAATTGTATAATCTTTGCTACCAACATGGATATGTACCTGTTGCCTGGATCATTAGCACAATTATTCCTGTCCCAAAGCCTGGATCTGATAAATACCGGCCTATCTCCCTCACCTCATGTTTTAGTAAAGTGTTTGAGCATATATTAATAACCAGGCTAATGCACCGGTTACAAGAAAAACTCTCTCCCCATTTGTATGGCTTTCTTCCACAGAGGAGTACTCATCACTGGTTAGCTGAACTCTACTCGCGATTGTCCCCCAACAGTGTAGTTGCCTTCCTTGACCTCAAAAGTGCTTTTGATATAGCCAACAGGGATATAATTGTTGATCAGCTTGTCGAATTTGGTGTCAGAGGAAACCTTCTGAAGTGGATAAACGGTTATCTCAGTAACAGAAAATCACGTGTTTTCTTTAAGGGTGCATGTAGCTCCTATGAAAATTTTGAGCTTGGCACACCTCTGGGTGGTGTATTGAGCCCATTTCTTTTTAATATTCTTATGCACCGTGTACTGTCTCTCCTCCCTGCTATCCCTGGAACCACTGTAACTTGCTATGCTGATGATGTCTGCGTCCACTCCACTACCCCTCGAGACCTTCAGCGTGTCCTTCAAGAATTCGACAGGTCCTGTACCTCCTGTGGCCTCATACGTTCCCCAGAAAAAAGCAGAATCTTCTCTGCCCGGAATCTCCAAGACCTGCCGGTGTTCATTATGGGTGGGAATATTATACCTCACTGCACACAGTATACATATCTAGGTGCACCAGTCAGGATCACCCCTGCTATACCTGCACGCCAACGAATCCACCCCATGGTGAAAAACCTTCTTGATCGACTGGAGCCTCGCTTCACTCCCATCAAGTGGCTTGCCACCAGGGCCACAGGTATATCTATCCCCGTGGCTAGAACCCTCTATATCCTCTTCCTAAGGTCAGTTGTTGACTATTTATCTCCTGCTTTAATTCAATTACCCAGACAGGCGTTACAACCTCTAGAACAGTTCCAAAATAGAGTAATGAGGTTTATCCTAGGATGCCCTCCTTCCACTCAGATAGTCAACATGCAGACCGAACTCATGTTACCTCCATTAATAGAGAAAATTTATGCCAATGTAACTTTGTTTTCTGTTAAATGTCTACACTCTCCACAATTTACTCCAAACTTCTCTGCTGTACTCAAAGCATCACTTGACGAAGATGCACCAAGACCTCAACTCCGGCCAGGGGGCCATAACCTAGTTAGGGCAGTATTTTTAAAATCTTTGACACCTTGATATCGGTGTACCTGAGCAAGCAGTCATCCAAGATTTGCCACCATGGCGGGTTCCTATTCCTGCTGTCACTTTCACACCAACCTCTAAAGATGCCCATACCAATCTACAGAAGCAGCTGGTTTTGGAAACAATAGCCAAAGTGTCAATTTCAGTTCCTGCAGGACACCACATCTACGTGGACGGCTCAGTACAGGCAGATGGAAGTGCAGCATGTGCTATGTTCTCTCCCACTTTGGAATCTCCTGAGGGTGGGTGGCATGGTCGCAGGTTGCCAAACTCATCCAGTTCCACTTATTGCGAACTTCAAGGTATATGGGATGCAGTAACCCTACTTGTTAGAAGAAATGTGAATGGATTGGTGATATGTGACTCCAAATCTGCACTCCAGGCACTGACATCTTCTAGGCCCAGCTGTGGCCGTGTTGTGCAAGACATATTGTGTCAACTTGCTGCTGCTTACAATGCCTCGCTTGTCTTGTCCTTCATGTGGATGCCTTCCCATATTGGGCTTGCTGGGAATGACATGGTGGACAGTCTTGCTAAAGCTGCCTGCACACTTGAACTTGATGACAGAAATGTTGAGCCTTCACTTCGCTGCCTTAAACATAGAATATATTCAGCAGCGTTTGCCTGTACAGTACAGCGTAGGGATGCAGAGAGGGGCACTAGTGTTTCCATACAACATCATGATAACTTTCTGCAGAGCCATCACAAGTACAGGTGACGTGGACTCGTGGTGCGTAGGCATAATGTCCGAAGTGCCAGGATAAGGTTGGGATATCGTCCTGTGTGGCAGGTTGGACAGACACTAGATATACCACACTACACCTCATGTAAACTGTGTAACCTTGCTAATGCCAGTAACCTTGAACACTACTGCCTTTATTGCCCCACTGTCAGGAATCTGTTACCTCAAGGACAAAATTTACTTCAAACCTGCCAATATTTACTCAAAGATGACCACCTAGACTTAATTTTGATTCGTCATCCACACTTTGGTGGTTGCAGTTGTTGTGATAATGGAATACAATCTCATATATGTTATTTTTGTAACTGATATACTGATAATTCAATGCTGTAATTTTTTTCTGTTGATTTCTGATGTACTGTAAGTAACTGCTAATATGTAACTTTGTTTGACGTCTTTGGGCGTAATAAATATGATATTTTAATGATAAAATAAAGTTTGTTCATACTTACCTGGCAGATATATATACAGCTGTATTTCTCCGAAATCCGACAGAATTTCAAAACTCGCAGCACACGCAGTGTGGCCAGGTGGTTAGTACTCATTCCCGCCGCTGGGTGGCGGGAATCGGGAACCATTCCCATTTTCTATTCAGATTTTCTAGTGCCACTGTCTCCTGAGGGGAGGTGGGTGGGCACTATAATTATATATATCTACCAGGTAAGTATGAACAAACTTTATTTTATTATTAAAATATCATTTTGTTCATGAAACTTACCTGTCAGATATATATACAGCTGAATCCCACCATTGGAGGTGGGTAGAGACAGAATAGGATTTAGGAAACAAATAAATGTAGGCGATTGACGCCTTGGTTCCTTACCTGTTAGCATAGCTGACTTCGAGGTTACTGTCACTCAAGCCTGCTTCTGCTTTACTAGATTCTCCAGCAAGGTAGGGACCTATAAAGCTGGTGAGATCTAGATGACCTGTCCACGGGGGCGTGACCACAATGGGACTAGATCATATGACCATACTGAGAGGGAAAAGGAGCAACAACCAACCACCTGACCGAGCCTATCTAAGCCATTGAACCTAACATAGGCTAAAGATTGGGACGTCCACATCGGTGGCCACCCAACAACCAAGAATACAAAAACAAGATAAAAAAAAAAAATACCACCTAACCCCTAAAGGATAGGATGAGTATTGCCCTCTTCTCCCAACATTGTGTCTGCGGAAACGTATGGTCCCAGCGAAGAACAGTCTTCAAAAGTTGACTTCACATCTCGAAGGTAATGCGAAGCGAACACTGAATTACTCCGCCAGAAGGTGGTACCCAGAAGATCGTTAAGAGACATGTTCTTCTGGAAAGCCACCGAAGTCGCCATGGCTCTCACTTCGTGAGCTTTGACCTTAAGAAGCCTCATGTCACCATCTTGGCAGGAAGAATGAGCCTCTCTGATAGTACTTCTTAAAAAGAATGACATAGCATTCTTGGACATTGGCAAGTCAGGTCTTCTAACCGAACACCACAGATTGTCCGACGGGCCTCGGCTTTCTTTCGCCCTGGCTAAGTAGAATTTGAGAGCCCTGACAGGGCACAAGACTCTCTCTGATTCTTGTCCAAGAATCTCCGTCAAACCTTTGATTTCAAAAGTCTTGGGCCACGGGTTTGAAGGATTTTCATTTTTGGCAAGAAATAAAGGACTTAGGGAGCAAACGGCATTAGGACCCCTAAAGCCAATGTGCTTGCTAATAGCCTGAACTTCACTAACCCTCTTCGCTGTCGCCAGAGAAGTTAGGAAAACCGCCTTTCTAGTCACGTTCTTGAGAGAAGCAGAAGACATAGGTTCAAAAGGACTTGACATAAGAAATTTCAGGACCACATCTAGGTTCCAAGGAGGAGTCATGGGCCGAGGAACCTTAACAGTTTCAAAGGATCTCAAGAGATCGTGAAGATCCTTGTTGTCGGCTAAGTCTAGGCCCCTGTGTCGGAAGACTGCGGACAGCATACTTTTATAGCCCTTAATAGTAGAGACTGCCAGTTTTTCTTTCTCCCTGAGATGCAGTAGGAAGTCTGCTATTTGAGGCACAGAGGTCGTGGTCGAGGAAATCCCGCTGCTCTTGCACCATCTCCTAAAATTGGCCCACTTCGATTGATAGACTGAATTAGAAGAGGGTCTTCTGGCACTGGCGATAGCCTTTGCCACTGCTCTCGAAAACCCCCTCGCTCTTGCCAACTTCGAGATATTCTGAATGCAGTTAGACTCAGAGCGGGGAGGTTTTTGTGGAATCTTTGGAAATGGGGCTGCCTGAGAAGATCTACTCTCAGGGGGAGTGTCCGCTGCTGGCCAAAAGGGGGCTATTAAAGTCATCCTCGTTCCTTCCGACGCTGAGAATTTTCTGATCACTTCTCCCAGGATCTTGAAGGGAGGAAAAGCGTAAAGATCTAGGCCCTTCCAGTCCCAGAGGAGGGCATCTACTGCTAAGGCTCCTGGATCTAAGACAGGAGAGCAGTAAAGAGGAAGCCTCTTTGTTCTGGACGTCGCAAAGAGGTCCACTAGGGGACGTCCCCATAAACTCCACAGATCTAGACACACCTCCTCGTGAAGGGTCCATTCCGTCGGCAGAAGTTGATGCTGCCGACTGAGAAGGTCCGCACGGATATTCTCCACGCCCGCGATGAACCTCGTGAGAATTGTGATCCCCCGAGCATGAGTCCAAAGCAGGATCTCCTTTGCCAGGTTGAACAGGGAACGGGAGCGAGTACCCCCCTGCTTCTTGAGGTAAGCTAAGGCTGTGGTGTTGTCGGAATTCACCTGAACAACCCGGCCTGACACTCGATCCTCGAAGAATTGAAGGGCTAGATGGATAGCTCCTAATTCTTTGAGATTGATGTGCCAGGACACCTGTTCCCCTCTCCAGGTGCCTGACACTTCTTCCCCTCCTAGTGTTGCTCCCCATCCCTCCCTGGACGCGTCGGAAAACAACACTAGGTCGGGGCTCTGAAGACGTAGAGAAACGCCTTCTGCCAGTAACAAGGGGTCGAGCCACCACCTCAGGTGAGTCTTGACAGACGGAGAGATCTTCAAGGTCTCTTCCAGGTCCTCCTTGTTCATCCAGTTCTCCGCTAGGAAAAACTGGAGCGGCCTGAGATGAAGTCTTCCCAGGGAAACAAACTTCTCCAGCGAGGAAATGGTCCCCAGCAAACTCATCCATTCCCTCACCGAGCATGTTTCCTTCCCCAGGAGAGACAAAACTTTTTCCAAGCAATGTTGTTGATGTTCTTGGGATGGATACGCCCGAAAAGCCACTGAATCCATCTGAATCCCCAGATAGACGATGGACTGAGTCGGGATCAGATGGGACTTCTCTTTGTTGACTAGAAGTCCCAGGGACTTCGTCAACTCCAATGTCGAATTTAGGTCCTCCAGACACTGAGCTTGGGAAGAAGCTCAAATGAGCCAATCGTCTAGGTAAAGCGAAACGTGGATCCCCGCCAAGTGAAGCCACCTCGCCATATTTCTCATGATCACTGTGAATATCATGGGAGCTGTGCTGAGACCAAAGCAAAGAGCTCGGAATTGGAAGACTCTTCCCCCCAGTACAAACCTCAGGTACTGTCTTGACTGAGGATGTATGGGAACATGGAAGTATGCGTCTTGTATGTCCAGAGAGACCATCCAATCTCCTGGTCTTAGAGCTCCGAGAACAGACTGGGACGTTTCCATCTTGAACTTCTCTTTGACAATGAAGCGGTTCAGTCTGCTTACGTCCAGTACAGGTCTCCATCCTCCCGACTGTTTCGGGACTAAGAACAGTCGGTTGTAGAACCCCGGAGAGGCTAGTTCCTGAACTGGCTCCACAGCTCTTTTTACGAGCATCTGCTCCAAAAGATCTAAAAGGATCTGTTGTTTTTCCCAATGGTAGGAGGGCGACAGATCCTTGGGTGACGTACAAAGGGGTGGCGAAACGAGAAAGGGGATCTTGTAGCCTTTCTCTAGAACTTCGACGGACCAGGAGTCCGCCCCTTTCGCTCTCCAGGCTCCCGCAAATGAAAGTAGCCTGGCTCCCACAGGTGTCTGGAGGTGCTGAAGATCACTTTCTGCCCCTGGGCTTCGATGGGGCTGCTCCTCTGGAAAAACCTCTCCCTCGCAGAGTAGATTTCGAGGAAGAAGCTCCTCCATGAAAGGGCTGTTGCTTCTTCTTGGAGGACAGAACTGACGACGACGTAGAAGGGACTGAAGGACGTCTAGACGAATGGGCCAGAAGATCTTGCGTGGCCTTCTCCTTAAGACTAGAAGCGAGGTCCTTGATTAAAGGCTGGGGGAAGAGATGGCTCGACAAAGGGGCAAACAATAATTCAGCCCTTTGTGATGGCGAAACTGACTTGGAGGTGAAATTGCGGTACAAGGCCCTCTTCTTCAAAAGACCTGTACAAAAATGGGAAGCCAGTTCCTCTGAGCCATCCCTGACGGCCTTATCCATGCAATTCAAAACACTGGATAGCTCCCCCAGGCTGATCAAGTCGGGGCTTCTAAGCTTGAGGTCCAAAGCACCCAAGCACCAGTCTAAGAAGTTGGAAACTTCCATAGATCGGAAGAGTCCCTTCAGATGATGGTCGGTCTCGGACATCGTCCACAAAACCTTAGCAGTTGACAGTAGGGACCTCTTGGAAGCGTCGACAAGGCTGGCGAAATCTCCTTGAGACGAAGAAGGAACTCGAGAACCGACGTCCTCACCTGTCTCATACCACATGCCCGCCTTACCGCAAAGCTTAGATGGAGGAAGGGCAAAAGAAGTCTTGCCTTGCGTCTTCCGTTCCTCCATCCAGGCGTTAACCTTCTTGAAGGCCTTCTTCGTAGCTAGTGAAGAAGTCATCTTCACAAACCCCGGCGTTCTCCTCGCTTTGGAAGAGGCAAGCTGCGAAGGAGGAGAGAGAGGAGCCGAGGGTTTAAACTTATCACCGAATAAGTCCTTAAGAAGACCGGTTAACACCTGGTAGTCGGAAGACGAGGAAGCAGAAGGTTGATCAAATCCCGCAGGCTCTGAATCGCCAGAGACTTCTCCTTCATGAATGGGCGAACCACGAGAATCACAAAAAGCTTTCGGGGAACGAAGGCCTTGAGGTCCGATACGGAAGAGGGATCTACTTTTCCCTGCAGGATCAGAATGCTCTGGAGTGTCCCGACGAGCGACTAAAGAGGCGTCCTGGCGAGCGTCCTGAAGAGCATCTGATCGGGAGCCCAACCTAGCGTCATGCTGAGCGTCCTGCCGAACGTCCTGCACGGCAGCGAGAGAAGCGTCCTGACAAGCAGCTAACGAAGAGTCCTGGATAGCTGCTTGCGAGGCGTCGTGATGATGACGAGAATCACGAAAGGGAACTCGTGAGCTGTGAGGACGACAGGGCGAAGAAGCAGGAGACGGTGACGAAGAAAAAGGAGCAGGAGAAGGGGACTTCCTGGACTTCTTGATGGGAAGCCTCAAGTCCTTGCGACGACACGGTTCTGATTCCTTCTCGGCAAGAAGAGAGGCCAACTGACGCTGCATATCTCGTAAGATACTCTTGGAAGGAGAGGTCTCATATCCAGGAGGAGAGGAGATCCTACGGGAAGACAAGGGGCGAGGGGACGCCTTCTTCCTTACAGGAGCAAGAACAGCTCTCTCCTTAGAGCGACTGGGGCGCTCACAAACATCCTCCTCTGACGACGTTCTGGTCCTCTTCTGTGGCGGGAAAGCTTCAAAATCCCGCAAAGACGGAGAAAACTGACGTGAAGCGTCTTCTCTAAAGCTCCTCTTCAGCGGGCGAGAGTCCTTACGAGAATTCCACCCCTTACGAGGGGAGGACGCCTCGGAGGACGAAAAGCAGTCCTTAAGGATACGAGCCGAAGCACGATCCTTGGCAGCCTGGGAAGTGACAACAGGACCTGCCGAAGGGACGTCAGATCGGTGGGAAGCCCCCGTAACCCTCTTACGGCTTTCGACATGTCTTCTCCCTGAGTCCTGGGAGTCTGACAGAGGTCCAGGCCTAGAAGCATTATGGGGCCGATCTGACGCCCCCTCCACGACACTAGGGGGGAACACTACACTGCACAGCACTTTGTAGCGAAGACACTTTGTTTTCTAGAGCACGGATGGTGTTCATGACCTCCGTCAGGGCCAAACCCCCCGCAGACACAACCTCAGGGCCCGAAGGCAAAACCACAGGGACAGGTACAACAATGTCTACATTGGGGTTATCAGGTGAAGAAATAGAACCCTGACTCTTACACACACTCCTGGAGGAAGACCTTCTGATCCTGTCACGCTCTAACTTATGAACATAGGAATCATACAATTTCCAGCTCGCATCAGACAAAGGCTCACACTCTTTGCAGCGATCATTGATCAAACATACATGCCCCCTACACCTCATGCAAACTGAGTGGGGGTCTACCGAAGCCTTCGGTAGCCTCACCTTGCACTCACTCACACAACATACTCGAAAGCTAGCAGAACTAGTACCAGACATCATTCAAGAGCAGTCAAAAGCAAAATCATAAACAGTCCACAAAAAACGTATGCCAATCCACAAGCCAAAGTCAAAAAACCAAAAGTCAAGAGAATACTCAAGTGGAAAACTATGCAAGTTAACGAAATCCATAGGCGGAGGTACTGTAAACAGATGTTAACAGTACCGGCGACAGAGAAAATCTGAATAGAAAATGGGAATGGTTCCCAATTCCCGCCACCCAGCGGCGGGAATGAGTACTAACCACCTGGCCACACTGCGTGTGCCGCGAGTTTTGAAATTCTGTCGGATTTCGGAGAAATACAGCTGTATATATATCTGACAGGTAAGTTTCATGAACAAATTATTAAATAAATAATCTCTCTCTCTCTCTCTCTCTCTCTCTCTCTCTCTCTCTCTCTCTCTCTCTCTCTCTCTCTCTCTCTCTCTCTCTCTCTCTCTCTCTCATTCGTAGTTAGCGCTCAAACATACGTTTACAACTTATTATTCTCTGTACGTCATTACCTGTACAGTATATAATTTTAAATTGATTGAATTTTACCTGTACTGTACTAACATTATGTACATGTTTTCGATGTTTTATGGAATTGTACTTTTGTTGACTGTGACGTTTTGCCTAGTGACGCAAAGAAAACGGCTTTTACTCTGTGACAAAGAAAACGGCATCCCATGAATTAGGGGTAACATTAGTATACGTACGCACCTACTGTAAATGCGCGATTATGAAACTGTGCAGTACTCAGTTTTTATGTCAACCATTTGCTGTATTCCTTTCTTAAGGGTAATAAGCTAAATTTTAAATAAAATTACACTAACTTTAGTTCATTTAAAAGTTAGCTTTTAAATGAGCATGATTAGGGTCATATTTAGTACTTAAACTCTGGAAATAAACATTTATTAGCATTTTTAAAGACCATGCCAAACTTACGCGAAAATTCACCTTGCACGAGGGGCTCCGGAACCTAACCTCGCGTAATTTCGAGGTATGACTGTATATTATAAATTATTCTATGAATCTTATATTTTATCATATAAATGATGAAATTTAAGAAATTTTAAAATATTAAAAAGTGAAAATTTGTCATTTTCTGACAGTATATCTTTAAAGGAATATCTTCTAAATAAAATGTCTCTTTGGATTCTATATTTTGGACATACCTTTAAAATATGCTTTACTGTTATTTGTACATTACATATTTCGCACATAGGTATAGGGGCATGGGAGTTACTCATCAGGTAACCATGTGTCAGTTTAGTGTGACCAATTCTTAGCCGTGTCAACATTACTGAAAACCTGCGGCAATTCTGATAGGATGATGGCCACGGGTCTACAGTTTCTTTTATTTCTCTTAATTTATTGTTAAGATTGCTTTCCCTCCAGTTATTTTGCCATTTCTTCTTAATCACCGCTTTACTGTATCTAGTATAATCTTCTAATGGTAATAATTCTGCTGATATTGGGAGTGTTCTAGCCTATTTTGCATAGGTGTCAGCTTTTTCATTGCCTTCTAATCCTATGTGAGATGGTATCCAACATAGAGTAACAGATATCTTTTGCATTTTCATTTCATGTAATGTATGTCTAATTTCATTTACAATTTTTTTTTTGGAGCATGAGAGTTTATTGCATTTATTGAACTTAGTGAATCGCTAAAGATGGTTACTTCATTAAACTGGTTTTCATATATAGTTATTAATGGTGTTTTTATTGCTAGCAATTCAGCAGTGAACACTGATGCATTGTTATGTAAAGAGGCTTGGCTCTTTATATTGTTTCTGTAAACAGCGAGTCCAACTCCCATATCATCTTTGGAACCATCAGTATATAAATGATTATTACTGTGTACCTTGATATGTTCCGGAGCATACAGTTTCATAGCAAGTGGGTTATTCGATTTATTAACTGGTATTAAACTGTCAGCTTTGTTGACCGTTTAAGTTTCTTCGCCCCGACCAAAAGCTTCGAATAGTGTCCAATTGAGCTAGACTATGGCAGTTGACAGTTTTCTATGTTATTTTACTTGCTCTACAAGGGTTTAAGGTAATATTTTGCCGGTCAGCTGTAGCTAAACTGTAATTTACCCTTGAACTGTATAAGTTGGTGCAGGGAACCCATTGGTACCATCATGTAGTCTTCAAAGGTCAATTACAGTTTAGTTACAGCTTTCTGACAAAATATTACTCTATAAATTCTTGTAAAGTAAAATAACATAGGAAAACGTCAACTTCCATAGCCTAGCTCACCGTGGAACGCCGGCTTAGAATTACCCATTCCTCCACTGCGGGAAATTCATTTTTGTTCTTTTCATGGCGCCCTCTTCCAGTGTGTAATGCATCTTCCAATGTGGGATATTAATTTTTTTCACACCTTCATGTGAGTAACATCGACCACTGTGGGAAGTTCAGTTTTGTCGTTTTCATAGCTTTTTGTGTAACTTTCCTCCACTGTGGGAAATTCATTTTTGTCATTTTTGCATCTTTTCCTTTGCATGACACACCCCCACTGTGGGAAATGTTTTTTTTTTTTTTTGTTTTTTTGTTTTAGCAGTATTCAGTTATTTCTTGCTGCAAGACTCCAACAGTGAGGTAAATGCATTTTTATATAAGTAACTTACCAAGTAATTACATAGGTATAGTTTCCTCTTGCACGGTAGCTTCAATTAAAAAGTTTTTGGGTAACGCTTCAAAGTTCTGACTGGTCCACCCACTCACGTAAATACCAGGAACAACCTAGTAGACAACCTCAACCTGTTTCCACCACACTCCAGTAAACACTGAGTGTCGATGGCGGCCTTGTTCTTAAATTTGGCGGTTGGAAACCGGATTTTGGTGAAGTATTATTGCTGATTTTGGGTAGTCTTCAAGCCCAAAACTTTCAGGCTCAGTATTTTATTGTTTTGTTATTAAGATCTGATTCAAGGTTATCATATTTCATGAGGTTACAGTAGCAAATTTGCAATCAGATGGGTTAACTACTGGTATCTTAGTTTACCGCGCTACCACCTTTACCGGTTAAGGTAATAAACGTAACAAAGCATTCATTGCTTAAGCAATATTTGCGGTAACGAATTACTTTCTGCATGTTTCAAGTCAATGTTTGTTAGGATTTGTGACATGTCTGTATGATGATACTCTGTGTACTTCAGCTATTCTTGGCAAAGGTTCCTTTTCTGAGTGGCATAATAACATAAATATTGTGTTCTTTACCAATTGAATATTTTCGGTAATGGATACATACCTGCAATCTTGAATTATGTTGGTTAGGATTTGAGATATGTCTGTATGATGGTACTGTGTACTTCATAAAGAATTAAGTGAACATCTTATTATTACACTTTCCTTTGCAGAGAACTGAAAATTGTAAGGGCAGGAATGCAGTTGGGGAGAATTGTGTTTAATGTTTTGGTTACGATGAGCTTTAGCAAGAAGACATTCTCATCAGCCGAAAACCGTGCTTTGGCACTTGCTTTGGCAGTACAAATACTAAACAAGATGAAACAAATTGTAAAGAGTTCCACATTTTTTTTTTTTTTATTCATACTAAGAGCACCTAGTAGAGCTCACCAGCTCCCGAGCTGCTAGCTCGCCTGGCACCAGCTGCAGAGTGCTGGGCACCCACTATCAAGCGCTTCGGCACCTGCTCTTGGGCACTCTACGCCAGTAACTGAGATCCTGGTGCCAATTCTTGGGCGCTTGGCACCCACTCTTGGGCACTCGGCGCCAGTTACTGTGATCCTGGTGCCAGTCTCTCCTACTGCTGGCCATCCTGCCTTTTTTTATCCACTTGCTCCTGCACCTGGCTCCCTCGCTTCCTTCCTGTGCCATTGCCAGTCTTGTGTCAGAGTTAACAGATGTTAACCTTGTAATAATAGTGAAGTGTTGTGCAGTGGAGAAGGTGGCTACTCGTCCTCTGAGCTCCTAGACAAAGGTCACTGTCAGACTCCGATGCACCAGGGAAGAAGCAAACTGGAAGTCCAAGGGAGGTCATGGGTTTGCACACGGGTAGTCGCCCCCTCAGTCGAGCCTGTTGCCGGTACCAGGTATCGACAGCCACTGGAAGGGCATCGTACTGGATGTGTAGTGAAGGGGTAACTATCCAGCCCCTCGATTTCCTAAACCCAGTCCCTGTCAGACTCCCAGCACCAGGGAGGAGGCATGCTGTAGTCCATGGGAGTCTGGAGGGGTTTGCCCCCAGGTGGTTGCCTCTCAGTCGAGCCTGCTGTCCACAGGTGTCGACAGACAGCCATTGTAAAGGTGTCCATAGAGATGTACTTTTTGAAGTTTTGCTAGCCTTCAGTTAACTCTTTGGCTGCAAAGCTGCCACTTGAGTAGCAGACTCTCCTGGTTATGCTGCTGCGTTGCTACAGGTTAAGTGGAGGCATGTGGAACGCCTGTATTGGCGCCAAGCAGAATAAAAGCTCCCGAGCGCCTAATAGCGCCTGAGCTTCCAGTAGCACCTGTGCTCCCTATAATGCCAGAGCTCTTCTACAAATAGAGCTTCCAGCACCAGCTCTCACGCGTCAGCCGCCAGCCTACTTGTGACTGACACCGGTCTCTTTATCTCGGCGCCTGTCTCTTATAAGAACGCCTAGCTCCAGTCTTCAAGTGGCCGACTATAGTCTCTGATGATTGGGTGTCCTTCAGTATTGACTCCCTCCTTTGAGTACCATACAACCGCTCTTTGGCGGTTTTGTCTCTTTTCAGCTTGTTCCACCTTCGCCTAGAGTTCCAGATGGGCTGATTTGCTCCCTTTTTTTACATCAATTAGTATCTCAAAGCACTTTCCTTTGCAGACAGGGACTTTTGTGTACGAATTTGAGCTTGTTGAAGAATGTTGTCACCTCTACAGGGGGTTGGGAGTCTGACTTAGTTTTTTTAAGGGAGCAAGAAAAGTGTTTTTTGTCCTTCCCTCCCAGTTTTTTTAAGGGAGCAAGAAAAGTGTTTTTTGTCCTTCCCTCCCTCTGATGCTTAGATGGAATTAGTCCTGCAGCAGAAGTCTTCACTCCTGGTTATATCCAAGACCATTGTTACCCATGGCCAGTCTTTTGTGCATCTGATGGACTTTCCAAGTTTGTAGAAGCGTGTCAGATATTGGTTTGTAACCAATACAGTTCCGCAGAAGTTGTCAGTCTGTACGAGGTGTCATCGAGACTATTCGAGGCGTTATTGCTTTTAGTTGTCTGCGAGTCTGCACGAGGTTCTGCAAGTTTGTTTGCTTGCGGAGACCAACCAAACAGTCCTGTCGTCCACTCTCCAGGATGAATGGGTGGAGTTCCTGGATATGTAGGATACTTCATTTCATGTCCACACACAGACTCCAAAAGATATCTCGGACCTGTCCTACGAGACAGGGTCTTCAAGTGTGAGAATATAGGCTTCAATATCTATGGCATAAGACTTCATTTCTTCTCAATCCTCGCTCATTCCTAGACTGCAGTATTCCTTTAGACAAGATCACTGTCCTTACTTTTTACATCAGCTCTCGCCACCAAGTGACAAGAGGGTTTTTCAATGGATGGTAAATGGAATGTTTTTTTTCTAGTCCAACTGGAAATTTTGGCAGTTGAACTGAGCTGTCAGAAACTCTTGCTCTCGAGTGGACCTTGAACCCCCTGAACTGTCGGGTTATGTGCCTCTGTGGGACAGGCCAATCTTGACTGTCTGCATCCTTAAAGGAATCAGTTCCTTGTTGGACAAGTCGGTAGAGTTCTCGGCTACCACTCTGCTAGGCCCAAGTTTGAGTCTCCAGCCGGCCAGTGAAGAATTAGAGGAATTTATTTCTGGTGATATAAATTCATTTCTCAGTATAATGTGGTTTGGATTCCACAATAAGCTGTACAGTAGGTCCTGTTGCTAGGTAACCAATTGGTTCTTAGCCACGTAAAATAAGTCTAATACTTCGGGCCAGCCCTGGGAGAGCTGTTAATCAGCTCAGTGGTCTGGTTAAACTAAGGTATACCTAACTTAAAGGAATCTTCTAGCCTGGGCAACAGATTTCTCTTTGCAAGGTCATTTCAACCTGGACCTCTAAGCTCTTCCACTGTTTGACATGGTCAAGGAAGGGCTGGACAAGTTTTCAGGTTTATTGCAACGTAACGATGACACTTTTAGCTCCATTCTGGACCATGAATATTGGTTCCTGAACCAGATATGGTTGTTGGTGGACTCTCCATGACTCCTTCCACAATCCATTTCTACTCAGACAACCTCACTTCAAAAGATACCACTAAAGGGTGGACAGCTCTTTTCTTGGACAGATTTAGACTGTCCGGGAGCTTGCCTGGAAGAAGTGAACTTTTCAAGTGACTGGAGACTGTTGCAATGTGCAGACAGCAGTCTTCTTGCCAAGTACTCCAATCTAAGGAGGCAGCCTTCCATCGATGGTGTAACAGCTATAACATCTCATCTGCGAATTCCTCTTTATCTCTGATAACGGAATTCCTATTCCAGAGGACCGCCAAGGGGGTTCTCTTCTTCCACCTTCAAGGGGCATAAAGCAATGCTAGGCTTAGTATGTAAACACAAAGGCTAGTTTTATCTTCTAACCAAGATCTTAGCGACCCATGAAGTCTTTCGAGACTTCCAAGGCAGGGAGGAGTCTACTCCGTATATTAGAATTTGGACATAGCTCTTGAGTGGTTAACGGGCTCCTCCATCGAGCCTTTCTGTTCTACAACATTTAACTAGAAAACTCTGTTCCTTGTAGCCCTAGTAAATGCCAAACGAGTTAGTGAGCTTCAGACTATAGACAAGTAAGCAGATTCTGCTCAGGGAGAGACAGTCTGTGAATAAGATCTGTGCTTTCTCCCTTAAGTTATTGTGGGAGAGTGAGCAAAATGTCTAGTTTGAACTTTCAGGTTGTACCTGAAAAAAAACGTTTAATCAGAAGGCCATTCATACCTAGAGTGTCCAGACAAGATCCTGTCTCGCCATTGGCTTATGAATGCTTTGTCCTTCATGTCCAGTGAACTATGTTGTTTGAGACGCACTCTCGGTTTCAGGAGAATGATTTGCCTGCCTGTTAAAGGAAAGCTAAGGCGGTAGAATTGCCTCTACCTCATTAGCTTTCGGGAACTGTGTGCACCTGATGTCTAGTTTGCAATCGACCTTCTGGAAGTGTAATCGATCTTCACTTCTCACTTTTCGAAGAAAGTTAAAACAGTGTTAGATTCTTGCAGTACCTTGCGATCAGCATGAGTAACTGGTATGGCATCACAGATGGAAGCATAGGAGATTTCTCGTATCTATTCACCTTGTAGTAAGGTGCTGAGATTTGTGAGAGCCTGCTCTGAGGGGGCTATAGTATACCTGGAGCACCCATCACTGTCAGTGAATGGGTCATGGTCTTTATTTCAGTGCAAATGACAGTCTTATCTGGTTGTGTTTACTGTATATTGGTGCTGCACCCAGGACAAGAACACTTGTTAAAGTTTTGCTAGCCATTGGATAACTCCTTGAGCTGCATAATTCCCACTGATGCTTTGCTTGCTAGCCATGCAAGTGCTCCTTGGCTACAAAGCTTCTACTTTAGTAGCACTCTCCTGGATGTACCACCACATTGCTACAGGTTAATTTGAGCACCAACCTGAGGCAGTTTTCTACTGCAGGCTGTCTTAACTTATAAGGAACAACAAGCATTGTTTTCATTGCTAGCCACTTTTTGTATTTCAAATTCGTTACATATGTTAATGTTTTGGAGTAGAGTATGTCCATGTATCCCACCTCCTGTTAATGTGGGAATCAGCAGTGTAATTACTTGGTAAGTTACTTATATAAAAATGACATGTTTATAGTAAAATACAGTTTTATATCTACTTTCCAAGTAATTACGTGATTGGAGCCCTCCTGCCTCCCCTCCGATGGACATGTGACGGAAACAGACTGAGGTTGTCTGCTAAGTCGTTCCTTGTATTCCTGTGAGTGGGCGGGACCAGTCATCTGCACTGAGCTTTGAAGCGTTTTCTGCAAATTTTTTAATTTAAGCTGCCATGCAAGAGGGAACTATAGCTATGTAATTACTTGGTAAGTACTGTATATATAAAACTTTATTTTATTATAAAAATGTCATTTTTACAGCTCAAGCTTTTGCTTCTCTCCTGTGTGTAAAGTTAAGTATACCTTAGTTTAACCAGACCACTGAGCTGATTAACAGCTCTCTTAGAGCTGGCCTGAAGGATTAGACTTATTTTATGTGGCTAAGAACCAATGGGTTACCTAGCAACAGGACCTACTGTACAGCTTATTGTGGAATCCGAACCACATTATACTGAGAAATGAATTTCTATCGCTGTAGCTAAGGCTACTAAAAATAGCATCTTTCTCGTCACCTCCCTCAAAAATGCTGTACTGAGAGGATTGAATCTATCATTCCTAAGCCACTTCAGAACCACGTCCAAGTTCCAGGTTAATCTTGGTCGTTCCATCCTCTCCTTATCAAAGGACTTAATTAAGTCTGACAAATCTTTGTCACCAGACCAATCTAGACCACGGTATTGAAACACCGAGCTCAACAGCCCTGTACCCCTTAATGGTAGAAATTAAGTATATCTTAGTTTACCCAGACCACTGAGCTGGTTAACAGCTCTCCTAGGGCTGGCCCGAAGGTTTAGATTTATTTTACGTGGCTAAGAACCAACTGGTTACCTAGCAACAGGACCTACAGCTTATTGTGGAATCCAAACCACATTATGACGAGAAATGAATTTCTATCACCAGAAATAAATTCCTCTAATTCTTCATTGGCCACTCGGAGAGTCGACTTTAATGGTAGCGGTACAGTAGACCCTCATTGAGCCGGCTATCGAATAAGACTGACACCAAGGAGGGTCAGCCGATTTAAAATACATAATGTTCGACCACTATTTAAGATACTGTTCCTCTGCTCGTCGTGCACCATTTTCCTTGGTGCGTATCTTCATTCGAAGTATTGTAGCCAATCACTGAGCGAGCGTTAATAGTTTTACCTATCTGCTGCCCGACTAGTAGCTACAGCACGATGCTTTGTATGTTTTTTAGGAAAGAAAAGACCTTGACAAAGGTAAACTTTACGAAGACAAAATCTAAACCTTTGGGCCAGCCCTAGGAGAGCTGTTAACCAGCTCAGTGGTCTGGGTAAACTAAGATATACTTAATTTCTACCATGAAGGGGTACAGCGCTGTTGGGCTCGGTGTTTCAATACCGTGGTCTAGATTGGTCTGGTGACAAAGATTTGTCAGACTTAATTAAGTCCTTTGATAAGGAGAGGATGGAACGACCAAGATTAACCTGGAACTTGGACGTGGTTCTGAAGTGGCTTAGGAATGATAGATTCAATCCTCTCAGTACAGCATTTTTGAGGGAGGTGACAAGAAAGACGCTATTTTTAGTAACCTTAGCTACAGCGAAAAGGTTAAGTGAAGTGCATACCTTAATTAAAAAAAGTAGGTTTTGCAAATGGAAACGCTCTGTTCCTTTATTATGGGTTTTGTGGCCAAGAATGAAATCCCATCCAGGCCTTGGCCACGGTCGTTCGAGATTCGTAATCTGATCTAGTTGACAGAGAAGAGGAGAGACTCAGCGCTGAATAATCCTGATGGGTTCCGGCGCTTGGTCTTCAAGACCTAAATTTCGTAATTAAATCAAAAGGAGAGACACTTATGCCCCGTTAGAGCTCTCAAGTTCTATATTCAAGCGACCAAGTCTATTAGAGGTAACTTGGACCATCTCTGGTGCTCTGTTAAGAATCCTTCTCGACCCCTCTCAGAAAACGCGTTGGCTTTCTTTATTCAGAATGTAATAGTGGAGGCTCATGACAATTTGGATGATGCGAGTGCAGTGTTTTGAAAGTTAAAACGCATGAAGTATGAGCGGTTGCGACCTCACTGGCCTTCAGACGCAATTTATCTCTTTCTTCATTGTACAAGCGACCTTTGGAGGAGTAGGTCAGTGTTCGTCTCGCATTATCTATGAGATACGGAGACAACATACGATATTGCAGTACCCTAGGTCCTTTCGTAGTGGCTGGCACGATGATAAGGAAGTGCATCCCTCTTTAGTGTCCCCTTCTTGATGCAGGTTTTCGATTCTGCTGGGGAGTCTGGGGGTACATGGTGCTGTGCGTTTGGGAGTACCTCTCAGTCACTAGTTCTTTTAAGGGGTTTAATTTTGGTGTAGGCTAGTGGTGATACCCATCGATTGGTTTTATATTTTTTGGTTGGTACTGCGCCCTGAGCAGGAGCATTTGTTTGCTCATCCTTCGTGTCCTACGAACCTTTCTAGGTCACAAGGATAATTTACTTGCTATAGACGTCCCATGGCTCCCTCGCCACGTCTGGCAGTTAAGAAGAGCTTCATATTTAAGAGGCAGAATCAGTATGGATTGCTCACTTAACAGGTAAGAAACTTACAACACTTCTTTTACCCAATAAAGGAAGATTAACACAAATTTAATATAGTCCTATCTATTCATGGTCCCACCTCCTTTAGTGTGGGAATCAGCAGTGTAACTACTAGGTAAGTTACATACTTAAAAATGACATTTTCATAATAAAATCAAGTTTTAAGTATACTTACCCAGTAGTTATATGATCAAAGCCCTCCCTCCTCCCCTCTGATGAATGTAGGGCATAAACGACTGAAGTTTTGTATTAAAGTAGTTCCTCACTCCTCCACCAGTGGGCAGAAGGGGTATCTCCTAGCCGCCATATTGTTTTTTGTTTTGCTGGCGCAAATTTTGAATTCTAGCTGCTGTTTGGTTCGAAACAATAGCAATGTAACTACTGAGTAAGTATACTTAAAACTTTATTTTATTATGAGAATGTCATATTTGAACTGTCTTCACTAAATAAAGCCAATGCAGAGCATATATACAAGTATAAGTTTTGCAAAAAGACAATGAGGACAACAACCTATGAGTTATGCTGAAGTTCTTAAGCTGCTACCCCTGTCTACCACTAGGGTTGCAGTGGCAGCACCATCTAATGTAGCAGGTGCATCAACCCCTGTGGTAGTGGCCCAGCCATCTGGGTCAGGTGCTTTGCCTGTTGAGGCTAGAGCACAAGCCTCCAAGGAGGATAAGATGGCACTTAACCCAACCACCTTGGAATTGTCTCAGCAGAGTCTGCCTGATTTAATGGTGACTGAGGAGCAAAAGCACCAAAAGAGGTTATGTTCCCCCTCATCCTCTCCTCCAGTTAAATATGCATCACTTAGTAATAGATAGGAAGTACTAAGTTGATGCAAGAACCCCAGCTTGAATTTAAACAAACTGGCAAGAAAGGGAAACAAAATGACACCAGTAAATCAATAGAATAAACCAAACCTGTCAAGACCAGTCCTTTCCAAATTATCTCTTGATAATACTCATAAACAAAAGAGTAAATGAGAAGGCTCCATTCAAAGGGCCTTCCACCAAGCCCAAAAAATAGTTTTACGTCAATACTACAATGGAACTGCAGAGGTATTAGGGCTCGAAGTGAAGAGCTGAAGGTATTGTGTGTCTCCAGGAAACTAAGCTAGGAAGCACACAGTATAATCCAGGGTTAAATTACAGCATATATAATTCTCCACCACCAATTGGAGATAGAGCTAAGGGAGATGTAGCAATTATTGAGCATAAGTCGTTGCAGCACTCCTTGCTCTCAATTAATACTCATCTCCAAGCTGTAGCAGCAACTTTCACTTTAGACAAGCAAATTACAGTCTGCTGTATGTATCTACCTCCTGATTTGGGTTTCACTGACAATGATATTCATTTACTGATCAATCAGCTTCCTACTCCTTTCCTCCTCCTCGGTAATTTTAATGCTCACAACCCCATATGGGGTGGGAACACGACAGACGCCAAGGGTAGGGTGTTGGAGGATATTATGGATGATCATAATATCACTATACTCAATAATGGAGCCATGACTTACCACAACATGTACTGCAATACTTATTCGGCTATCGATCTGAGGTTTTGCTCATCTAGTGTTGACATTGATTATGAATGGTCAGTATGGGAGTGACCACTTCCCATTTCATATAAAAACAGTTAAGAATGAGCCCTCTGAGTCACCTCCCAAGTGGGAAGCAGATGAAGCCAACTGGAAAAAATTTAGCGAGTCTGTTCTCTTGGACAAGAATGTAAAATCATTTTCATCCATCTCGGATGACACCACCATCAACAGTGCAGTTGCCTCTATTCCAACAACAAAAGGGAAACCCTCTAGACCAGCAGTTCATTGGTGGAACAAAACCTGCAGTAGTATGAGAAAGATCACTAGAAAATGCTACAAAAAGTATAAGAGGAGTGGAACTGCCCAAGTCAAAGTTATTTACCAACGTGCTGTGGCCAAGCAAAATAAATATTTTAAAAAAGCAAAACAGAGAGTCATGGATGTACTACATTAATGGCATTAGCTCAAAAACACCTTCCAAAATGATTTGGAAGAAAATTAAAAAACTAAATGGCAAGTTTGTCCCTGAACTGAACCTCTGCCTACCCTTAAGATAAATGGTGACCTAATCACCCAATCAGAAACGGTCGTAGAAAAATTAGGAGAACATTTCTGGAGAATATCGAGTAGTGAGAACTATTCTGTAGAATTCCAAGACATTAGAAATGCCCAGATTTCTCTTGATTTAAGTGAAGTGAAAACAATTTTGAACCATATAATGCAAAATTTACACTGCAGGAGCTCAAAGATGCCTTGCAGAATACCAAACCATCAGTCCCTGGAGAAGATAGATTACTTTATGAAATGCTGAAACATCTCCCAGAAAGGTCAAAGAAATTTCTTTTAGATATAATATATGAAATCTGGGAAACTGGTATTATTCCTAAGAGCTGGAAATTATCATTAATCCCCCCTGTGAAGAAACCAAACAAGGATCCTGTTGTTTTACCTAGCAGCTACCAACCAATAGCTCTCACCAGTTGTGTTTGTAAGCTGATGGAAAAGATGAGTAACACTAGACTTGTATGGCACCTAGAACAAATTAATTGCTTTCTCCATTCCATTTTGGCTTTAGGAAAAGTAGATCTACTCTAGATCCCTTGCTCAGGCCCCCAAACCAGGTACAACAAGGTTTTGCTAAACAGTGCCAAACAATAGGAGTTTTCTTTGATTTGGAAAAGGTATATGACACGACATTGCATTATGGTAGTACAAAAAAAGTTGTATAAGATGGGCATTAAAGGAAAAATGATTAGAATTATAAATTTGTTTTTATCAGAAAGATATATAAAGGTAAGAGTTGGGAATCATGTATCACAACCTTTCTTACAAGAAGAGGGAGTTCCTCAGGGTAGTGTCCTTAGTGTCACTCTCTTTGCTATTGCCGTTAATGGGCTATTAGAAAAGATATCATAACCAGTAAAAGGGTCTTTATTTGTAGATGATTTGGCTCTGTACTGCACAGGATATGATGCAGCATCTACTAGCAGGTTCATGCAAAGAGCCATTGACAAAGTAAGCAAGTGGGCTAATGAGCAAGGGTTCCGATTTTCCGAATCTAAAACTGTCGCTGTTCGGTTCTGCACACGCCAAACTAAGGAAACCATTCCAGCTCTTACCTTAAATGGAATTATTTTACCTTACTCTACTGAAGTGAAATTTTTAGGAGTGGTATTTGATGAAAAGCTCACTTGGAATAATCATATTGACCAGTTAAAAGTGAAAATGAAGAGATCACTAAATATTTTAAAAGTAGTATCTAATTTTAATTGGGGTGCTGATAGGAAACCGTTGTTAAGGCTTTATAATTCTGTATGTTTATCAAGGTTAGACTATGGCTGCCAAGTATACTCATCTGCTTCAAAGACTATTCAAAGCCTAAACTTACGGAATTGTACACTGTGCATAATATGGGGCTAAGGATCTGCACTGGAATTTTTAGAACTTCACCCATAGAAAGTATTTATGTAGACTCCCATCAGCTACCATCAGCTACCACTGGACTTAAGGAGGCATGAGCTAGGTCTGAGATACCCCATGTGGCTGAAAAGCTCGAGGGAGAATCCTTCTTTTGAGATCTTAAAACAGTTTGACTCAAAGCTTTTTGGATCTAGATATTCAATACCATTTCAAATCAGACAGCTGGGTGAACTGGAGGATGAAAGCATAAAAATGCAGAAGATCCTACAAGTTAAAATCCTGCTATCCCCCCATGGTTTATTCCAGCAATGGATCTCTGCATCAAAGAGACAAAAAAGAAAGATCGTCCAGAAGAAGAAGTCAGAAACAAGTTTTTGGAGCTTGATGAGAAGCATATAAATGACAGGAAAATCTATACTACGGATCAGAATCGGAAGATAGAGTAGGATGTGCAGTGGTATGGGGTGGGGGGGGGGGAATCATATACAAAAAAGTTACCAGACTCCTCATCCATATTCACTGCTGAAGCAACAGCCACAGTTGATGCTTTAAATCTTACATCTGATAAGAAATTTAAATCCACAATAATATATAGTGACTCAAGGAGTGTTTTAGAAGCCCTAAAGAAGTTTAACCCTACCCATCCCTTAATTCAAAAGGCTCAGGAATGGCTTTTATATCTTTCTGTTCACCACAGATCAGTAAAGTTTTGTTGGAATGCTGGGCACACTTTTCTAGAAGGGAACGAACTGGATGATAGTAAAGTAAAGGATGCTGCAAGATGTGATTTCTTAACTAATAAGGTGCCACATTTGGATATGCGTCCAGTTGTCAGACGATACATTCGTACAAAATGGCAGCAGAGATGGACTTCCCCCATTTTATCCACAAACAGGAAGTACAGAAACATTAGAAAAAGTATCGATTTTTGGAGTTCAGGTTTCAATCATAACAGAAGATTTGAGATCATCCTAACACGGCTTAGGATTGGCCATACCCGCCTCACTCATAGCTGTATTTTAGAGGGAACTGGTGCCCCAGTTTGTGCTCACTGTGGTGGTCAGCTATCCGGTGAGCACATACTGGTGCACTGTCCTCAATTTAATTGCCTTAGGGCAAAGTACTTACTAATTGGGAAGACTATCTTAGAAATTTTAAATGATCACATTGAGGTAGATAACCTTATGGGTTATCTGAAAGAATCTGGTTATTTTAATGAGATATGATCTTTGTATATTTAATGAAGATTTTAGTCATTTATTCTTATGCTAAGTATATACAGTATTGTGAATATAAAAGTTTGATATGTATTATTTTTTGCTGGTTCTATCCAATATCATTTCATTTTTTAACAGTGAATAACGCTGAATAATCCTGATGGGTTCCGGCGCTTAGTCTTCAAGACCTAAATTTCATAATAAATCAGTCAGTCAGTGAACCAACTAAAGAGCTTTCCACCTCTACCATTAAGGCTACAGAGGTATGCTTAGCTTGGTTTTCTGCCATAAAGGAATGGACTTATCGTCTAACAGGATTTGTCCAACCTTGTTACGTCCTTTGATACCGCAAAGTGTAAGGAAAAACTTTTACTATCCTGGAATCTAGACGTGGTACTTGAGTGGCTGGCCGGTTCACAATTTGAGCCCATGCAATCTATCTCTTTAAGGGATCTTACCAGGAAAACTTTTTCTGGTTGTCTTGGCCACTGCCAAAAGATCCAGTGAAATCCATGTTTTGGACAGAAATATCAAATTTTCTCAGGGGACTACAGTTTGCTCCTTTTCCCTAGACCTTTTAGCAGAAAATGAATCGCCATCGAATCCATGGTCTCGTTCCTTTACGATCAAGAGCTTGTCCGAGATAGTGGGCCCGTCTAAAGAAGAAAGAACCCTCTGTCCAATAAGGTCCCTTAAGTTTTATCTTCACAGAACGAAGAACATTCGTGGTACTTCAAGGAACCTTTGGTGTTATGTGAAATATCCCTCTCGACCCTTGTCTAAGAATGGCCTGGCATTCTTTCTCAGGAAACTTGATTTCAGAAGCACATTCCATGGTGAGCGAAGGCTCTCTCTCCTCTTGCACGGTAAAAGCCCCTTGAGATAAGAGCGGTCACTACGTCTTTGGCACTTAAGTGCAATTTATCCCTCACGTCAATTGTGCAAGCGACATTTTGGAAGTGCAAGTTGGTGTTCGCCTTGCATTACTTAAGGGATATCGAAACTACTTACGATCAGTGCAGCACCTTGGGTCCATTTTACACAGCTGGCGTGGTGTTGGGGGAGGAAATGTAGAAAGTAATCTCCTTTCTTTAATCTCTTCGCCTTGCTTAGGATGTTGAGTATTTTGGGGAGCCTGGGAGTACTATGTACTTGGATTACCCTCCAGTCCTTTGGTTTTAATAGTTGGGTATTGGTGTTTTTAATATGTTTTTTGGTGGTTATGGTGACTATATTTGCTCTGGTTATTTTGTGTGGTACTGCGCCCTGGGCAGGACCGTCTTGGTTTACTCTGCTAGCCTTCGGAAATTAGTCCATCACCACAAAGCTCCCACTGTAATAGTAGGCCCTCAAGGTTTTAACGCCTCGCCTCGACTGTATAAGATGAGCGCCAACCAGAGGCAGTATCTACCTATAGCAGCTCTCTTATCAGGTAAGGTTCAACAACATTGATTCAGTGTTAGCAAATTTCTATTCTCAAACTCATTACAGTACTATTAATTATGTTTTGGTATGGATACGTCCAACCTTCCCACCCCCATTCAGTGTGGGAGTCAGCTATGCAATTACTGGATAAGTTACTTATATAAAAATGACATTTTTTATAATGAAATAGTTTTATATATACTTACCCAGTAATTACATGATGGGAGCCCGCCTGCCTCCCCCCTCTTGGACATAAGGGCATAAACAGATTGAAGCTCTTTGCTATGTTGTACCTCTTCACACCCGTAAGTGGGCGGGGTACATTGCCATAACCAAAACAAACTAGTGTGACCCGCAATTTCAAAATTTTAAGCTGCCAGTTAAAAGAATCTAATAGCTATGTAATTACTGGGTAAGCATATATAAAACTATTTTATTATAAAAATGTCATATTTTTCCAACGTATTTTTAATTGATTATGCTAAAATTTTCCCACCTAACATAAATGGAGGACCACAGTGGGGAACCGGGCGATGGGCGACAGCTAAAAAATGAGTAATACTTATCTGAAATTATGGTCACATTAAAAAAAAATAAATAAATAAAAAACATGAGAAAAGTAGATATTTCCATCAAGATAGTCACATCCCAAAACAATGAACACCAAACGCCACAAATATCAGTGTCCCAAAGATAAGGCAATATTTTAGGAGTGTGCATTGTAACAAAAAATATAATTCCAACTTAATTTATAGGGCACTACCCTAACCTAACCTAGGAGTAAATGACCTTACTGGGGGCGAGGACATTCTCCCCCCCATCCTAGGGACAAGTGAAAAAATAAATTGTATAACTGAGAGACAGTACTCCAGTGAATTGTTTACTTGTTTACTTACAGGCAGTGCGTTACAAGTCTCAAATGACGGCGTATTTCACACAGCAATCAAAATGTGTACAAGAAATAGTTTACCTTAGAGTGGAGGATACAATGCAGCAGCAGCTTTCACAAAGGTGTGAAACCTTTGTAAGGGGTCTTGCATCGGCCATATTTTGACACCAAATTTTTCATGTCTCTCCACCGCCTCTCTCTAGTGTTCATATGGGCACGAGTTTCTGGATCCACAAAATTAACACTATGATTAACTAGTAGATGTTTGTAGCCCTCCTTAGTCAGGCATTCATATGCTTTCCAGCAGTCAGAAATCATTGTTGTTCCTGGTTCAAGAGTCTTTAATTACACGGAGCAACACTTTTGAATTTCGTTGTTTAACGGGAACCGTAAAGCACAGCTTGGATTCCCTGCAAATACCCACTGACCCTGTATAATTTTCCCCACATTACACTTCCTTTTGCCAAACTTAGATTCACCAATTTCAACTATTTCACCTCCCCCTCCAATTTGTCTAAATGTCCAATTCACTATACAGTAAACCCCCCGTATTCGCGGGGGATGCGTACCCCGCCCCCTGCGAATAGCTAAAACCAGCGAATACTCAGAACCCTTCTAAAAACACTTAGAACTGCCTATTTTGATAGTTCAAACACGCACAAAACAAACTAAAAATGCTTTATATAGGTATTATCCTACTTACGTTGGGGTTAGGTTCCAAAAAAAACCCATCGTTTGTTGGAAAAAACATAAATACCAAAACGTATCTCGAACATAGCTTAGCCTACACTATGGTATTCGGTACCATGTACTGTATACAGTACATATATGGTAGCGTAGCCTACACTATAAAATATACTCTTTACATACACGGTATAGTAATTATTAATTTAATATCTGCTAATTCTGGAGGTTCATGCAAAGTGACTTATGATATTTCAATATAAAGAGAAGTTGAATAACAAACAGGAATTAGCTTAGCCTACACTATGGTATATTGTATACATACACGATAGTGTAGCATACATTATACAGTACTCTGTATTCGCATATCGTATTATACAAACGTCAACATAACGAATCTGCACCTTTTCCATGGATCATTTAAAATGTTATGCCATAATTCACTGTATCCAATAATATTGTATATATTCTTATACTGCTTTTGTATTAAAAATTGCATTCATAGCGATCAGTGTTTTGGTTTGGAAATGTTTACATGGTGTTTATTTTGCCGCATTTAACTCAGAGCGCTTTTCTTGCTTCTAGTTGGCGTAAATGAATCTCTAGAGTCTAGATAATTTATTTATAAGGGGCAAGGTTATTTTTTGTTGTATGAAGTGTTTTTAAGTCGAAATATAGGCTAACTAAAATACGTCTGGTTGTGAAATTAATTTATCTATTTTCGTTAATAGATGACGATGGCCGTTTGGAGGCTTTTGTTTTGTGTAAAATAAATTCAAGATTCCGTTCGCTATTTTCACTTGATTTCATCATAATACGAGCTTTAAGTATTTATCATTTATCGGCGTACAAATAACAATAATGTGTTCTTTCATGCCCAGTAGTTGTGATTGAAATACTTTCCCATTTTGATTACAATCGAGTTTCATCCATGTTGCCAATGCACAATAATTTACAGCATAGTCATCATTAGCAGCTGGAACATTGTTTTCTCAGCTTCAGCTACAAGTTGCAGCTTAAATTTAGCAGTAAATTTCCTTGAAGATCTTTTATCCATACCGAATAAGGGTATAATGTAAAAATATATCTGTCCTATTCTATTTAATGGAATGTTTGCCATAACCTGCGGCAGTTGTTTATTACTGTACGATGGTTGAAATACCAGGTAAACGGCTGTTGGTATCTGATTCGGTTATAAGCAAAACAAGAGTTTCTTGGCCGGTTGTTTATGGCTGTACGCGTTTATGCAAGAGTGTAACGTTACTAACAATACTTTTATCATTCTCTTTTACTTTTTTAACTAGAAGATGGGATAAAGAGATGGAGGAAAATTTGTCTATTGTAATTTGGTGTCTCACTACCTGATTACGCTGCTGCCTGCAGCCGCGCGAAATTTAAAAATATTTTATAAATAATATTGTCGTATCAGTATTAATTGCTTACCCCATTGCA
Organism: Macrobrachium rosenbergii; assembly: GCA_039081455.1. Lineage (NCBI taxonomy): Eukaryota > Metazoa > Arthropoda > Malacostraca > Decapoda > Palaemonidae > Macrobrachium > Macrobrachium rosenbergii. Next base: position 2,608,248 of record JANJGK010000009.1, read on the forward strand.
AAATCGAATTATCGTAAGGTGAATTATCATAACGTGAGCATTACCTGAGTATTTTAATAGTTTCATCACAAAAAGTGCATTTAGTCATGAAAATGAGATGAAAATACAGTTTTTAATATTTCTCAGTGAAAAATAGCGGAATGGGCAAATTTTCCAGAAAATAATGGGTAGATACATTCCAAAGAGAAATCTGTGAATACGTGAGTCCGCGGATCGTGAGAAAGCGAATATGGGGGGTTACTGCAACTTCCTACAAAATGAGCACCAATGATTGATGTCGGATTGCTGACAAGAAGCTCAAAACGAGCAAACTTATAGGAAAACCAATCCAAAACAAATATAAAACAAAATGTTAAAATTAATATTGAGACCTTAACTTTTTTTTTTTTGAAACTATAACTTTAATCACAGCGAAAGACTTTTTCATCTAAAGTCAAGACAACACTGTTCTTTACATGTCAGGCAAATGTGTTCACTTTTAATTACAGTATACCATGATTTTGGGCAAAGTTACGAGTCTTTCTATATGGACATTATAATAATAATATGAAATCTCTAATTCACAAGTTTTCACACACACTAATGGGAAACTTTTCTTGGCACCAAAGTCAGAACGTGAAGATGGTCCTGGTTATCCACTCATCGTACCCGTTCAACTTAACACTTGATTCGGAAAAATGGGTGTATTCTCCCCCCCCCCCCAAAAAAAGGACTTGGTAACATTAAATTCTTGTCATTGGTTAAAAAACTACTACTCTTTCAGAGAAAATTTAATCCTTAAGGACGGCATAATTTATCAATGTGCAGCACCCCAGACCGGGGAAACTTTGAGGTCGGCAAAATAAAAAAAAAATCACATCAATGGAAAGAGAATGACACGTACATTCACACTGTATAAATAAAAAAATTCTAAAAAATTTTCCCTACCTTCCACAAGAAGTTGAAAATGACTATTTACAACCCCTTGTGGGGCCTCATTTACAAGACAGTCGTAAAGTTTACAAACTTATATATGGTTTTTCTAATAAATAAGTTTTTTGGATTTTGTAAAATTATTATTACTGCTCACACAATATCAAACAGATAAGAAATAAAAGCAGTAACAAATTTTTTGCATATTTGTTGTAAAATATTCACGTAAATTTACGAGAAGGAAGATTCAGTAACTTTCTTTTTTACTTTTACATGCTTTTTCTAATATTTCTTTGCAATTTTCTTTGTAAAATTACATTTACAACCGACTTATTATCGTAAAAGACAAAAACGAAAAACAACAGCAACCCCTTCCTATATTTACATGCAAATTTACAAAAAGACTCGTGAGAGAGAGAGATGCAGTACCTTTCCCCCTTGAAGTCACAAGCATTACTGATACTGGCCTAACTCTCACGTCTGTATAAAAGTTGCCAGTAGTGAATTTATAGCATATTGAAGTATTGGCACCTTTGTTTCAAATTTGCAACTGCGCAGCACACAAACGAACGAACGAGAGCTCAGCAAAATAGCTGGTACGACAGAGACAACAGCATGAAGGACTTAGTTTTTCTGTAGGTACAAATACTCAAGTTCTGTTGTCTAGACCCACAGGTCTTGCCACCACTAATTTCCTTCTTACTTAGAACACCCCTATATAGTCTTTCAATATATAAATAAATTTTTTCTCAAACTCAGATGGAGCTGTTATTAGGATTTACAGAGGCATTATTTAAGATTCTTTGCAGCGGCCCTTCAGCCCCTAGCTGCAACCCCCTTCATTCCCTTTAGTGTACCTTCCTTCATATTCTCCAACTTCCATCTTACTTTCCTACATGTTCTTTCACAGTGCAACTGCAAGGTTTTCCTCCTGTTGCACCTTTCAAACCTGCCTACTCTGTATTTCCCTTTCAGTGCTCAATGACCTCATATGCCCCCGGTGCTTGGCCTTTGGCCTAAATGTTGTATTCCATTCCAAATTTTCATAATTGCATAGCAGTTTTTCCCCATCAGCTCTTAAACATTAGGAAGGACTGAAACTACCTCTAGAACAGTTCCTGTTAGTGGTTCCTCCCTTAGTCATTAGAAACATATAGCCCTAATTTTATTTATTTGAGCAGCTTTTTATTTTATGACACATTTGTCAGCGTGAGAAAAATTTTTTGTAAGGTGTAAAGAACAATCTTGACTAATGACCTTGTCCCTTTGATTGCAGATGTCTGCTCCACCTGCCTTCCAAGAAGAGGAGAGCGCCTGCCACCTTGCACGTGAGTCTTTGTTATGCATCTTAGTCTGTTTTCTTTGGTCTTTTCTTCCACTTGCCAGCAGTTTGAGTGTACAAAAGGGACTTGCAGTCACTACATGTATTCTGCAAGTAGAGGTCATAGTACTTTGTAGTGGGAGGCTTGTGCTTGTGACCGCTTCACTTCATCCCTTGAAAGTTGTCAGGGGCCGGTCTATGTTTGCCGTTGTAGTAGTTCAGTGTTAAAATATTGAAGGGCAAATCAAACTCTCAAAATTTTGTATGTCATTCTATGTTCATGGTACCAGAGAATGACAAGGTATTTTGGGCTGAGTATGATTGACCAATAGATCTGTGGAAAGTACGGAAACGAATTCTTGAATAAAAAAGGGTATTTGGGCTTCGTGCCAGGTCTCGACCAGAATGACTGAGGTCCTTGTGTCGTGGAGCAGCGTCACTGTTTTCCATCGAGACGATCACTGATTTGTAAGAAAAGGATTGGAAACTGAAGTGGTCAATTGTACGTTGATCATATATGTGTAGTTTGTCATTTTTGTCATTTTCCTTGAAAAACTTGAATGAAACCAAGTCAACTGTCAGTCCCAACATACCGACCAAAGTGACCGAGTTCTCAGATTTGACGAACCTCTCCGCAGCACTCGGTCATGTCATTCCTTATGTTATAGGACAGGAATGCTGATGCATTAGGTGGAGATTAAATTAAGGCAAAACACCCCCCCGATATTTGATGTCAGTTAAACCTCGTCATGTGGAGATTGACTTCCTCATTGCTTCAGATTTTTTGTTACTTTTTCAAGAGTTGTTCATCAATGTTCCTTAGAATTATTTATAATCAAGCTTGTTGGCTTGTCTTATGCTCACTGGAACCCGGCACTGTTGTCTCCCCTACCCTCCCAATCTCCTACCTACCCTGCCCCCACCCAGGGTGGACAAACAGGTTTTCAGGAGGGTGGATGTCTCCCCTACCCTCCCATTCCCCTGCCTACCCTGCCTCCACTCGTGGCAGACAAACTGGTTTGCAGGAGGTAGGTGGCTGTATTTTATCTCCCCTACTATCACCCAGGAGAGGACAAACAAGATCCACTCGTATTTTATTATAGATAGTTACATTGTCATGGAACGGACTGGTCAAGATGCTAATGAATAAAACTTATAACTTTCCTAATTTAGGTAATTTCCTCCACAACCAACTGAAATTTTTGCTGTCATAATTACATTAATGTAAAAAGTCTTATAATAATATACAGTACACTACATACGTCATTATTATTATAAAAGTAGTTGAACCAGACCACTGAGCTGACTTTCAGCTCTCATAGGACTGGCCCAAAGGATTAGATCAAAATACCAGGTCCCAGCCTGAGGCCAAGCACTAGGACCCAATAGATCATTCAGTATGATGGTGAACGGATTAAAATGAAATTAAAACTGCCCATAGGCACATGCTGTCATACTGAAACACATGCGTACAATAAATACATTTACTCAGGCTTCCTTACATACACACTAAAAAGGTATATTAAAATTCAGAATATAAGTTAATATTTTAAAATTTTCCTTTTTTTTTCAAATTCAGCAAATGCTATAAGGGTTTTTGTGCTTTTATTATTTACTTATTTTTATATTTTATTAATTAAATTACAGTTCCTCATGAACATCAAAATCAGAACGACTGAAAATGTAAAAGATTATGACAAAATTTCCTCCATTGATTTTTTTCCAAAAGTTGACATTTGTTGTTGGTCATACTTTGGACACTCACATAACACATGTCTGACCATTATTATTATTACCCTGCACTCTGAGCACTCGGGAGCCGGGCCACGTGGGATGCTCATTAAGTGTCCATGTGTCAGACAAGTATGGCCTGTTCTGAGACGTGTTAGAATTACTTGTGCATGTCTCTCTCTCTGATATGATGAACTCCATTTTTTAATATTAGGTTTTATTTCTTTCAGTTTATTACGTTCAGGTTCTTCATTCCATATATATTGCCATTTATTTATGATACCCATTTTTATGTGAGTTACATACTCAGTAACAGGGATATTCACATTTGATCTTCTCATGTGAGTTGCTGCTTTATCTGCATCTTCATTTCCTTTGATCCCTACATGGGCAGGGATCCAACATATTTCTACTTTTTTTCGTTATTATATAAGTTATGGAGAAATCATTTTATTTGTTGTACTATATTAATTTTGGATTTGTAACTCTGAATAGCTTCTATAGCGCTTCTTGAGTCACTAAAAATCACAAAATTATTGAATGATGTTTCTTTAATTATTTTTATAGCTGATGCAATTCCATACAATTCTGCTGTAAATACGGAAGCATTATTAGGAAGAGAGAACTGATAAGTTTTGTCTTGGGACACTGCAGCATATCCCACTCCGTGTTCTGATTTAGATCCATCTGTATATATTGCATAATGTGGACCTTTTCGGCTTATATGCTCTATTGTACGTTGAGTAACTTTTTGATAAATACTTGAGGTGTGTGCAAATTCTCATTTTATTCATTGTCCAGGGAGGATGTGATTTTACTATTACAGGCACTTGTATATTTATATTTGACTTAAACAATCTTTTAGCTCTAATTGGGAAAGGTGGTGGATGGTTATTGATAAATACATCTCTTAATTCAAATAATTTTTTGGCTGGAGAAGCACTAGTTTGAATTCTTAAAGCACTTTTCATTGTTACTAGCTCTCTATGGAGAGACAAAGGCAGTTCACCACATTCAACTTGTAACGATGATTTTGGCGATGAACTAAAGGCTCCTGAGCATATTCTAAGGCCTTCATTGTGAACAGGGTCTAACACTTTCAGCACTGCGTCAGATGCCGAGCCATATACTTCGCTTCCATAATCAATGATGGACAGAACTATTGCTTTATACAGTACAGTAAGGGTATGTCTATCAGCCTCCCAAGTAGTGTTCGATAGTTTTCTAATTAAATTTAATGCTGTTTTACATTTAGATTTTACGTATGTAATGTGGGCTTTCCAGTTCAAGTGATTATCATCAAATACTAATCCTAAAAATTTTGCTGTTTGGCCAATTGGTGTACTATGGTTTTTGATTTTTAAATCTATTTTTTCACCTTTTTTCCACTTTTTATTTTTATAAAACATGATTGCTTGAGTTTTATCTATGGAAAATTTAAAGCCTACAGATGAGGTCCATTCATCTATTTTCACTATGCTTTTATTAATGATTCGTTCTGCATGTTTTATTCGAGATGCTTAATAATATATGGCAAAATCATCCATGTACAGGTTATTTTTAATGCCAATAGGTAGATTATTACTGATATCATTAATTGCTAAAGTAAACAGTGAGCAATTAAGGACGCTTCCCTGTGGAACACCATTTTCAAGTGGAAGTGTTCTAGACAGATCATCATCAACTCTCACCTGAAAACTGCAATTTGTCAAAGTTTTGTATAAACTAGGTAAATGTCCATGGAAGTTGTTGTTTTGTCGAGTTTTTAATATAGCATACCCCCATGTAGTATGGTATGCTTTTTCAATGTCAAAAAAGACCTACAGTAATTTGTTTTCATTCAAAACCTCAACATATATGGTCTTCTAAGTTAGAGAGAGAGTTTAATGTAGATCTGTTACACTGTGACCCGAACTGAGTGGGAGTCAGAATTTTATTTTCTCAAATGTGCCATGTTAGTCGAGCATTTACCATTTTCTCTAGCAGTTTGCATAAGCAGCTTGTTAAAGAAATTGGTCTGTAATTATTTATATTACTGGGATCCTTTCCTTGTTTGGGGATAGGAATTATTATAGCTTTACGCCATTCATTTGGAAATAAATTTAGAAAAGTTAGCCAGACCACTGAGCTGATTAACAGCTCTCCTAGGGCTGGCGCGAAGGATTAGAGTTATTTAACGTGGCTAAGAACCAATTGGTTACTTAGCAACGGGACCTACATCTTATTGTGGAATCCGAACCACAATATAGCGAGAAATGAATTTCTATCACCAGAAATAAATTCCTCTAACTCTTCATTAGCTGGGCTGGGAGTCGAACTCGGGCCTAACGAGTGGAAGGCCGCAACTCTACCGACTCACCTAAGGAAGAGCTAATAAATTTTGAAGCCATAAATGATTATGAAACTAATAAGTATGACTTTGCCAAAGGTGCTAAGTGGCAGATCATCTCAAAACAAATATTGTCACCTCCAGGAGCAGATTTATTGCTGTTCGAGAAAGCAAATTCCAACTCTTACATATTAAATTTTCTGTTATATGTCTTCTATTGTTTGAAAATTTATTGTTATTAATCCTATACTATTTTACTTTGTACAGAAATGCTCATCTAAATTTCTGTCACTTCTTACTTTTGCTGAATTTTCTCCTGTTACATTACCTATTTCTTTTGGATCAAGTGTTCTTTTCCCATCTTTTAATATGGCATGTCTGGAAGGTTTAACATGGGTACCATTTATTTTCCTGAATTTCTCCCATATTTTTTTGTATGGGAATATTATTAGAGAGATCTGATAAGTATTTCCTCCATGAAATGATTATTTCTTGAATTACAGTACTTCTCTTTTAAATTGTACAGATATTTTTTTATGTAGAGGTTTTATGTATCAATTTCTAATAATAATATAGTCATTTTTTGTAAAAGTCCTTCTAATATCAGCAATGTTTTGTTTATTTTACTGAATTTTCTATTCAAATTATTTAATCGTCTTCCAATTTGGTGCTTTATTTTTATTAATTCTGTTAGTTTTTCAGACCACCATGGGACTTTGTGTTTTGTTAGATGAGATTTTGATTTTGGTATTGCTTTATCAGGAGCATTTGTAACGAAATCGATAAGAAATTTATTAATTTCATTATGGTCTTTCAAATATTCAAATGGTGGGACATTCCTAGTGTGGAATTCCTATTGCTCCCAATCTGCTTTATAAAAAGGATTTTGACAGAGGAAAAATCTATTTCTGGGGAGGGGCCCGTGTCAGCCGGTGAAATAATCCATTCAGCACTTATTTCTAGGTAATTCCGTTGCTAGATACCAGAGAAAAGCTAAATGTAAAGCTGGGGTTACTACCCCCAGAGCAAGCTCCAAGAAATGGAGTCGTATATGGTAAAGGGTGAGATTGTCACAATCACGGGACCCTGCCCTATAAAGATTCCCAATGTCAAAAGTCCCAACGAGAGAGGTGCCGATGCAAGCCCATGCACTACTCGTGTCGCGGACTGTACACAAGGCAACACTAGCCGCATTCCATGTTAGCACCCACCCCACTAGAATGATGTTTATCATGGGAGGGAGAGAATGAAAAACGGGTGGGTCACCGGGTGACACGGGCCCCTCCCCAGAAATAGATTTTTCCTCTGTCAAAATCCTTTTTCTGGATCGGGGTCCCGTGTCAGCCGGTGAAATAATAACAGAGAAATAAACATCATTCTTATGCTAATAAAGACTTAAAACAGAGACGTTGAAAACTAGGAGAATTCTACCTTGAACATTAGTAAGGTCCTCTAAATTCATGTAATGAAAATAATGTAAGTGGTCACCGTCTAAGATCATGAGCTTAGGATTGAACCTGAATAGGCTTGTATTAAGAAAATACTTTCTGCCTAATAGCAGACACGATGACAACAGTACCCCCCCCCCTTTTTTTTTTTTTTTTTAAAGAGAGGATCTGACAAAATTGCAAGGTCCTGTCTGAAAAAGCCTGTAAGGAGAAAACTGGGCACAGAAACAGACCTTGTAAAAGGGAAGTACTTTCCAAGGTGACCACCGAAAATGAGGACCTTCAACTGTAGATAGAAAGATAGGGTGGGGAATTCGCAACACTACCCCTGATGAGGGGAAACCAAAATGATTGGTTCCGCTAGACAGGGCAGACAGTACAGGAAAACTAACACTAGAAGCTAAGCTGATTAAAAATTTTGGGTCTTCCCCAACAAGGAAAGGTAAGAACAAGATGATTGTTGGTTACCGAAGCTAACTCCGATACATTACTCAAAGACCAGGAAACCGAATGTGGACGGAGTACTGGTCCTAGACGAACACAGACCTTAGGGATGAAAGTTAAGACCCTGTGAGTCTGATTCCAACAAAACACTTTCCTCGAGGCCAATGCGGCCGCATCATTACTGTAGCTTCGAAAACTATGTGAAGAGTGCTAGTTACTTAACTGCAGAACCATACTGCAGTAGAGTAGGATCCCTTAACTGATTTTAGGAAAACAGTAATAACAGGACCAATATCAGTTTCCTCCTAAACTGTAAGATTCACAAAGACCACAAAGCCAGGTCATCACAGCTTGAGGGGGCTGATGCAGGCTGAGTTTATACCAGACGGGACAGCTTGATAGTTTGTGGCTGAATTGGGTTGCAAACAGACCTACTTCCAGGTCCAGGAAAAGGTCACAAGACTACCTGAATGACGCTCCGTCTAAGGACTATTCCGACACCAGGGGGGAGGCCCTGGATAGGGAAAAAGTAGTGACCTTTTGGACCCCTACGAGAAGGGTGGTAGACAGAGGCACTTTTGTCTGTTGGTTATGGAGAAGAATGAACCATAACCTGAATGAAGCAACTCGAGTCCAAAACCACTTGTTTACGCAGCGCACTATTGCTGTTTTGTTCAGAACCAGCCTAAAATGAAACCTCTTGTGGGGAAGAAGTTTCCCAAGGACAGGAAGACTGCCACAGCCCTCCAAAGCGTTGATATGGAACTGTCGGAACGTGACCGACTAAGTTCCATGTATTTCATTGGGCCAAAAAATATCCACCCCACCCGCCCAGAGAGGTGACGGTGTGGAATACTGAGGCCGGAGGGGAAAGCTGGAGAGGAACTGACTTCGGTAAGCACTTGATAGTTGTGCAAGGCCGGAGGCCACTATTCAAACAGGAGGAATCAGGGAGACACGTCCCTGACTCCGCCATACCCCTGTTATAAACTCCAGCTTTGACTTCAGAAGGAGAACCGTCACTGAAGCAAACTGGAGAGAACCCAAGACCTTTTCTTGGGCACGGCGAGAGGTATGCTTGAGTTGATGAAATGATAGGTCGCCCTTGCTATCTCTTTCCGCTTCTATATATATATATATATATATATATATATATATATATATATATATATATATATATATATATACATACATATATATATATATATACATACATATATATATATATATATATATATATATATATATATATATATATATATATATATATATATATTATATATATATACATATACATATATAAAATCAATAGGTGTTCCCAGTGAATAATTGAGCAATTGAAGCTCAAAGACGTAAGTTTTGTTTTTTCACATAAAGTCAATTGTTCACTGAAGATTTTTATATAGCACGATAAAGTACAAAGAATGACCGTTCGAATGATGTATAATACATATACATTGAAGTTATTTACAGATGCACAAACAGGCATGCAAAAAATTATTCATGCACTCGTAAACCCAAGGCTGAACTACACGGCTTGACTGGGTTCTCGAGTGCTCATATTTACGCTTATATTTTTCGTAATTACTCGGTAATGAATGATGCTAAGAAAAAAGCAAAAATTGCAATGGAATGCTGAATAAATTTTCTATAAATAGCCCACGTAAAATCAATAAGTGCTCCCAGAAAAAATTGAGCAATTGAAGCTGAAAGACAGAGACATACGTAAAAAAAGTAAATTCTTCACTATTTATCTTATCAAAAAACACTTGAAATATTATTCAAACTACTCAACAATCACTTGCAAACACTTTTATAACAATAAGAAAAGCAAAAGCACTTCACAAACGCAGATAAATGACAACAAAGCAAAAAAGTGAGAGTGCTAAAAGACGTGCTGAACTCGGTCAAAAAAAGAGGTGAAGTGCTTTAGTTGGGGAAGGACTGTGGTGCATGCGCGATACCTATTGGTTTCCTGTTTACGTTTTCTTGTAAGTCGAAGATCTGCCCACGCAATGACGCAGTCCTCAGTTTCTTCGGATGACTTTGTTTTTGGTGAATTTTCCCCGAAAATAACTCACGGATGACTCTGAAATCGCGTCATTGGAGCACTTACAGCAAAAAATTTATTGGTGCGGTTTCACGTCATCGGATCACCAGATGGTTAAAGGCATAGTTGATTTTTCAGTGTTCAAGGTTTTAAGTTAAAGGCATAATTGATTTGCTGTTGGTAAAAGTTTCTGTAAAGACATTGCTAATTTTCAGTGTTGAAGGTTACTGTTAAAGGCATAGTTGAATTGTCAGTGTTGAAGGTTTCTGTTAAAGTCATAGTTGATTTGCCAGTGTTGAAGGTTTTTGTTAAAGGTGTAGTTGATTTGTTAGTGTTGAAGGTTTTTGTTAAAGGTATAGTTGATTTGCCAGTGTTGAAGGTTACTGTTAAAGCCATAGTTGATTTGCCAGTGTTGAAGGTCTCTGTTAAAGCCATAGTTGATTTGTCAGTGTTCAAGGTTGTTGTTAAGGGCATAGTTGATCTGTCAGTGTTGAAGGTTTCTGTTAGAGGCATATTTGATTTGTCAGTATTCAAGGTGTAAGTTAAAGGAATAATTGATTTGCTATTCTTAAAAGTTTCTGTAAAAGGCATAGTTAATTTTCCGTGTTGAAGGTTACTGTTGAAGGCATAGTTGATTTTTCAGTGTTGAAGTTTCCTGTCAAAGGCATAGTTGGTTTGACAGTGATGAAGGCTTCTGTTGAAGGCACGATAGATTTGTCAGTGTTGAAGGTTTCATTTAAAGGCATAAAAGATTTGTCATTGTTGAAGGTTCAGTTAAAGGCATACTGGATTTGTCAGTGTTGAAAGTTCCTTTTAAAGGCATAATGGATTTGTCAGTGTTGAAAGTTCCTTTTAAAGGCATAATGGATTTGTCAGTGTTGAAAGTTCCTTTTAAAGGCATAATGGATTTGTCAGTGTTGAAGGTTTCTTTTAAAGTTATAATAGATTTGTCAGTGTTGAAGGTTTCTTTTTAAGTTATAATAGATTTTTCAGTGTTGAAGGTTTCCTTTAAAAAAGACAGTACATTTGTCAGTTTTGAAGGTGACTTTTAAAGGCATAATAGATTAGTCAGTGTTGAAGGTTTCTTTTAAAGGCATATATAATAGGTTTGTCAGTGATTAAGGTTTCTTATAAAGACATAATGGATTTGTTGTTGTCGAAGGTTTCTTTTAAGGGGAGCGTTTGAAAAAATCGTTTTGTATTAATAACTTTTTTTTTTTTTTTTTGCATGATCAGTTTGAAAATTTGGGTATTGGTTAGTTTATGTATAGCAAAAAGGTCAGTATTCATATTTTCCCTCTCGCCCCCCCATTTGCTGGTACCCCTGTCCCCAAAATTCTTAAAAAAAAAAAACTAAGCCATAACTATTGCAACCTAAGAGCTGAAACTTACATGGTAGACAGGTATTATAGATTAGAATAAAGTAGTAGAGTGTTTTTTTTTTTTTTCAAAAATTTTTTGATTTTTGAAAAATCTTTGATCAATTTCGTGGAAAAATAAATCTCAAATATGTTTTTTGGGACAAAATAAAAAAATGTAGTTTTGTAGACAATTTATTTAGCTTTCATTTGCTTTTTGTTTCATTGAGATAGGTGAATTCGTTTTGTGAGTTCCCATTTGAAGGTCAATAACTTTAGTTTTGAGATATCGGCCTCCAAAGTTTTATGATGACATTTTTAGCTTGTCTGTCCATTTATTTGCTTGTTGTCTCACACTTTGAGGTTTTTATGACAAATTTGATATGTTGTATCATATTGATGTTGTGTGTAGGTATTATTTTATGTATATTGAATTATATTTTATATATTTAGGCTCCTGGTCCCCCTCTTTCCTCTCTCTTGGAAAGAGTATTATCCCACTTTGTGGGGAGTGTCAGAGTTGCCCACACTCCTCTCTGTGGCCAGGTTAAATTTTCTTGGTCTCGGCATGGTTTCTTCTGAACAAAGAAGTATTGCAAAGCCAAGAGAAATACAAAAAATTGACTTGCAAAGTATAAGTGCGCTGAATGAAAAGTGTGTCAAAACACGGGCAATGTTGGGCAGCATGACGTCTTGCTTCGTCGAGAGCTGAGCTGCCACTGATCACCCAAGTGAGTACACTCCTTCACCCAACAGAGCCTCTACACACTTGCATAGGATATAGTTACCATATACCGCATTTAGATAGTCTTACATAGCTAAATTGAAATTACTACCGATATACTGAAGTTATCATTACATTATGCAAAAATTACTATTGCGAATTTTTCAGCAAAATGTTCTGAGAATATAGTCAAGAGGTGAAAGAGTCCCTATATTAAATATCAGGGAAAATTTAGATTTTTCTATTTTTTTTGTCAAACGCTCCCTGAAAGGCATAATCTATTATGCCTTTGAAAAACTTTCTACTTGCGTTTAAGGTTTCTATCAAAGGCATTATAGATTTGTCCATGTTGAATTATATTTTTCAAGGCATAATAGAATTTTCAGTGTTGAATGTTTTTTTAAAGGCATAATTTGTGAGTGTGGAAGGTTTCTTTTAAAGGCATAGTAGATTTGTCGGTGTTGAAGGTTTGTTTTAAGGGCATGATAGAATTGTCAGTATTGAAGGTTTCTTTTAATGGCATGATACATTTGTCAGTGTTAAAGGATTCTTTTAAAGGCAAAATACATTTGTCAGTGTTGAAAGTTTCTTTTAAAGGCATAATAGATTTGTCCGTGTTGAACGATTCTTATGAAGGCGTAATAGATATGTCTGTGTTGAAGGATTCTTTTAAAAATATAATAGATTTGTCAATGTTGAAGGTTTCTTTTAAAAGCGTGATAGATTTGTCAGTATTGAATGATTCTTAGAAAGGCATAATAGATTTGTCAATGGTGAAGGATTCTTTTAAAGGCATAATAGATTTTCCATTGTTGAAGGTTTCTTTTAAAGGAATAATCTATTATGCCTTTAAAAGACCCATTTTACAATTGTTTAAGTTTTCTTTCAAAGGCATTATAGTTTTGTCAGTGATGAATGATTCTTTAAAGCCATAATAGATTTTTCCTTGTTGAAGGTTTCTTTTAAAGGCATAATAGAGTTGTCATTGTTGAAGGTTTCTTTTAGAGGAATAATAGATTTGTCAATGTTGTCGGTTTCTTTTAAAGACATAGTAGGTTTGTCAATGTTGAAGGTTTCTTTTAAAGGCATAATAGATTTTTTAATGTTGAAGGTTTCTTTTAAAGGCATAATAAATCTTCAGTGTTGAAGGTAGCTTTTAAAGACAGTAGATTTGTCAGTGTTGAAGGTTTCTTTGAAGGGCATGATAGAATCATCAGTGTTGAAAGTTTCTTTTAAAGACATAATACATTTGTCACTGTTGAACGATTCTTATGAAGGCATAATAGATTTGTCAGTGTTGAAGGATTCTTTTAATGGCAAAATTGAGTTGTCAGTGTTGAAAGCTTCTTTTAAAGACAATACATTTATCACTGTTGAACGATTCTTATGAAGGTATAATAGATTTGTCAGTGTTGAAAGATTATATTAATGGCAAAATATATTTGTCAGTGTAGAAGGTTTCTTTTAAAGGCATAATAGATTTGTCAGTGTTGAAGGATTCTCTTAAAGGTGTAATAGATTTGTCAGTGCTGAATGTTTCTTTTAAAGGGATAAGATATATGTCAGTGTTTAAGAATTCTTATAAAGGCATAATAGATTAGTCAGTGTTTAAGGATTCTTTTAAAGACATAGCCTAATAGATTTGTCCATGTTCAAGTTTTTTTTAAAGCATAATTTATTATGCCTTTAAAAGACGTTCAACCCGTGTTGACAGTTTCTTTTTAAAGCATAATAGATTTGTCAGTGTTGAAGTATTCTTTTAAAGGCATAGTAGATTTGTCAGTGTTAAAGGATTCTTTTAAAGGCACAATAAATTTGTAAGCGTTGAAGGTTTCTTTTAAAGGCATGATAGGTTTGTCACTGATTAAGGTTTCTTTTAAAGGCATAATAAATTTTTCACTGTTGAATGTTTCTTTTAAAGGCATAATCTTTTATGCCTTTAAAAGAAACCTTCTACATCTGTTGAAGGTTTCTTTCAAAGGCATAATAGATTTCCCAGAGTTGAAGGTTTCTTTTAAAAGTATAATAGATTTGTCAGTGTTGAAGGTTTCTTTTAGAGGATTAATGGATTTTTCAGTATTGACGGTTTCTTTTAAGGGCATAATAGATTTGTCAGTGTTGAAGATTCTTTTAAGGGCTTATTAGGTTTTTAACTGTTGAAGGTTTCCTTTAAAGGCATAATAAATCTTCAGTGTTGAAGGTATCTTTTAGAGGCATAGTACATTTGTCAGTGTTGAAGGTTTCTTTGACGAGCATGATAGAATTGTCAGTGTTGAAGGTTTCTTTTAAAGGCATATTAGATTTGTTGGTGTTGAAGAATTCTTTTAATGCAAAATAGATTTGTTAGTGTTGAAGGTTTCTTTTAAAGACATAATACATTTATCAGTGTTGAGTGATTTTTATGAAGGTGTAATAGATTTGTCAGTGTTGAAGAATTCTTTTAAAGGCAAAATATAATTGTCAGTGTTGGTTTCTTTTAAAGGCGTAATAGATTTGTCATTGTTGAAGAATTCTTATAAACTCATAATACATTAGTCAGTGTTTAAGGGTTGTTTTAAAGTCATAATAGATTTTTCACTGTTGAAGTTTTCTGTTAAAAGCATAATCTAATATGCATTTAAAAGACCTTCAACACGTGTTGACAGTTTCTTTTAAAGGTATAATAGATGTCAGTGTTGAACAATTCTTATGAAGGCATAATAGATTTGTCGCTGTTGAAGGATTCTTTTAAAAATATAATAGATTGGTCAGTGTTGAAGGTTTCTTTTAAAGACATGATAGAATTGTCAGTGTTGAAGGTTTCTGTTAAAGGCATAATAGAATTGTCATTGTTGAAGGTTTATATTAAAGGAATAATAGATTTCTCAGTGTTTTCGGTTTCTTTTAAAGACATGGTAGGTTTGTCAGTGTTGAACGTTTCTTTTAAAGGCATAATAGATTATTCACTGTTGAAGGTTTCTTTTAAAGGCATAATGAATCTTCAGTGTTGAAGATACCTTTTAAAGGCACAGTAGATTTGTCAGTGTTGAAGGTTTTTTTGATGGGCATGATAGAATTGTCAGTGTTGAAAGTTTCTTTTAAAGGCATAGGCTATTAGATTTGCCAGGGTTGAAGAATTATTTTAATGGGAAAATAGATTTGTCAGTGTTTAAAGCTTCTTTAAAGACATAATACATTTATCACTGTTGAAAGATTCTTATGAAGGCATAATAGATTTGTCAGTGTTGAAGGATTCTTTTAATGGCAAAATATATTTGTCAGTGTTGAAGGTTTCTTTTAAAGGCATGATAGGTTTGTCAGTGTTGAAGGATTCTTTTAAAGGTATAATAGATTTGTCTGTGTTGAAGAGTTATTTTAAAGGCATAATTGATTAGTCAGTGTTGACAAATTCTTTCAAAGGCATAATTGATTAGTCAGTGTTGACGGATTCTTTCAAAGGCATAATAGATTTGTCACTGTTGAAGTTTTCTTTTAAATGCATAATTTATTATGCCTTTAAAAGACGTTCAGCACGTGTTGACAGTTTCTTTGAAAGGCATAATAGATTTGTCAGTGTTGAAGTATTCTTTGAAAGGCATAGATTTGTCATTGTTGAAGTTTTCTTTTAAAAGCATGATACGTTTGTCAGTGATTAAGGTTTCTTTTAAAGGCATAATAGATTTTTCATTGTTGATGGTTTTTTAAAGGCATAATCTTTTATGCCTTTAAAAGAAACCGTCTACATGTGTTGAAGATTTCTTTCAAAGGCATAATAGATTTCTCATTGTTGAAGGGATCTTTTAATGGCAAAATATATTTGTCAGTGTAGAAGGTTTCTTTTAAAGGCATAATAGATTTGTCAGTGTTGAAGGATTCTTTTAAAGGCACAGTAAATTTGTAAGTGTTGAAGGTTTCTTTTAAAGGCATGATAGGTTTGCCAGTGATTAAGGTTTCTTTTAAAGGCATAATAGATTTTTCATTGCTGAAGGTTTCTTTTAAAAGTATAATCTTTTATGCCTTTAAAAGAAACCTTCTACATGTGTTGAAGATTTATTTCAAAGGCATAATAGATTTCTCAGAGTTGAAGGTCTCTTTTAAAAGTATAATAGATTTGTCAGTGTTGAAGTTTTCTTTTAGAGGAATTATGGATTTTTCAGTATTGACGTTTTCTTTTAAGGGCATAATAGATTTGTCAGTGTTGAAGATTCTTTTAAAGGCTCATTACCTTTTTCACTGTTGAAGGTTTCTTTTAAAGGCATAATAAATCTTCAGTGTTGAAGGTTTCTTTGAAGAGCATGATAGAATTGTCAGTGTTGAAGGTTTCTTTTAAAGGCTTTAGATTTGTTAGTGTTGAAGAATTCTTTTAATGGTAAAATAGATTTGTTACTATTGAAGGTTTCTTTTAAGGACATAATACATTTATCAGTGTTGAATGATTTTTATGAAGGTGTAATAGATTTGTCAGTGTTGAAGAATTCTTTTAAAGGCAAAATATAACTGTCAGTGTTGAAGGTTTGTTTTAAAGGCATAATAGATTTGTCATTGTTGAAGAATTCTTATAAACACATAATACATTAGTCGGTGTTTAAGGGTTGTTTTAAAGTCATAATAGATTTTTCACTGTTGAAGTTTTCTGTTAAAAGCATAATCTAATACGCCTTTAAAAGACCTTCAACACGTGTTGACATTTTCTTTTAAAGGCATAATAGATGTCAGTGTTGAACGATTCTTATGAAGGCATAATAGATTTGTCTCTGTTGAAGGATTCTTTTAAAAATAGATTTGTCAGTGTTGAAGGTTTCTTTTAAAGACGTGATAGAACTGTCAGTGTTTGAAGGTTTCTGTTAAAGGCATAATAGAGTTGTCATTGTTGAAGGTTTATTTTAGAGGAATAATAGATTTGTCAGTGTTGTCGGTTTCTTTTAAAGACATCGTAGGTTTGTCAGTGTTGAACGTTTCTTTTAAAGGCATAATAGATTTTTCACTGTTGAAGGTTTCTTTTAAAGGCATAATAAATCTTCAGTGTTGAAGATACCTTTTAAAGGCATAGTAGATTTATCAGTGTTGAAGGTTTTTTTTGATGGGCATGATAGAATTGTCAGTGTTGAAAGTTTCTTTTAAAGGCATATTAGATTTGCCAGGTTGAAGAATTATTTTAATGGGAAAATAGATATGTCAGTGTTGAAAGCTTCTTTAAAGACCTAATACATTTATCACTGTTGAACGATTCTTATGAAGGCATAATAGATTTGTCAGTGTTGAAGGATTCTTTTAATGGCAAAATATATTTGTCAGTGTTGAAGGATTCTTTTAATGGCAAAATATATTTGTCAGTGTTGAAGGTTTCTTTTAAAGGCATGATAGGTTTGTCAGTTTTGAATGTTTCTTTTAAAGGGATAATACATTTGTCAGTGTTGAAGAGTTATTTTAAAGGCATGATTGATTAGTCAGTGTTGACAAATTCTTTCAAAGGCATAATAGATTTATCACTGTTGAAGTTTTCTTTTAAATGCATAATTTATTATGCCTTTAAAAGACGTTCAGCACATGTTGAGAGTTTCTTTTAAAAGCATAATAGATTTGTCAGTGTTGAAGTATTCTTTGAAAGGTATAGTAGATTTGTCAATTTTGAAGATTTTTTTAAAGGCATGATAGGTTTGTCACTGATTAAGGTTTCTTTTAAAGGCATAATAGATTTTTCATTGTTGAAGGTTTTTTTAAGGCATAATCTTTAATGCCTTTAAAAGAAACCTTCTACATGTGTTGAAGATTTCTGTCAGAGGCATAATAGATTTCTCATTGTTGAAGGTATCTTTTAAAATTATAATAGATTTGTCAGGGTTGAAGTTTTCTTTTAGAGGAATAATAGATTTTTCAGAATTGACAGCTTCTTTTAGAGGAATAATAGATTTTTTCAGAATTGACGGCTTCTTTTATAGGAATAATAGATTTATCAGCGTTGAAGATTCTTTTAAAGACTTATTAGATTTTTCACTATTGAAGGTTTCCTTAAAAGGCATAATAAATTTTCAATGTTGAAGGTATCTTTTAAAGGCATAGTACATTTGTCAGTGTTGAAGGTTTCTTTGAAGAGCATGATAGAATTGTCAGTGTTGAAGGTTTCTTTAAAAGGCATATTAGATTTGTTAGTGTTGAAGAATTCTTTTAAAGGCAAAATAGATTTGTTAGTGTTGAAGGTTAATTTTAAAGACATAATACATTTATCAGTGTTGAACGATTCTTACGAAGGTATAACAAAGATATCAGTGTTGAAGAATTCTTTTAAAGGCAAAATATAATTATCAGTGTTGAAGGTTTCTTTTAAAGGCATAATAGATTTGTCAGTATTGAAAGTTTCTTGTAAAGACATAATACATTTATCAGTGTTGAATGATTCTTATGAAGGTATAATAGATTTGTCAGTGTTGAGTGATTCTTATGAAGGTATAATAGATTTGTCAGTGTTGAAGGATTCTTTTAAAGGGAAAATGTATTTGTCAGTGTTGATGGTTTATTTTAAAGGCATAATAGATTTGGCAGTGTTGAAGTATTCTTTTAAAGGCATAGTAGATATGTCAGTTTTGAAGGATTCGTTTAAAAGCATAATAGATTTGTCAGTGTTGAAAATTTCTTTTAAAGGCATAATACATTAGTCAGTGTTGAAGGTTTCTTTTAGAGGCATAATAGATATGTCAGCATTGAAGGTTTCTTTTAAGAACATAATCTAATGTGCCTTTAAAAGAAACCTTCACCACGTGCTAAAGGTTTCTTTTAAAGGCATAATACATTAGTCAGTGTTGAAGAATTCTTTGAAAGGCATAATAGGTTTATCAGTATTGAAGTATTCTTTTAAAGGCATACTAGATTTGTCAGTGTTGAAGGATTTTTTTTAAAGGCATAATAGATTTGTTAGTGTTGAAGGATTCTTACGAAGGCATAATAGATTTGTCTAGTGTTGGATTCTTTTAAAGGCATAATAGATTTGTTAGTGTTGAAGGTTTCTTTTAAAGGCTTAATAAGTTTGTCAGTTATTAAGGTTTCTTTTAAAGACATAATGGATTTATCGTTGTTGAAGGTTTCCTTTAAAGGCATAATCTATTATCCCTTTAAAAGAAACCTTCTACTTGTGTTTCAGGTTTCTTCCAAGGGCATTATAGATTTGTTACTGTTGAATGATTCTTTTAAAGGCATAAGAGATTTTTCAGTATTGAAGGTTTCTTTTAAAGGCATAATAAATTTGTCATTGTTGAAAGTTTCTTTTAAAGGCATAGTGGATTTGTTGGTGTTGAAGGTTTCTTTTAAAGGCATAACAGATTTGTCTGTTGAAGGATTCTTTTAAAGGCATAATACATTTGTCAGTGTTAAACGTTACTTTTAGATGAATAATAGATTTGTCAGAGTTAATAGTTTCTTTTATAGGCGTAATAGATTTGTCAGTGTTGAATGATTCTTTTAAAGTCATAATAGATTTGTCAGTGTTGAAGGTTTCCTTTGAATGCATAATAGATTTGTCAGTGCTGAAGGATTCTTTTAAAGAAAAAATACATATGTCACTGTTGAACTTTTCTTTTAAAGGCATAATAGATTTGTTAGTGTTCAAGGATTGTTTTAAATACTTGATAGATTTGTAAGTGTTCAAGGTTTTTTGTAAAGGCATAATAGATTTATCTGTGTTGAAGGTTTCTTTTAAAGGCATAATAGATTTCTCACTGTTGAAGATTTCTTTTAAGGCACAGTCTATTATGCCTATAAAAGAAACCTTCAGCGCATGTTAAAGGTTTCTTTTAAAGGCATAGTAGATTTGTCAGTGTTGAAGGTGTCTTTTAAATCCTTAATAGATTTGTCAGTTTTGAAGGATTCTTATAAAATCATAATAGTTTTGTCAGCATTGTAGGTTTCTTTTAAAGGCACAATAGTTTTGTCAGTGTTGAAGGTTTCTTTTAAAGGCATAATAGATTTGTCAGTGTTGAAGGATTCTTTTAAAGGCATAATAGGTTTGTCACTGTTGAGGGTTTCTTTTAAAAACATAATCTATTATGTCTTTAAAAGAAACCTTCACTATGTGTTGCAGGTTTCTTTTTAGGGAATAATACAGTTTTCAGTATTGAAGGATTCCTTTAAAGGCACAATAGATTTGTAAGTTTTGAAGGTTTCTTGTAAAGGCATAATAGGTTTGTCAGTTATTAAGGTTTCTTTTAAAGACATAATGGATTTGTCGTTGTTGAAGGTTTCCTTTAAAGGCATAATGTATTATGTCTATTATGGCTTTAAAAGAAACCTTCTACTTGTGTTTCAGGTTTCTTCCAAGGGCATTATAGATTTGTCACTGTTGAATGATTCTTTTAAAGGCATAAGAGATTTTTCAGTATTGAAGGTTACTTTTAAAGGCATAATAAATTTGTCATTGTTGAAAGTTTCTTTTAAGGGCATAGTAGATTTGTTGGTGTTGAAGGTTTCTTTTAAAGGCATAATAGGTTTGTCTGTTGAAGGATTCTTTTGAAGGGATAATAGATTTGTCAGTGTTGAAGGTTTCATTTAAAGGTATAATAGATTTGTCAGTGTTGAAGGATTCTCAGAAAGGCATACTAGATTTGTCAGTGTTGAAGGATTCTTTTAAAGGCATAATAGGTTTGTCACTATTGAAGGTTTCTTTTAAAAACATAATCTATTATGTTTTTAAAAGAAACCTTCAGTACGTGTTGCAGGTTTCTTTTTATGGATTAATAAATTTTTCAGTGTTGAAGGATTCTTCCAAAGGCACAATAGATTTGTAAGTGTTTTAAGGTTTCTTCCAAAGGCATTATAGATTTGTCACGTTGAATGATTCTTTTAAGGCATAGTTGATTTTTCTGTATGAAAGGTTTCTTTTAAAGGCTTAATAGATTTGTTAGTGTTGAAAGTTTCCTTTAATGGCATAATAAATTTGTCAGTGTTGAAGGATTCATTTTAAGGTATAATAGATTTCTAAGTGGTAAAGGGTTCTTATGAAAGATAATAGATTTGTTAGTGTTGAAGGATTGTTTTAAAGTCATATATAATAGATTTATCAGTGTTGAAGATTTTTTTTAAAGCCCTAAAGGCGTAATCTGTTATGCCTTTAAAAGAAACCTTCAGCACGTGTTAAAGGTTTTTTTTAAAGGCATAATAGATTTGCCAGTGTTAAAGGATTCTGTCAAAGGCATTTGTCAGTGTTGAAGGTTTCTTTTAAAGTGTAATAGATTTATCAGTTTTGAGGGATTCTTATAAAAGCATAATAGATTTGTTAGTGTTGAAAGATTCTTATAAAGATATATAGATTTGTCAGTGTTGAAGGGTTCTTTTAAGGGCAAAATATATTTGTCACTGTTGAACCTTCTTTTAAAGGCAAAATAGATTTGTCAGTGTTGAAGAATCCTTTTAAAGGCTTGTTTGATTTATAATTGTTGAACATTTTTTTAATGACATAATGGATTTGTCAGTGTTGAAGGTTTCTTGTAAAGGCATAATAGATTTTTCATTGTTGAAATATTCCTAGAAAGGGATAATAGATTTGTCATTGTTGAAGGACCCTCTTAAAGGCATAGTAGATTTGTCACTATTGAATGTTTCTTTTAAAGACATATTCTATTATGTCTTTAAAAGAAGCCTTCACGACATGTTGCAGGTTTTTTTTAGGGCCATTAGTTGGTGTTGAAGGATTCTTTTAAAGTCACAATAGATTTGTATGTGTTGAAGGTTTCTTTTAAAGGCATAATATATTTATCTGTGATTAAGGTTTCTTTTAAAGGCATAATAGTTTTTTCATTGTTGAAGGGTTCTTTTCAAGGCATAATGTATTATGCCTTGAAAAGAAACCTTCTTCATGTGTTTAAGGTTTCTTTCAAAGGCATAATAGATTTATCAGTGTTGAAGGTTTCTTTTAAAAGCATAATAGATTTGTTAGTGTTGACAGTTTGTTTTAAAGGCGTAATACATTGGCAGTGTTGAATGATTCCTTTAAATGCTCATTAGATTTTTCACTATTGAAGGTATCTTTTAAAGGCATGGTAGATTTGTCATTGTTGAAGGTTTCTTTTAAAGGCATAATAGATTTGTTATTGTTGAATTCTTTTAATGGCAAAATATAATGAAATGATAACTTCAGTATATCGGTAGTAATTTCAATTTAGCTATCAAAGAAGAATATATAAATGCAGTATATGGCAACTATATCCTACACAAGCGCGTAGAGGCTCTGTTGGGTGAAGAAGTGTACCCACTAAGGTGATCAGTGGCAGCTCAGCTGTCGACGAAGCAAGGCGTCACTCTGCCCAACCTCACCTGTGTTTTGACACTTTTCATTCAGCGCACTTATATTACTTTGCAAGTCAATCGTTTGTATTTCTCTTGGCTTTGCAATACTTCTTTGTTCAGAAGAAACCATGCTGAGACCAAGAAAATTTAACCTGGCCACAGAGAGAGGAGTGTGGGCAACTCTGACACTCCCCACAATGTGGGATAATACTCTTTCCAAGAGAGAGGAAAGAGGGGGACCAGGAGCCTAAATATATAAAATATGATTCAATATACGTAAAGTAATAACAACAGATAACATCAATATGATATAACATATCAGATTTGTCATAAAAACCTCTGAGTGTGAGACAAGAAGCAAATAAATGGACAGACAAGCAAAAAATGTCATCATAAAACTTTGGTGGCCGATATCTCAAAACTAAAGTTATCGACCTTCAAATGGATACTGAGACGCAACGAATTCACCTATCTCAGTGAAACAAAAAGCAAATGAAAGCTAAATAAATTGTCTTTAAAACTATAGAGTTTTTTTTTATTTTGTCCCAAAAATATTTTTGGGAGTTATTTTTCCACGAAATCGATCCAAGATTTTTCAAAAATCGGAAAATATTTGTTAAAAGAAATTTGAAAAAAACTCTCTGTTACTTTATTCTAATCTATAATACCTGTCTACCACGTAAATTTCAGCTCCTAGGTTGCAATAGTTATAGTTTTTTTTTATTATTATTAGAATTGGGGAGGGGGGCAGAAGGAAAATATGAATACTTACCTTTTCGCTGTACATAAACTAACCAATGCCCAAAATTTCAAATTGATTCATGCAAAAAAACCAGAGTTATAAATAAAAAACAATTTTTTCAAACACTCCCCTTAAAGGCATAACGGATTTTTCAGTGCTGAATTCTTTTAAACGCAAAATATATTTGTCAGTGTTGAAGGTTTTTTAAAGGCATAATGGATTTGTTAGTGTTGAAGTTTTTTTTGTAAAGGCATAATAGATTTGTTAGTGTTGTTTTTTTTTTTTTTAAAGGCATAATAGATTTGTCAGTGTGAAGGTTTCTTTTAAAGGCATAAAAGATTTATTAGTGTTGAAGGCTTCTTTTAAATAATAGATTTTTCAGTGTACAAGAATTCTTTCAAAGGCATAATAGGTTTGTCAGTGTTGAGTGTTTCCCATAAAGGCATAATAGATCTTTCAGTGTTGAAGGATTCTTATAAAGATATAATAGATTTGTCACTGTTAAGGATTTTTTGAAGGCATAATAGATTTGTCAGTGTTGGTTTCTTTTAAAGGCACAATAGGTTTGTCATTGTTGAAGGTTTCTTTTAAAAGCATAATAGATTTGTCAGCGTTGTAGGTTTCTTTTAAAGGGATAATAGATTTGTCATTGTTGAAGGTTTCTTTTAAATACATAACCTATTATGTCTTTAAAAGAATCTTCATGGCGTGTTGCAGGTGTCTTTTTAGGGCGTAATACATTTGTCAGTGTTGAAGGATTCTTTTTAAAGGCACAATACAGTAGATTTGTAAGTGTTGAAGGATTCTTTTAAGGGCATAATAGGTTTGTCAGTGGTTGAGGTTTCTTAAAAGTCATAATAGATTTAACATTGTTGAAGGTTTCTTTTAAAGGTATAATCTATTATGTCTTTAAAAGAAACTTTCTACTTGTGTTTAAGGTTTCTTTCAAAGGCATAATAGATATGTCAGTGTTGAATGATTCTTTTAAAGGCATAATAGATTTTTCAGTGTTGAGGGTTTCTTTTCAAGGCATAATCAATTTGTCAGTTTTGAAGATCTCTTTTAAAGGCATAGTAGATTTGTCAGTGTTGAAGATTTCTTTTACAGGAATAATAGATTTGACAGTGCTGACAGTTTTTTTAAAGGCATAATAGATTTGTCAGTGTTCAAGGATTCTTAGAAGGTCGTAATAGATTTGTCAGTGTTCAAGGATTCTTTTAAAGGCATAATAGATTTGTCAGTGTTCAAGGATTCTTTTAAAGGCATAATAGATTTGTCAGTGTTTAAGGATTCTTAGAAAGGCATAATAGATTTGTCAGTGTTGAAGGATTCTTTTAAAAAGCATATTAGATTTGTCTGTTAAAGGTTTCTTTTAAAGATATAATCTATTATGTCTATAAAAGAAACCTTCACGAAGTGTTGTAGGTTTCTTTTTAGGGCATAATACATTTGTTCGTGTTGAAGGATTCTTTTTAAGGCACAATAGATTTGAAAGTGTTGAAGGTTTCTTTTAAGGCATACTAGGTTTGTCAGTGATTAAAGTTTCTTTTGTTGAAGGTTTCCTTTAAAGGCATATTCTGTTATCTCTTTAAAAGAAAACTTTTACATGTGTTGAAGGTTTCTTTCAGAGGCATAATACATTTGTCAGTGTTGAATGATTCTTCTAAAGGCATGATAGATTTTTCAGTGTTGAAGGTTTCTTTTAAATACATTGTAGATTTGTCAGCGTTCAAGGTTCTTTTAAGGCCATGATAAAATTGTCAGTGTTGAAGGTTTCTTTTAAAGGGATAATAGATTTGCCAGTGTTGAACGATTCTAATGAAGGCATGACAGATTTGTCAGTGTTGGAGGATTCTTTTAAAGGCAGAATATATTTGTCAGAGTTGAAGGTTTCTTTTAAACGTATAATAGGTTTGTCAGTGTTGAAGGATTCTTTCAAAGGTATAACTTTTTCAGTGTTGAAGGTTTCTTTTAAAGGCATAATAGATTTGTCACTGTTGAAGTATTCTTATAAAGGCATAATAGATTTGTCAGTGTTGAATGTTTC
Source organism: Macrobrachium rosenbergii (assembly GCA_039081455.1). NCBI lineage: Eukaryota > Metazoa > Arthropoda > Malacostraca > Decapoda > Palaemonidae > Macrobrachium > Macrobrachium rosenbergii. The sequence goes on from JANJGK010000009.1 coordinate 2,633,605, forward strand.
TTTTAAGGACATAATCTATTATTTCTTTAAAGGAAACCTCCACCACGTGTTGAAGGTTTCTTTTAAAGGCATAATAGGTGTGTCAGTATTGAAGGATTCTTTTAAAGGCATAATATTTTTATCAGTGTTGAAAGTTTCTTTTAAGGGCATAATAGATTTTTCAGTGTTGAAGGATTCTTTTAAAAGCATAATAGATTTGTCAGTGTTGAACCATTCTTATGAAGGCATAATAGATTTATCAGTGTTGAAGGTTTCTTTTATAGGAATAATTGATTTGTCAGTGTTAATGGTTATTTTTTAAAGGCATAATAGATTTGTCAGTGTTGAAGGATTTTTTTAAAGTCATAATAGATTTGTTGGTGTTGAAGGTTTCTTTTAAAGGCATAGTAGATTTGTCAATGTTGAAGGATTTTTATTAAGGCATAGTAGATTTGTCAGTGTTGAAGGATTTTTATAAAGGCATAGTAGATTTGTCAGTGTTGAAGGATTCTTGTAAAGCAAAATATATTTCTCACTGTTGAACTTTTCTTTTAAAGGCATATTCAATTTGTCAGTGTTGAAGGATTCCTTTAAAGGCTTGTTAGATTTGAGTGTTAAAGGTTTCTTTTAAAGACATAATAGATTTCTCACAGTTGAAGGTTTCCTTTAAAGGCATAATCTATTATGCCTTTAAAAGAAACCTTTAGCACGTGTTAAAGGTTTCTTTTAAGGGCATGATAGATTTTTCAGTGTTGAAGGATTCTTTTGAAGGCATAATAGATTGGTCAGTGTTGAAGGTTTCTTTTAAAGACCCAATAGATTCGTCGGTTTTGATGAAGTCTTATAAAAGCATAATAGATTTGTCAGTGCTGAAGGTTTCTTTTAAAGGCATAATAGATTTGTCAGTGCTGAAGTTTTCTTTTAAAGGCATGATAGATTTGTCAGTGTTGAAGGTTTCTTTTAAAGGAATAATAGATTTGTCAGTGTTGAAGGATTCTTATAAAGGCCTAATAGATTTGTCAGGGTTGAATGTTTATTTTAAGGGCATAATCTATCATGCCTTTAACCCTTTGATTACGTCTGTGTCTCTTACAATGCAATTCTTAAAACAACCATCAGTCTGGCTGTGTCGTACGATATTGTTGTGGACTGCCGCCAGATTGAGAGAAGAGCTAGTGGGAGTTGGTTGCCAGTTATTTCCAGCCCAGAGATTTCCTATTTGACGGCAGTGGTGGTGGTATTATGTCAAGATGTAATATGAATGAAAATTCAAAGGAAGCAGGTTATTTTTTTGAAATTTTTCAATAACGAATTTATGGGACTGATTGTTGAAGAGATGAACAGTTATCAAGGATTCCTTGTTGATACACTTGGAGATGCAGTGCCAAAATGTTTACGAAAGTTTGCTCAGATTACTGTGGAGAAAATGATACTGTTCCAATGTAATTATGATCATGGCACATATAATCAAAGACTACAGTATATTTATATATTTTCTGAATGTTCTTTTTTTTTTTCAACGAAAAGGATTCTGTAAAAATAAAAGTTGAAATTCATATGTATTATCATTTTAGTTATCATGCAGAGAGAGAGAAACTATTTTGTGTTTAATATTCCATTTTTTTCCATTGAAAACGGGATATCATAAAAAATATTTGTCGCATGTCATGTAAATCTGATAAATAAGGTATTGATGATTTATTACATTATGCAAGAATACATATAAAAATATAACAATTACCATGGGGATCAATGAACACAGAAAAGGTGAAGGAAAAGAAAATTGATCTACAAAACCTTACAACTTCATCACATCCTGGTTCAAAGACAGTAACACAAATTTCGATAATGGCAGTAATTGATATATGTATATATATATATATATATATATATATATATATATATATATATATATATATATAAATATATATATATACATATATATAAATATATATATATATATATACATATATATATATATATATATATATATATATATATATATATATATATATATATATATATATATATATACACATATATATATGTCAGTGTAGAACAAATGGACGCGTGCTTGAGAATATTATAAAATTCACTTCAGAAGGCGAGTGAAAACTGGGACTTTGAACAAGTACTTTTGTAGTTTATTCTACATTTTCAAGTTCAACCTGAAAATGTAGAATAAACTACGAAATTACATGTTCAAAGTCCCGATTTTCACTCACTTTCTTACGTGGATTTTATGATATTCTCAAGCACACCTTCATTCGTGCTACGCTGATATATATATATATATATATATATATATATATATATATAATATATATATATATATATATATATATATATATATATTATATATATATATATATATATATATATATATATATATATATATATTTATATATTTATATATTTATATGTATATATATATATATATATATATATATATATATATATATATATTTATATGTATGTATATATATATATGTATATATATATATATATATATATATTTATGTATATATATATAATATATATATATATATATATATATATATATATATATATTTATGTATATATATAATATATATATATATATATATATATATATATATATATGTATGTATATATTTATATGTATATATTTATATGTATATATTTATATGTATATATTTATATGTATATATTTATATGTATATATATATATATATATATATATATATATAAATATATATGTATATATATATGTATATATGTATATATATATGTATATATATATATAATATATATATATATATATATATATATATATATATATATATATATATTTACAAATATTACTGCTGTTCGCCCTCGTAACTTTTGATTGTAAAAATATCAGCCTGACTGAGACCGGGAAAAGACGTTGTCTAGATTAGAAGCGTCTTCAGTTCAAACTTTAACATCCGTTGAAAAGGATAGGTAGCATTCAGCCATTTTTCCCCTATAGGAAAATTCCCATATCAGCCTTAAAAATAGGGGGTCCTAAGGTCCCTTTTTCCTTCCTACCTGTCTCTTGATGAATGTTTTTAACAAGAACGCGGACGCCTGGGGTGACTGTTTTTGACCTAGGCCGGTCAGGGAACTTCAGAGAGACTGGAGCATTCAAAGAGACCACACGTCCGACGGGGCCTCTTCTCCCTTTCTTTGTCTATTATTCTATTAGTGAAGTGAAGAAGCAATTGCGAAGACTCCTCTCGGCGGTGGTTGGTGCGCACAACGTTCGTCCTAAGGTAAAGTCCCTTTTTGTTCAAAACTTCGCCCATTCTTTGATCTTTTTCTGTAATTCGCATTTCCTTTGTTTCCTCCTTTATTCCCCACTTACTGTATATGTGTTTACAAAGTCTAGATTAAGCCAAATTAGTATATTGTTAGCTTCAACCACGTTATTCCAGTAAAATACCTAGGTTAGGGTAAGCAACACAGTTTTAAGTCTCGATGCTTTTGTATGCCTCGCATTCGATGTTGGGAAGAACCGTTGCGTTTGAAATCTAAAATTCATCTCAAATATTCTTGTTAAGGTTAATTACCCTTAACTGGCGACCTTTGGCTAATTAACGACTGTCTTTGAGGTTAACTTTTGGCTTCAAGTGGCAGATTACGTGTATTCTTGGTCTGCAGGGCCGTAAAAATTACGTAAATTGAATAATACATGATCAGCCAAGACACAACTTAACAGTGGCGACCTTGCCAGGATCTAAGTAAATTTTAGAGAAAGAATCTGGAGAAAAGGAAATTAAAATTACATTAATTCCAAAGATAAAAGTCAGATATTGAATTCCATTTCACTCTTCCAAACAAAGAACGAGGCATAATAATAAGCAGTAAAGAGAATAGTTATAATAACAGGTAGTGAGAATTAGCCGTAGGTAGGAAAGAGTGCGTCGAGAGCAGAGCGAATCACAATTTGTGTCGTTTAAGAAAGGGCATTTTGCCGTGTTTGGCGTTCGAGAAGTCGTTCAAGTAACGAATCCTAAGGCCGAGAAAAGTGGAGCCCATTTCATATACACAAAGTAATGTACTAATCGCGTCGGCAATTCCGATCGTCGTGGTTCATATAGCGGGAATCATTCAAAAAACCGTGTCAGTGAAGTAGCGAACGAACGGAAGTAGTAATTATCATAAAATATATTTTCAGTAAAGTAAATTTGGTCTGTTCCGAATCACGCAAATCTATTCCATTGTTTGCTGAGGATGTTTCACCGCGAGAGTACGATAACAAAAGACACAAAGTTGTTTGGTAATTTAGTTTTCCATCCGTAACGTAAAACGTTATGCATGATTGGTATATTTAAAGTAAAATCTGGATACCTGCATTTGTTTCGTTCGTTGTTTGAATTTGTGCTAAAAAGAAAATACCCGCCGCGCGGTTGTTTTGAAATTGTTTAAACTAGAGTAACCGCCATTTGATGTTGTCGCGCCGCCCAAGGTTTTGAAATTTAGGCCTAACGGGACCTGGCCGCCATTTGAAGACCCGTGTTATTGTCATCCGCTGTTGTGACCAGACTCTGCTCCCCGCCACTCTTGGGTCATTTTTTTTTTCTTTTCGTAGTCGACCCACCGCGCAATATCTTAGCTAGACAGACTTCGATAGACAAAACCAAAAGATAATTTAGGCAGGGAAAGATAGGCCTTAGTTAGGAGTAATACCTTAACAAGTTCCTATACAAATACATGCTGTAAAAATCATATAAAAAGAATTTAAAATTGTACGCTAAAAGTCTTGCGACGTCGGCTCCCAGGAAAATTACGATAATAGAGCAATCCCTAAGGAAGCCAAGACGACGTATATCTATCTGATTTTATTAAGATCCATGCCATTGTGCATTTATAAGATCTTTGCTTTACATGTTCTCATGCAGCAAGAAATTAGCTGATTGAAAACTCTCTCTCTCTCTCTCTCTCTCTCTCTCTCTCTCTCTCTCTCTCTCTCTCTCTCTCTCTCTCTCTCTCTCTCTCTCTCTCTCTCTCTCTCCCCCCCCCCGACACTAGGCTAATTAATTCAAATACAGTAAACCAAATAAAAGAAACACCTCTGTCCCACAATAGATGAGGACAAGTTAGAGTAATTACACTCCAGACCGAAGCAAACAGTTGTTTTTCACCCTCTGAAAGAAGAAGGGGTTAGCACTGGGTACTGGGACCAGCCACTCACGAGGATCTTTAAAGAAAAAAAAACCCAGATTCACTTTATTCCACAGTGCCAATAATTTGCTGCACTGTCATCACTCGAATAGCTTACTTTTCTCTCTCTCTCTCTCTCTCTCTCTCTCTCTCTCTCTCTCTCTCTCTCTCTCTCTCTCTCTCTCTCTCTCTCTCTCTCTCTCTCTCTCTCTCTTTTACCTTCCCTTTCTCTCTCATTCGATTGTCACACTCTGCAGGGGGGTGTAGAGTGCCTTTCCTCCCATATAGCCTAGTTGGACTCCAGTAGAGGGTCCCTAGGAACACATTGGCACCAGAAGTGCCACCAAGCAAGTATATAGGCAATAAATAAAACGAAAACAAAAAGGGAACACCGAAGAGAAAGTTCTTCTGGAACCTAACCTGCACCAGTGCCTAGGGATACTGAGTGCCACCAGTGTGACCTGTACACGGCACACCCAAACTACAGTGCCACCTTTTGAAAGGGTGCCACGTCATTGAAGAGACACTTCCTCGCTGCCCAAGTACGCCCAGTCGACCCGGTTAGACGCCCTTCCCCACCAGAACCATGGCAGCAGAGCATTATAAAACCTTCCTGGGGCTGGGGACGGCGGCAGGTCTCACCGGCTCGGAACTTACCACCTGGGTTAAGGAGCAAGTGGACGACTTGGCCAAGCGGGAGAAGGAAGAAAGACTCGAGCAGAAGATGTATGAAGCCGAGCAGAGGAGGTATGAAGAGGAAAGAGAGGAAAGAAGACAGCATGAGCTAGCCTTCAAGGAGAAAGAGCTCGAGCTGGAAAGAGCGAAAATGGAGAATGCCGAAGCTATGGCTAGACAGCAAGCCTCCAGTCCTACACCTGCTGCATCAAACGCTCCAATTTCGAGCATCAATTCCCTAGTCCCCAAGTGGACTGAGGACGAGCCAGAAGCATGGCTGGAGGAGATCGAGGCTCTTTTTGATAACTACAGAACCACGGAGACGGAGAGAGCCTTAATACTAGCCAAGCATATGGAGGGAAAAGCCAAGGCAGCGCTTCGCTCACTGGAAAAGAGCCAGAGAGGTAACATGGCAGAAGTTCGTAGAGTCATTACAAAGGCCTACGAGATAACCCCAGAAAAATGGAGACAACGGTTCCGAGGCCTTGCCAAGGAAGTCGGCTGGTCTTGGACGGAATGGGCATGTCACAAAACCCAGTCCGGTACGCGCTGGTTCAACTCCTTGGCCTGCACGACGTTTGAGGATCTTTTCAATCGGACCATGCTAGAAGACCTTTTCCAATGTGTGCCTGGGCCCCTTGCTGTATATCTTAACGATAAACAGCCCTCCACACTTATGGAAGCTTGTCGCATAGCACCTCGCAGAAGCGAATCGTTCCCCAGGCCTACCTCTCGAACTCCACTCGCCTGAAGAATGGACTGCCGAGCAAGACCTTGTGCACCTATTGCAAGAAGGGGGCCCACGCTGAAGCTGAGTGCCGATACAAACTTGGCACTGATAAGCAGCCTAACCCTACCAGCCAGAACTCCGCTCCCGATTCATCCGCTCAGCCCTCTCCTCCAACAGTTACTGCAGGCCACCGAGCCCATCCAAAAGGCTCGTGCAAATCCTGTGGGGCTGCTAGCCACTACAATGCTGGATCTCCGGCCTGTCCACATCATGTCCCCACCACCAAATTTGTCAACCTAATCAGCACTTCATTTTCTGCTGCTGGTCCGCACCGGATCCTTTACCCCGAGAGACTGGGAACCCAGTTCATCTCGGTGGCCCCTCTTCAGAGCACTAGCCTGCCAGTGACCCTTCCGGTCACAGTAGACACTGCGGCAGACATTAGCCTGATCACTAGGGCCCAAGTGCCATGGTTGACGAAGAAACCCGGTGGGAAATGAAGTGGATAGAGGGCCACACCATTACCGTTCCTACTGTCCAACTCCAGGTTATGACATCTTGGGGTACGATACCCCACCGCCTCGGCGTGGTAGGTGGAATTCGGCCCGGAGTGGCTTTCTTGTTGGGTCGGGATCTTCTCTGCGGAAGCCCGTTACCAACGCCACTCCGCAGCCGCGTTACCTCCTCCACGGAGGCCCCATCTAACACTCTCCATAATGACAAACCTCCACCTTCCGCCCACCAAAGTGGTCCGCGGAAGGGGCACAACCCAAACTATTTCAGGCCTAACCCTCTCCAATCGCGAAAGGCTGGCCCACCAAGAGGTCCTCCCCCTCCGCGAAGAGAGATTCAGGAGGAGCAGTACCGCTGCAGGACGTGCAAGTGGGCAGACCACTCCACAAATTGGGAGGGCTGCCCAAACAAGCAACGCCCAGCGGACGCCCCGAACAAAACTCACCGAGAGGCTACGATCTCCCGCTGGGGCAGGAATCTCTGCCGCAGCCAAACACAAGTCATCCGCGAGGTGTTGCACCTCCGGACCCCTCGTCAGGTATGCCTGACCCTCAACTGCTGCCAGTGCCACTTGCGAGCACTGAGCAGTGCCAGACTCCGTCTGTCCCGGACGTTGAGCTACCAATGGAAAAGGCCCCTATGCCGGGTCTAAATCATGAGGCGAATCCTCCTCCGGGAGATTTAGGATTCCCCATGCAGTTGATCATCGCGACTGGAGAGCCTCCAGCACCCAAAACTTCTTTGCAAAATTTGACTCCAGGGGATGAACCCCTGGAGGATCGAAATGGTACCCCTTCCTTGGAAGACCAGGAACTGGCATCCTCGGACGCAGAAGTCGAGATCGCTCTCGCTCCAGTTGTCGCAGCAGCCGGAGTAGGGAGTCCTCCCACAGCTTTTGCAGTTGCCCCTGACTTCGCGCCCGCTAGCCCTTCTGGCCTGTCCCCGGAGTCGGTGCTCTCATCACCTCCTAGGCCAGCTACTGATAGGCCTTGGAGGAACCCGAAGAAGAAGAAGAAGAGGCGGAAGAGAGCCCAGTAGTTGCCGAGCTATAAGCTCATCCTGGCACTAGTGCCCTCTCGGCACAGTGCCCTAACATCTAAGAGTGATCCTGGCCCCTTGCCCAGAGGAGGTAGCCAGTGTGATCTCTTCCTTTTATTGTACATAGCCTAGGCCGCCTTAAAGTACGGTACATCAATTTAGTAACCTTGTTCCTTCCACTTACCACCGAGCCGCAGTAATCACGTAAGTAGCCTAACTAATTTCAATAATCTTAACTATTGTGAACCGAGCCACGATGCTCAGGACACGCATGGCTTAAGACCTCCGTGAAGCACCCATTTATCATGTGAGGCAACCCTCATGAATTAACTAGTAATTATTAATTGTATTAAACATAAACCAAGTTGTGATTTAGTGAGAACATTAACTCTTATGTTGGTGCTACGGTCGGGTTAGGATAGGTTAGGCTAGGGAATATCATAGAATGTACCACTAGGCTAGGTCTAAAACACATCATGATTGAAGGAGGTAGCCTATAATAACCGTAAGCACCTTCTCGTACTATTAGAATTAGGTAAAGTAGTGATTATTGCTCGTATCCTATCTAGGGTTAGGTAGTTCTGTAGCTAGGTAGGCTAACCAGGACTAATCTGCTCAGGGGAAGGAGAGTAACCTACGAGAGGCGAACAGCTTGCTTAGTATAGACCTTCACGCCCGAAAAGGGAGTGAAGGCCCTCTTAAGGGGGGGAGCTTTTACAAATATTGCTGCTGTTCGCCCTCGTAACTTTTGATTGTAAAAATATCAGCCTGACTGAGACCAGGAAAAGACGTTGTCTAGATTAGAAGCGTCTTCAGTTCAGACTTTAATGTCCGTTGAAAAGGATAGGTAGCATTCAGCCATTTTTCCCCTATAGGAAAATTCCCATATCAGCCTTAAAAATAGGTGGTCTTAAGGTCCCTTTTTCCTTCCTACCTGTCTCTTGGCGAATGTTTTTAACAAGAACATGGACGCCTGGGGTGACTGGTTTTGACCTAGGCCGGTCAGGGAACTTCAGAGAGACTGGAGCATTCGAAGAGACCACACGTCCGACGGGGCCTCTTCTCCCTTTCTTTGTCTATTATTCTATTAGTGAAGTGAAGAAGCAATTACGAAGACTCCTGTTGGCGGTGGTTGGTGCGCACAACGTTCGTCCTAAGGTAAAGTCCCTTTTTGTTCAAAACTTCGCCCATTCTTTGATCTTTTTCTGTATTTCTCATTTCCTTTGTTTCCTCCTTTATTCCCCACTTACTGTATATGTGTTTACGAAGTCTAGATTAAGCCAAATTAGTATATTGTTAGCTTCAACCACGTTATTCCAGTAAAATACCTAGGTTAGGGTAAGCAACACAGTTTTAAGTCTCGATGCTTTTGTATGCCTCGCATTCGATGTTGGGAAGAACCGTTGCGTTTGAAATCTAAAATTCATCTCAAATATTCTTGTTAAGGTTAATTACCCTTAACTGGCGACCTTTGGCTAATTAACGACTGTCTTTGAGGTTAACTTTTGGCTTCAAGTGGCAGATTACGTGTATTCTTGGTCTGCAGGGCCGTAAAAATTACGTAAATTGAATAATACATGATCAGCCAAGACACACACGTAACAATATATATATATTATATATATATATATATATATATATATATATATATATATATATATATATATATATATATATATATATATATATATATATATATATATATATATATATATATATATATATATATATATATATATATATATATATATATATATATATATATATATATATATATATATATATATATATATATATATATATATTATATATATATATGTATATATATATATGTGTGTGTGTGTGTGTGTGTGTGTGTGTGTGTTTGAGTGTATGAGTGTGTGTATGTATTTGTATCTAAAGGGGCCAATGAAAACGCTGCATGCACAACATAACAATATAATTTGATCAGCAGTAATTTATAATATTGTTCCTGGTGAATATGGATATTTTGTATGTGGCATTACTATTTACAAGTCAGTTGTAGATGTGACAGACGACGTAGGAGGTATTTGAGCTGCCCACATCCTTTGTCATAAACGACCTGCCTTGTTTTCAGCTCTTGGTATCGTCCACCTTCGTCGAGTTGGAGGGCGTGAGCAATGGAATATTAGCTTGAAAATAGAGTGCCGGGATCATCCCAAGTCCTGACAGTCTCTAATTCCTTGTCTCCTTGACAAAGGCGGATTTTGGAATCTTCTTTCATTACTGGCAGCTAATACAATTTCCACTTTCCCCCTGACTTTTGACTGTCATCATTAATCAAACAAGGAATTGGAATCTGTCAGAAGGACAAGGGATAATCCCAGGCCCTATTTCCAAAGTAGTATTCCAGCGTTCAGGCCCACCAAACTCAACGCAGGTGGAAGGTAAACAAAAGCAGAAATCAAAAGGATTCTGTTATCTCAAGTACCACCCACATCGTCTGCCACACCTGCATGTGCCATGTAATTGCGATTGTAAGTCTATGTGAATGTCTGAATGGTAAAACCAAGGTAAGACAGATACTAATGTTGGTCTCTTATATAAGAGCTCACACGGCATTGATAAATCTGAATTCCTAAAACTACACATGGTATCCCTTGTGAACTGGTTGCTTAGTTATTGATAAAAATATCATCCAGAAATGGGTTAATATATAATCAGTGATATGTGCATTTGCAACCATTATTGTAATTGTGTCTACTGAAATGAGAGTGCTTTACAATGTTATTGGAGTATAATTAGAAGGAATAAATCATTGGTAAAAATTTTCATTCTGTCACGTGTCTCTTTCTTAATAATAAACACTTTTTTTGCCTTTCTAGTGGAATACTAAGCAGAAACAAAAAAATAATGAACATTCTTTGAGTAGTTTTCCGACGGATATATAAATAATTTTTAACTAACATTCAACTGTGTTGTAGCTGCCTTTCGCCGATTCAAACAGAATGAGAGAAAATGACAAAAAAAAAAAAAAAAAAAAAGAGGACTGTCATTTGCAATCAGTAAAGTGCTTATACCTCTGGCAACAGTGTACCCCAATATATAGTACTTATTCTATGTTTATATATTTGTGTTGTTGCATTAATTTTATATATATATATATATATATATATATATATATATTATATATATATATATATATATATATATATATATATATATATATATATATATATATATATATATATATATATAATTACAGGTGATGACTATCAAAATATTGCTGTAAAAGTAAAACAGATTAATTCATAGCAAAACAACAAATAAACACGCTATTACAATGATTGTTTATGTTTTCATGTGTCTGGTAGCATACTATTGATGACCACCATCTGAAAAACCGCCGGATTGAGGGAAGTGTTCAGACCTCTTCTCGTTCGTAATCAAAGGGTTAAAAGAAACCTTCACAACTTTTAAATGTTTCTTTATAGAGGATAATACATTTGTCAGCGTTGAATTATTATTTTAAAGACAATAAATTTATAAGTGTTGTAGGTTTCTTTTAAAGTCATAATCTATTATGCCGTTAAAAGGAACCTTTTACATGTGTTTAAAGTATCTTTCAAAGACATAATAAATTTGACAGTGTTGAATGATTCTTTTAAAGGCATAATAGATTTTCAGTGTTGAAGGTTTATTTTAAGTGACAATAAATTTGTCAGTGTTGAATGTTTCTTTTAATGGCATAGTAGATTTGTAAGTGTTGAAGGTTTCTTTTAAGGGCATGATAGATTTGTCAGTGTTGCAGGTTTATTTTAAAGATGTAATAGATTTGTCAGTGTTAAAGGTTTCTTTTAAAGGTGTAATAGACTTGTCAGTGTTGACAAATTCTTATGAAGGCATAATAATTTACTAGTGTTGAAGGATTCTTTTAAAGGCAAAATATATTTTTCAGTGTTGAAGGTTTCTTTTAAAGTCATAATAGATTTGTCAATGTTGAAGGATTCTTATGAAGGCATAATAGATTTGTTAGTGTTGAAGGTTTCTTTTAGAGGAGTAATAGATTTGTCAGTGTTGACGGTTTCTTTTAAGGGCATAAGAGATATTTCAGTGCTGAAGGATTCTTTTAAAAGCATGATAGATTTGTCAGTGTTGAGGGATTCTTGTGAAGTCATAATAGATTTGTCAGTGTTGAAGGTTTCTTTTAGAGGAATAATAGATTTGTCAGTGTTGACGGTTGCTTTTAAAGGCATAATAGATTTGTCAGTGTTGAAGGATTCTTTTAAAGTCAGAATAGATGTGTCAGTGTTGAAGGGTTCTTTTAAAGGCTTAATAGATTTGTAAGTGTTGAAGGATTTTTATAAAGGCATAATAGATTTGTCAGTGTTGAAGGATTCTTTTAAAGCAAAATATATTTCTCATTGTTGAACTTTTCTTTTAAAGGCATAATAAATTTGTCAGTTTTGAAGGATTCTTTTAAAAACTTGTTAGATTTGTAAGTGTTGGAGTTTTTATTTTAAAGAATAATAAATTTGTCAGTGTTGAAGGTTTCTTTTAAAAGCATAATAGATTTCTCACTGTTGAAGGTTTCTTTTAAAGGCATTATAGATTTTTCATGTTAAACGATTATTTCAAAGACCTTATAAATTTGTCAGTGTTGAAGGTTTCTTTTAAAGACCCAGTGGAATCGTCAGTTTTGATGAATTCTTATAAAAGCATAATAGATTTGTCAGTGTTGAAGGATTCTCATAAAGGCATAATAGATTTGTCAGTAATGAATGTTCCTTTTTAGGGCATAATCTATTATCCCTTTAAAAGAAACTTTCACGACGTGTTGCAAGTTTCTTATAGGGCCTAATATATTTGTCAGTATTGAAGGATTCTTTTAAAGGCACAGTAAATTTATAAGTATTGAAGGTTTCTTTTAAAGGCATAATAGGTTTGTCAGTGATTAATGTTTCTTTTAAAGGCATAATAGATATGACACTGTTGATGGTTTCTTTTAAAGGCATAATCTATTATGCCTTTACAAGAAAGGTTCTACAGATGTTTAAGGTTTATTTCAAAGCTATAATATATTTGTATGTGTTGAATGATTCTTTTAAAGACATGATAGATTTTTCAGTGTTGAAGATTTTATTTTTGAAGTGATAATAAATTTGTCATTGTTGAATGTTTCTTTTAAAGGCATAGAAGATTTTTCAATGGTGAAGGTATCTTTTAAAGTCACGATAGAATTGTCAGTGTTGAAGGTTTCTTTTGAAGACAATAGATTTGTCAATGTTGAAGAATTCTTTTAAAAGGAAAATAGATTTGTCAGTGTTAAAGATTTCTTTTGAAGGCGTAATAGTTATGTCAGTGTTGAACGATTCTTATGAAGGTTTCTTTTAAGGTACAGAAGATTTGTCAGTGTTGAAGGATTCTTTTAAAGTTATTATAGATTTGTTAGTGTTGAAGGATTCTTATAAAGGCATAATAGAATTGTCATTGTTGAAGGATTCTATTAAAGGCATAATAGGTTTGTCACTGTTGAAATTTTCTTTTAAAAGCATAATCTATTATGGTTTTGAAAGACCTTCAATACGTGTTGAAGGTTTCTTTTAAAGGAATAATAGATTTGTCAGTGTTGAAGAATTTTTTTAGTGGCATATTAGATTTTTCACTGTTGAAGTTTTCTTTTAAAAGCATAAGGTATTATGCCTTTAAAAGACTTTCAACACATGTTGAAGATCTCTTTTAAAAGCATAATAGATTTGTCAGTGTTGAAGGATTCTTTTAAAGGCATAGTTGATTTGTCAGTGTTGAAGGATTCTTTTAAAGGCTTAATAGATTTGTCAGTGGTGAAAATTTTTTTAAAATTTATAATAGATTAGTCAAGGTTGAAGGTTTCATTTAAAGGCATAATTGATTTGCCAGTGTTGAAGGTTTTTTCAAGAGCATAATCTTTTATGCCTTTAGAAGAAACCTTCATCACTTGCTGAAGGTTTCTTTTAAAGGCATAATAGATTTGTCAAGTGTTGAACGATTCTTTTAAAGGCATAATAGATTGAAAGTGTTGAAGGATTCTTTTAAACACATTGTAGATTTGTCAGTGCTCAAGGAATCTTTTAAGGCATAATGGATTTCTTGGTGTTGAACATTTCTTATTAAGGCATAATAGATTAGTCAGTATTGAAGGTTTCTTTTAAAGGCATTATAGAATTGTCAGTGTTGAAGGTTTCTTTTACGATCATAATCTATTATGCCTTTAAAAGAAACCTTCACCAAATGGTGAAGGTTTCTTTTAAAAGCATGATAGTTTGGCAGTGTTGAAGGTTTCTTTTGAGTGCATGATAGAATTGTCCGTGTTGAATGTTTCATTTAAAGGCATAATAGATTTATCAGTGTTGGAAGTGTTTCTTTTAGAGGAATAATAGATTGGTCAGTATGGACGGTTTCTTCTAACGGCATAATAGATTTGTTAGTGTAGAAGGATTCTTTTAAAGTCATCATAGATTTGTCATTGTTGAAGATTTCTTTTAAAGGCATATTAGATTTGTCAGTGTTCAAGGATTTTTATAAGTGCATAACAGATTTGCCAGTGTTCAAGGATTCTTTTAAAGGCATAATAGATTTGTCAGTGTTGAATGATCGTTTTAAAGGATTGTTTTATTTGTAAGCGTTGAAGGTTTTTTAAAGTCATAAAGGTTTGTCAGTGTCGAAGGTTTCAAAGGCATAATACATTTGTCACTGTAGAAGGTTTCTTTTAAAGGCATAATCTACTATGCCTTTAAAAGAAGCCTTCAGCATGTGTTGAAGGTTTCTTTTAAAGACTTAATAGATTTGTCAGTGTTCCAGGATTCTTTTAAAGGAATAATAAGTTTGTCACTGTTGAAGGTATATTTTAAAAACATAATCTCTTTTATGTCTTTAAAAGAAACCTTGACGACGTGTTGCAGGTTTCTTTTTAGGGCATAATACATTTGTCAGTGTTGAAGGATTCTTTTAAAGGCACAATAGATTTGTAAGTGTTGAAGGTTTCTTATAAAGCCATAATATGTTTGTCAGTGGTTAAGGTTTCTTTTAAAGGCCTAATAGATTTGTCAGTGTTGAAGGATTCTTATAAAGGCATTCTAGATTTGTCAGTGTTGCAGGATTCTTTTAAAGGCATAGGCCTAATAGATTTGTCATTGTTGAAGGTTTCTTTTAAAGGCAATATAGATTTGTCAGTGTTGAAGGTTACTTTTAAAGGCATAATAGATGTGTCAGTGTTGAAGGTTTCTTTTGAATGAATAATAGATTTGTCAGTGTTCAAGAATTCTTTTAAAGACATAAAAGATTTATCAGTGTTGAAGGTTTCTTTTGAATGAATAATAGATTTGTCAGTGTTCAAGAATTCTTTTAAAGGCATAATAGATTTGTCAGAGTTGAATATTTGTTATAAAAGCATAATAGATTTTTCAGTGTTGAAGGATTCTTATATAAAAACAATATATTTTTAAGTGTTTAAGGATTTTACAAAGGTATAATAGGTTTGTCAGTGTTGGTTTCATTTAAAGGCATAATAGGTTTGTCAGTGATTAAGGTTTCTTTTAAAGGTGTAATAGATTTGTCATTGTTGAAAGTTTCTTTTAAAGGCATAATCTATTATCCCTTTAAAAGAAACCTCCTACATGTGTGTAAGGTTTCTTTCAAAGACATAATACATTTGTCAGTGTTGAATGATTCTTTTAAAGGCATAATAGATTTTTCAGTGTTGAAGGTTTCTTTTAAAGGCATAATAAATTTTTCAGTGTTGAAGGTTTCTTTTAAAGATTTAGTAGATTTGTCAGTGTTCAAGGTTTCTTTTAAGGGCATGTGGGAATTGTCAGTGTTGAAGGTTTCTTTTAAAGTCATAATAGATTTGTTAGTGTTGAAGGATTCTTTTAAGGGCAAAATAGATTTGTCAGTGTTGAAGGTGTCTTTAAAAGCATATTAGATTTGTCAGTGTTGAACGATTCTTATAAAGGCATGACAGATTTGTTTGTGTTGAAGGATTCGTTTAAAGGCAAAATATTTTTGTCAGAGTTGAACGTTTCTTTTAAACGCATAATAGGATTGTCAGTGTTGAAGGATTCTTTTAAAGGCATAATAGATTTGTCAGTGTTGAAGGTTTCTTTTAAAGGCATAATAGATTTTTCAGTGTTGAAGTATTCATATAGGGGCATAATAGATTTATCAGTGTTGAATATTTCTTGTAAGGGCATAATCTATTATGCCTTTAAAGGAAACCTTTACCACATGTCGAAGGTTTATTTTAAAGGCTTTATAGGTTTGTCAGTTTTAAAGGATTCTTTTAAGGGCATCATAGATTTTTCAGTGTTGAAGGGTTCTTTTAAAAACGTAATAGATTTGTCAGTGTTGAAGAATTCTCATGAATGCATAATAGATTTATCACTGTTGAAGGATTCTTTTTAAGGTTTAATAGATTTGTCAGTGTTGAAGGATTCTTTAAAGCAAAATGTATTGTCACTGTTGAGCTTTTCTTTTAAAGGCATAATAAATTTGTCAGTGTTGAAGGATTCCTTTAAAGACTTGTTAGATTTGTAAGTGTTGAAGGTTTTTTCAAAGGCATAATAGATTTGTGAGTGTTGATGGTTTCTTTCAAAGGCATAATAGATTTCTATTATACCTTTAAAAGAAACCTTCATCACGTGTTAAAGGTTTATTTTAATGGCTTGATAGATTTTTCAGTGTTGAAGGATTTTTTCAAAGGCATAATAGATTTGTTAGTATTGAAGGTATCTTTTAAAGACCCAACAGATTCGTCAGTTTTGATGAATTCTTATTAAAGCATAATAGATTTGTCAGCGCTGAAGGTTTCTTTTAAAGACATAATATAATTGTCAGTGTTGAATGTTTCTTTTAAGGTCGTAATTTATTATGCCTTTAAAAGAAACCTTCATGTTGTGTTGAAAGTTTCTTTTTAGGGTATAATATATTTGCCAGTGTGGAATTATTCTTTTAAAGGCACAATAAATTTATAAGTGTTGAAGGTTTCTTTTAAAGGCATAATCTATTATGCCTTGAAATGAAACCTTCTTCATGTGTTTAAGGTTTCTTTTAAAGGCATAATAAATTTGTCAGTGTTCGATGATTCTTTTCAAGGCATAATAGAATTTTCAGTGTTGAGGTTTTTATTTTAAGTGATAATAAATTTGTCAGTGTTGGATGTTTCTTTTAAAGGCATAGTAGATTTGTCTGTGTTGAAGGTTTCTTTTAAGGGCATGTGGAATTGTCAGTGTTGAACGTTTCTTTTAAGACATAATAGATTTGTCAGTGTTAAAGAATTTTTTTAAAGGCAAAATAGATTTGTTAGTGTTAAAGGTTTCTTTTAAAGGCTTAATAGATTTGTCAATGTTGAACGATTCTTATGGAGGATTCTTTTAAAGGCAAGATATATTTTTCAGTGTTGAAGATTTCTTTTCAAGGCATAATAGATTTGTCATTGTTGAAGGATTCTTTTAAAGGCATAATAGATCCATCAGTGTTGAAGGATTCTTATGAAGGCTTCAGGGATGTCAGTGTTGACGGTTTCTTTTAAGTGTATAATAGATTTTTCAGTTTTGAAGGGTTCTTTTAAAAGCGTAATAGATTTGTCAGTGTTGAGGGATTCTTATGAAGGCATAATAGATTTGTCAGTGTGAAGGATTCTTTTAGAGGAGTAATAGATGTGTCAGTGTTGAAGGTTTCTTTTAAAGGCATAGTGGATTTGTCAGTATTGAAGGATTTTTATAAAGGCATAATAGAGTTGTCAGTTTTGAAGGATTCTTTTAAAGCAAAATATATTTGTCACTGTTGAACGTTTCTTTTAAAGTCATGATAAATTTGTCAAAGTTGAAGGATTCTTCTAAAAACTTGTTAAATTTGTAAGTGTTGAAGGTTTTTTTTAAAGTCATAATTGACATGTGAGTGTTGAAGGTTTCTTTTAAAGGCGTAATAGATTTCTCACTTGAAGATTTCTTTTAAAGTCATTATCTGTTATGCCTTTAAAAGAAACCTTCAGCACTTGTTAAAAGTTTCTTTTAAAGGCGTTATTGATTTTTCATTGCTGAAGGATTCTTTCAAAGACACAATAGATTTGTCAGTGCTGAAGGTTTCTTTGAAAGGCATAGATTTGTCAGTGTTGAAAGTTTCTTTAATGGCATAATAGATTTTTCAGTGTTGAAAGATTCTTTTAAAGGCATTATAGATTTGTCAGTGTTGAATGTTCTTTTTAAGGGCATAATCTGTTATGCCTTTAAAAGAAACCTTCACGACGTGTTGAAAGGTTCTTTATAGGGCATAATACATTTGTTAGTGTAGAATTATTCTTTTAAAAGCACAATAAATTTACAAGTATTGAAGGTTTCTTTTAAAGGCATAATAGGTTTGTCATTGATTGTTTCTTTTAAAGGCAATATAGATTTGTCATTGTTGATGGCTTCTTTTAGAAGCATTATCTATTATGCCTTTACAAGAAACTTTCTACATATTTTAGGTTTCTTTCAAAGGCATAATAGATTCGTGTGTTGAATGATTCTTTTAAAGGCATAATAGATTCTTCAGTGTTGAAGATTTTTTTAAGTGATATTAATTTGTCATTGTTGAATGTTTCTTTTAAAGGCATAGTAAAATTGTCAGTGTTGAAGGTTTCTTTTACGGGCATGATAGAATTATCATTGTTGAATGTTTTATTTAAAAGCATAATAGATTTGTCATTGTTGAATGTTTCTTTTAGAGGAATAATAGATTGGTCAGTGTTGACGGTTTCTTTTAATGGCATAATAAATTTGTCAGTGTTAAAGGATTCTTTTAAAGTCATCATAGATTTGTCATTGTTGAAGGTTTCTTTTAAAAGCATAATAGATTTGTCACTGTTGATGGATTTTTGTAAAGGCATAATAGATTTGTCACTTGAAGGATTCTTTCAAAGGCAAAATATATTTGTCACTGTTGAACTTTTCTTTTAAAGACATAATAGATTTGTCAGTGTTGAAGGATTCTTTTAAAGTCTTGTTTTATTTGTAAGTATTGAAGATTTTTTTAAAGGCATAATAGATTTGTCAGTGTTAAAGGTTTCTATTTTAAAGGCCTAGTAGATTTGTCACTGTAGAAGGTTTCTTTTAAAGGCATAATCTATCATGTTTTTAAAAGTAACCTTCAGCATGTGTTAAAGGTTTCTTTTAAAGGCATAATAGATTTGTCAGTCTTGAAGGTTTCTTTTAAAAACTTAGATTTGTCAGTCTTGAAGGTTTCTTTTAAAAACTTAATAGATTTGTCTGTGTTGAAGGATTCTTTTAAAGGCTTGTTTTATTTGTAAGTGTTGGAGGTTTTTTAAAGGCATATTAGATTTGTCAGTGTTGAAGGTTTCTTTTAAAGGCATAATAGATTTGTCACTGTAAAAGGTTTCTTTTAAAGGCATAATATATCATGTTTTTAAAAGAAACCTTCACCATGTGTTAAAGGTTTCTTTTAAAGGCATAATAGTTTTGTCAGTGTTGAAGGATTCTTTTAAAGGCACATTAGATTTGTTAGTGTTGAAGTATTCTTTTAAAGGCACAATAGATTAGTCATTGTTGAAGGATTCTTTTAAAGGCATAATAGATTTGTCAGTGTTGAAGGATTCTTTTAAAGGCATAATAGATTTGTCTCTGTTGAAGGATTCTTTTAACCCTTTGATTACGGCCGAGGTGAGGCCTCATACTTCCCACAATCCAGCAGTTTTTCAGAAGGTGGTCATCTGTAGGATACTACCAGATCCACGAAAACTTAAACAATCGTTGTAATAGCGTGTGTATTTGTTGTTTTGCCACAAATTAACCTGTTTTATTTTTATGATAATATTGTGATAGTAGCCGTCCGTAATATATATAATATGTAATTAATGTAACAACACAAATAAATAAACATTGGATAAGTACTATATATCGGGGTATACTGTTGCCAGAGGTATAAGCACTTCACTGATTGTGAATGACAAAGTCTTCTTTTTTTTTTTTTTGTAATTTTCTCTCATTCTGTTTGAATCCGTAAAAGGCAGCTACACCACAGTTAAATATTATAGTTAAAAATTATTCATATGTTTGTCAGAAAACTAATCATAAAGAACATTGATCATTTTAATGTTTCTGCTTATTATTCCACCAGCTAGGCAAAAAAACTGAGGTATATTATTACGAAAGCGAGAGAGACGTTACAGAATAAAAATGTTTACCAATGATTTATTCCTTCTAATTGTGCACCAATTACATTGGATGTTACTCTGATTTCAGTAGACATAATTACAATAATGGTTGCAAATGAGGATATCGCATAATATATATTAACCTCATTTCTGGATGATATTTTTAGCAATGACCAAGCACCCAGCTGACAAGGGATACCATACGTAGTTTTCGAAATTCAGAGTTATCATCTCTGTGTGAGATCTTATATAAGAGACTAATATTGCCATTGTCTTACCTTGGTTTTACCATTCAGACATACACATAGAATTATAAAACTGTCTGGACTCTTGGTGATTTACGAATATATTTACTATTTTATGTCAATCATACTTTGTATTTCAGCCATATGCAAGACTTCTAATGTCTTATGCATTCTTGGAAATAAATAGGAATTTTGCCTATTCAAGTACCATACATATTTTTTAGATGTATATAGGAATTCCTCTCAGATATCATTTACATTATTTGTGTTACACTATTATTTTAAGACTGCTATTCAGAATAAATAAATATCTCCGTATCTCCGACACTTCTATAATACTGGGAATGCCGTTTTACCAGGAAAGTGTTTATGAGAGAGAGAGATAGAGAGAAACCAAAATTCAATTCAATGAGGGGGGATAGGATAGAGTGAGGGTTCAATTACAAATCGATTTAAACCCTAGGGGTCCCCCGGAAGGGAGATAAGGTTCGGAAGGGGACGAAATGAAGGTATAAGGGGAAGGATAAAAGAATGGGACAGACCCATTTGTCATTGTGTGTGTAGTGTAGTGTTTGTAGTTTCTTTATGTTAATGTTAATGCTGGTTCGATTCTGTGCTAAGTGAAATGAAGTGATGTTTGGAAATTGTGTTTGGAGGCTTAGGAAGGGATCACTAATTTACGGCTCCAATATTGGATTGTCCTCCCTCTCTCCTTCCCTGCATTGGGCTCTCTTTCCAATGGATTAGCAGTTGCAGAGTGTTAGTTACGACCGCAGGGTGCCGTGAGAGTCTAACTACTATTGGTGCAGGATAGGAGTCACCTGGGACGAGTGCTATACAATAAAAGTGCTCTTTTTTTTGTTTTATTTTTGTAATTTTGTTGAGGTTAAGTGTACCACGTGGCAGTAAGATAAAACAATACTAATCCTAACCTTAACCTTAATTACTAAACCTAATTCTAGTGTTAGTTGGGGACTTAGGTACTACAGTATTGTCAGGGGAGGGTTGAAGATACCAGTGTTGAATGACACTGGTAATTTCAGGTTACCCCCTTTTCCTTAATTTTTTTTTTTTTTCTCAGGGAAGGGTTGAAGATACCAGAGTACGGTAGTTCTGGTATTTCCAGGTGGCCTCCTTTCCCTTACGTTTTTTTGCTTTTCATTTGCTTTTTATTTATGGGGGCAAGCTAGCTGAACAAGTTCCCAAGGCACTTTGTCTTTCTAACGAACGAACAAATTGGGGATAGGGAAGATTGGGGATGTATTTGGGGTAGAAGACTCGGTTGAGGGGACAAGTTAGAGGTGATAAGGGAGGAAAGTGAAGGAAGTTAGGAGAGAAATGGAGGGGGGCAGACCCCCTTGCTTCATTAGGTGAAGTTGGCAATGAAGAGGAATGAGGGACAAGCAGAGGTAGGGTCACTATGTGGTTATGAGTGATGATGATTTTTTAATTTTTTTATTTAATGATAGTGGGAGGTGATGGAAAGGTGCTGGTGGTTAGGAATGCCTGTTAGTTGTTTGGTGTCATACATTGATTGTTGCTTTATCTCAAACTAGATAATTGTTTGAGCTCATAGTTTATTGTATTCTGACTCCTGTAAATCTGTTCTGGCTGAGGCCCTTCTGTCTCAGGAGCCATTCTTGGCCAATTCCTTAAGTCTCTCCTTCCCTCATTGGAAGTTTCACTGCTCCTGTCTACCTCGGTTACTTTAGTCCATGCTTGGCTATTTTCAATACAGGTTGACCATCACTAATCCGGCGTCATTGGGGCCTGGAGGGTCCCGGATTAGCCATTTATTAGGCTAGAATACACGAAACCCAGTAGCTAAGCACCTCATCCTAGAATTAAAATATCCCATAAGTCAGTACAAGTTGGTTAATAAAGAAAAGACAATTATCAAATACAGGCAGTGCTCGAGTTACGATAATTCGACTTACGATATTTCGAGTTTACGATGGGATTAGTAATTAATACCGATACGAAATTATTTTTTTTAGGAAATATTTTTGGATTTCGCGCAGGCGCAGGTAGCGAGAGAGACCAACTTACAATAGACCAACTTCTTTTCCTCCATCTCTTTATTACATCTGCTAGTTAAAAAAGTAAAAGAGAATAAAAGTATTGTTAGTAACGTTATACTTTTGCGTAAATGCGTACAGCCATAAACAACCGAACGGGAAACTGTTGTTTTACTACTAATCATATTGGATAACAACTGTTTTACTTGTATTTCAACCATCGTGCTGTCAAACAATTACTGTCGTTATGTTACAAATGACGTTAAGTACTGTACAATAGGACTGATATAATTTTTACACTATACCCTTATCTGCTTTGGAGAAAAGATCAGCAAGGAAATATACTGCTTCAGTATCTTTAAGCTGCAAGTTGTAGCTGAAGCTGAGAAAACAATGTTCAAGCTGCTAATGACTATAAATCATCGTGCATCGGCATCATGGATGAAACTCGACCGTAAATAAAATTGGAGAGAGTATTTTAATCAAAACTACTGGGCATGAAAGAGTACAAATTACTGCTGTTTTCACGCCGATAAAAGATAAGTATGTAAAGCTCGTATTATGATGAAATCAAGAGAAAATAGAGAACGGAATCTTGATTTTTTTTTACACAAAACAAACATGCCCCCAAAACGGCCAGCCGCGATTCCTGCGAACGTCATATATTAACGAAACAAATAGCTAAATTAATTTCACAACGAGACGTATTTAAGTTATATTTTGACTTAAAAACACTTTGTATAACGAAAAATATCCTTATCCCAAACAGATAAAGTATCTATATTCATTTACGCTTACTAGAAGCAAGAAAAGCTCACTGAACTGAGTTAAATGCGGCGAAATAAACACCGCGTTATCGATTCCCAAAACAAAACATTGATCGCAGTTTATAATACAAAAGCAATATGAGAATATACGTAATTGGATACAATGTAGTAAAGCATAACTTTTTAAAAGATCCATGAAAAAGATGCACATTCATTATGTTGATGTTTGTATAATACTGTTAATATGTGAATAGAGTTCAGTATAATGTAGGCTAGGCTACTGTATATGTAGCCTATACGATATACCATAGCGTAGGCCAAAAGACAATAATAAATGTAAAAAATGGAACAGCAAAAGCATGCCTGCGTTTACAAACACCCCCAGTTTGTCGATGCAGCTCACAGCGCCACCAAATCGAAGCGGCCAGTGAGCGAGTTAGCGCAGCGACCCGGGAAATTTGAAAATTAGTGCGGAAACATTAGAAATTACTCTAGCCAAAATTTGTGCCGGATTACTGATTGTTCTGGACTACTGATTGCCGGATTAGTGATGGTCAACCTGTGCTAGTTATTTTTTGTCTGTATAGGCCTGTACTTGCTTGTCAACAAACTTAAGAATTACAGATCTTTTTGCATTAATTCCCCGGGGGTGTGAGTACTTCAAAACCCTTCCCCTTAAAGCTATTTACTATTCCCTCTCCCAGAATCTTATGAACATCTTTGTTCCTGACAACTATATACAGACTATTCTTGTACCCCAGATTTACTCTGAATATATCAATGCTTAGTTCCCCTGATAGCTCATAGATGTCTTTCTTTCCTCTTTCAAAAGTCCCCCCCCCCATGATTAATGATCTTAATTGAAGGCATCTTATCCCCAAATTACTCAATGATGATGAGATGCATGAACATTGCGATCGGTGAAGGTTGATACTTAAGTGTAGTGAGTGAGCGATGATGTAGTACTGGGGAAATAACTACAGTCTGCTAGGGAGGTAAAAGAAACACAAAAACGTCGTCATTAACAATCTTACTTAAACTAGACTTATTTGTAGACCCAAGGTCCGTTATGTAGTGCTTGTATTGGTTATGTTTTTGTTGTGAAAAAAGAGAGAGAGAGAGATACGTAGAGTAGAGAGAAGAATGTGTCATAAATATTTGTTCAGAAAATGGAAAAGGAGACGCTATAGATCGTCCCCTCCAAGCGTCGGAAGGCTGAACGGGGTTAACTCAACCCACTTGGCATGCCTTGGCTACACACCCTGGATCCTAACCCACCAGTGGCAGACTCTGCGGGAGTTTGGAATCTCAGATGCTACAGGTAAAAGACAGAGCGGGAATCTCTCTGTCTCTTGAGAAGATAGGAAATTAGGATAGGTGGTAAGGAAGGATGCAAGGATGAGTGGGGTTAGGTACAGGTACAGCTCTGCTGCGCTGGTTGGCGGCTCCGCCTTCTCCCTCTCTCTGCAACACAGCTCAGCTCAACAGCAACAGCACACGTCCGTCCTCTGCAACAGCTGGATGATCTATCCCGATCGATCGATCGATAGACTCATCAGTGCTCAGTCTTTTGTGAAATAGTCCCCACTGACATAGCTTTTCATTCATTGACTTACAAAGGAGTGAGACTTTTGCTACTTTGTTACCGTCTAAATTTTGATTATCAGCAACATGAAAATACTGCTTTATTTTCAAGAATTGGTCTCTGCTCATTGTTTCTGAGACAAATGGAACTTTTAGATCAGGTTGATTACTCCAGTAATCTCTTTCTAATATTCCAATAAAGTTCTTGAGTTCTCCCATAGGAACATCAAATGAAGAATCATTCTTATCCCTGTTAGCATAAAGCTTAGTTTGTTCTAAGAAGTAGTCAAATATGTCATCTGTGAAATATAAGTTCCATATTTCATAGTATGATTTCATAAGTAATCCAAGCAACTTATCACTGACATTACTCGGCATCTCTTCAGCAATAATACTTTTTGTAAATGAAGAGTTTTTCTTCCATCTTGAAGTGCCACGCTGAGGCCAAGATCCACTTTGAGACCAAGATCCACTTTGAGAACACTCATTATCATCACCATCATCTTCATTTTCAGAATCAGAAGAGTCCAGTATTACTTCCATTTCTCCTGCTGGCTCAAATAACTGATCGTCTTGCTCATCCCATTGTTCTTCATCACTTGGAATGTCCTGATCACCACTTTCTGGTGGAAGCAGAGTCACAGTTGCTGATGCATCTGTGTTACTTGTTTCAATAAAATCTAGGGTCTCTTGTAAAGTAACAGAACGGAAAGGGTTGCTCCTGGTTCCATAAAACGACTTGGTATCCATGTTTGTGTATCATGTAGGGATCAGATACTGAACATATCAATGACAAGCGAGGATGATGGAAACAGGATGTCTTCTGTAATGGAAATATGGTGTAGCTACTAGACATAAGCAAGGATAATGGAAACAGGAAGTCAGCTGCAAAAGAACATGATGTCATAATTTTGAAAGCATAGCTCAATACTTTTAGGAAATATGAAATATTTTTTTGTATATAAAGTTCAATCATGATAAAAGTAGAGGTTACTATATGACTTGGTATATATATTTAATATATATACTGTATATATATATATATATATATATATATATATATATATACATATATATATATATATTATATTTTATTATATATTTATATTCATATAATAAATTATTATATATATATACAATATATAATATATATATATATATATATATATATATATATATATATATATATATATATATATATATATATATATATATATATGAATGTCTTTTCCTGTAATACTACAGTGTAATATGAAAATAAGAAGGCCCATAAAACACTATTTAAACATTGAAACCATATATTTCGTGCACTTGTTTCTGTGCCCCTGTTCACTGGTAGAATATGGACAGGTGGAAAGTTACAATGGTATATATACAAAAACATGAAGGTGTGGCCTTAGGCCTCCGATGTTATGGAGGTGGCGTTTCTTAAGAAGGAGGAGAGTGACCAAATTCCCTAGTGGTTTTGGCCTCATTAGCTCCCGTTTGGCGATGGATCTGGCGGTCGCCAAACGGGAGCTAATGAGGCCAAAACCACTAGGGAATTTGGTCACTCTCCTCCTTCTTAAGAAACGCCACCTCCATAACATCGGAGGCCTAAGGCCACACCTTCATGTTTTTGTATATATACCATTGTAACTTTCCACCTGTCCATATTCTACCAGTGAACAGGGGCACAGAAACAAGTGCCCGAAATATATGGTTTCAACGTTTAAATAGTGTTTTATGGGCCTTCTTATTTTCATATTACACTGTAGTATTACAGGAAAAGACATTCATTTTTGCCCATTATGGAACATCACAGTTTACGCCAGTTTTTCGGCTTCAACCCAGCTGTCAAGCACATCTTTAGACGGTACGAACGGCTAGTACATGGGTTACACAAGAGGAAGAATCAGAGAAATTTTCTACAAGAATGCCTACAGGAACAAGTTTCTCCCAAAATGTACGGTTTCACGCGTTGGACATCGGTGTCAGACCCATTTCCGGACTCCATCCGCACATTCCTCCAAGACAGAATACAAGCCACACATCAAGACATCTATGTGATTAGAAGAAAAATAAGTGAGCTAGCCACGTCACTTCGCCTCATGTGCAGGGATGATGGTATGTACAGATATCTTTCATATTTTGTGCTATCAGGTGCTATTGAAAACAGTGAGTCCCACTCCAGAAATTTGTGCTACAAATTAAAAAGACTGATTAGGAACAGCGTATGGAATAATCTTGGCCTTCCCAATAATGTGCTGAATCTCTCTAACCATCCCCTCACTGCAGAAGAACAGACCATTTTAAATCTTGGAGTTTCATTTGCTCTAAAACCTGGTCCCGAGAGTAATCTTAATTTCCTAGTTGCTTTTGATAAACATTTTGCAAAAAACAATTATGACAAGAAAGAGGCATGTCTCAAAGGCATTTTGCTAAATGTCTTGGAGCAAAATAACAACAAAAATTCGCTCCCGAAAAGATTCCAAAATGCATTAGTTAGCTTAAGAAAAAGGGGGGATATCATCATCACTAAATCTGACAAAGATGGGAAAATAGTTCTGTTAGACAAGGAGACATACATCAATAAAGTTCAAGAACTTCTAAACGATGCGGAGACCTATGACAAATTAACGAAAGATCCCACAACAAATATTGCTGCTCAGTTTAACAAATCAGTTAGAACCATAGGGGGCAATAAAAAAGACATAGAATTACTAGAGACATTCAAGGTAATCAACCCCTCTCTCCCCTATTTTTACGGCCTCCCGAAAACACATAAAGATGGGTTTACGCCCCATAATATCTAGCAGGGGCTCTTTCATGTACAAATTATCAAAATGGCTCGCAGACTTGTTATCACCCTTTCTAGGAACCTTCTCATCCTCCCACATCAAACATGCAGAGGATTTCATACAAAAATTTAATAGTTTAAACATCCCCTCAAACAACATCAAATTGCTCAGCCTAGACGTCGAGTCATTATTTACTAAAGTCCCGATTGCCGACGTGTTATCTTTCTTAGAGAGGAAGTTACAACCATATGAAGACCATTTTCCTCTTGGCATAGATAAAACTTTAAAACTTATCAACCTCTGTGTAACTAACAACGTGTTTTCTTTCAATGGTAATTTTTACAAACAAAAATTTGGCTGTAGCATGGGAAGTCCCCTATCACCCCTTCTAGCAAACTTGTACATGGAATATTTCGAAACAGAACTTTTGTCGTCTATCAAACCCCATAATATGATCTGGCTTAG
Source organism: Macrobrachium rosenbergii (assembly GCA_039081455.1). Taxonomy (NCBI): domain Eukaryota; kingdom Metazoa; phylum Arthropoda; class Malacostraca; order Decapoda; family Palaemonidae; genus Macrobrachium; species Macrobrachium rosenbergii. Next base: position 2,661,713 of record JANJGK010000009.1, read on the forward strand.
ATACGTAGATGATATCTTTACTTTCTGGGACAATAGCTGTGGGGACTTTAATGAATTTTTTAATAGGCTAAATTCGCTAGTTCCGACCATAAAATTTAAAACAGAATGGGAAAAGGACGGAAAACTGCCGTTCCTAGATGTACTGATCATAAGAAAACAGAACAGGTATGCATTTACAGTATATAGAAAACCCACCTTCGCTGTCGCCTACATTCATTTCTTAAGCTACCACGACGTCTCCGTAAAAATCATGGTAGGGTGCAACTTATTCCTCAGAGGACTTAGGATATGTTCAAATGAGTACCTGGATAAAGAATTTAACATGATCCGCCAACACCTAACGCAACTGCTCTATCTACCACACATTATCGAGAGGGCTATTAACAAAGCGAATAAAATATACTATAGAGGTCCCACTCCCAACAGACAAATAGATTTCAACAACAAAATAAAGCTTCCATACGATGAAAACATCCAAAAGGCCACCGAACAACTCAGTTCTAATAATCCTTTCATTTTCCATTATCCCAAATCCATCGGGAGTTCGCTCGTTAATGTATACTTAAATAACAAAAAAGGGAAGAAGCCGGAGTTTACAAGATACCATGTAGCAATTGTCATGAAATCTATGTAGGCGAGACAGGTAGATCGCTCTCGCAAAGAATAACAGAGCACAAAAGATCAGTACGTTACGCTTCGGAGAGTTCGGGAATTTTCCTACATATCAGAAATACAGGGCATGTCATTAACTGGAGTGGGGCGGAGTTGGTTTTCAAGAGTAGCTGTCTGTACAAAAGAAAGATGCTGGAATCTGCTATCATCAATCAAACCAACAATATGAACCTGTCAGGAGGACATTGGAAATCGGACGCCATCGACACCTTAATCCTCAAACCCCTCCTGAAGAAGATGACCCAAGAAACGTGACCTCCAGATCCATCGCCAAACGGGAGCTAATGAGGCCAAAACCACTAGGGAATTTGGTCACTCTCCTCCTTCTTAAGAAACGCCACCTCCATAACATCGGAGGCCTAAGGCCACACCTTCATGTTTTTGTATATATACCATTGTAACTTTCCACCTGTCCATATTCTACCAGTGAACAGGGGCACAGAAACAAGTGCCCGAAATATGTGGTTTCAACGTTTAAATAGTGTTTTATGGGCCTTCTTATTTTCATATATATATATATATATATATATATATATATATATATATATATATATATATATATATATATATATATATACATATATATATATATATATATATATACATATATATACAGTGACCCCTTGCTACTTCGTGATTCGATTATTGCGAATTCACGACTTCACGGAGTTTTTAATATATATGAATGGAAAATATAGCACGGATTTTCTGGAGAAAAATCGCGATATATGAACCCCCAAAATTTCTCATTAAATCCATTAAAATATTAATAATAAAAAGTATTTCCTAGTCTAAGAAAAAGAAAACAAGCGTAAAATAGCAAAAAAAAAAAAACACATTTGCACTTGTAACTCCTAACAAAAAAAAAAAAAAAAAAATCTTGAAAGTGATGCCTATTCAGTTATCCCTCGCCATATCGCAGTTCACTCATCACGGTCTCACTGCATCGTGGCTTTTTAAATTTTATGTATCTACAGTATATTTGTATCGTGGATTTTTCGCTATATCGCTGGATTTTGCGGTATTTATTATTTGTATTTTTTTGTGGTAAAATAAGCATTTTCTAGCATAAAACTTTTATTTTCATGACTAAATACTTTTTTTGATAAAAAAAAATAATTTACTAATTTTTTAATATTAATATTAATGTAAACAGCATAAAATATATAGAATGCTAAATTAAAATCCCACAAAATCACAAAACAGCTTATCAATGTATGTACATCAACACCCCAGTTCAACTCTCTCTCTCTCTCTCTCTCTCTCTCTCTCTCTCTCTCTCTCTCTCTCTCTCTCTCTCTCTCTCTCTCTCTCTCTCTCTCTCTCTCAGGATGCATATCTTTTAATAAAAAAAAACAGCAAAATTTCAATAAAACTTTATTTCACTTACAGGATAAACTATATTGATCTATTATTATTGTAATATAAGTATAAAAAACCATTGTCCCGACATCTGTAACTGTTTTTACTGTAGGTGCACGATGCCATATTTTTTTCTTTCTCTGATTTACTGAACTGTGCTTCAGTAACAGTTTAGTAGTTGAATCTATGATTATCACACATATAACAGTACACAAGAGAATATCTTATCACTGTTGATGTTTCATCTTTAATCACTGTAAAAATAATTAAAATCCGAATTTCATACGTAAACAACTCAAGGATACTGTATACTCTCTCATCCCCAGCTTGTCAAGTCAAGACTTAGTCTCGTCCCAAGCTAGTACACACCAGTTCTCTCTCTCTCTCTCTCTCTCTCTCTCTCTCTCTCTCTCTCTCTCTCTCTCTCTCTCTCTCTCTCTCTCTCAATGAAATATGAATTACTGTATCATAAACTTTTATGTACAAAATTAAAAATAATTTCATTGATAAATTTGTTTCTTTTAGCAACTAAAAATTTATTTTCCTAATTCTTTCGGTAGTAGTGAGCAGCTTCAGTCAGCTGATTCTCAGAACGTAAACATTACAAATATGGGACGATCTTTTTTTTTATGCATATTACGGTGATAACAGATCAAAATAGTAATACAGTGTTTAAATGCATAGAAAGTGTTTATAACAGTGTGGGAAAGGTTTATAAGAGTGTGGGGAGGGTTTATAAAGCCTTTAAATATATATGTATACAGTAAATAATAAAATAAATACAAGGTCGCTACTTCATTAAATAAATAAATAAGCTGTTCGTACTTCGCGGAATTTCAACTATCGCGGCTGGTCTTGGAACCTATCTCCCGCGATAAACGAGGGGTCACTGTATATATAAGTTCAATGAATTGAGAATTATGAGAAAGTGGGTAATAATTTACCATTCTACATCCTAACGTTCCCATATGGGAACATCTAATTTTACATACGTTTTTGTTATTGTTATATGATTTGCAATTAATTTCTGAGGTATGTGTGTCTGAAAGTAATTGTAAAGCAATAATTCAAGATGAAAAAGTGGGAATTTTTTTTTAATGGATTTATAGAGCAGTAACAAAAAAATATCAAAACACCAAAAAATGCCTAAATTCAAGTTCAAATTGGAAACATAAATTTTCCTCTATATATTCGGTTAAAGTGTTGTGGGACAATTTTAGGTATTCAACTTTTATTGTAAACCAATAATTTCATAATTTCAGAAACTAAAAATGGTTAAAATTACAGTTTATTATGATGTAACCATATGGGAATGTTAGGTGGATTAAGGTTAATCTCTCAAGGATAGAATTACGCTGCACGGGGGGAACTGGCAATTCTCTCTCTCTCTCTCTCTCTCTCTCTCTCTCTCTCTCTCTCTCTCTCTCTCTCTCTCTCTCTCTCTCTCTCTCTCTCTCTCATTTGCCATGAAAACACAGCTAGAATTACGCTGCATATAGGGAACTGGCATTATCATTTGCCACGTAAACACAAGTATTGTTCAGTAACTTGGCTTTTGTCTAAGTAAAGTTTACCTTTGTCATGTCTTTTCTTTCCTAAAAAACATACAAAGCATCGTACTGTAGCTACCAGTCAGGCAGCAGATAGTTAAAACTTTTAATGCTCAGTGATTGGCTACGATACTTCCTACCGTTCCAGACAATAGCGTTTCTTAATGACGGTACATACTTTATGCAAGTTAAATCATGGTCTAACATTACGAATTTTAAATCGGCTGACCCTCTTCGGTGTCCGTCTTATCCAGGGTCCGGGCTAATGAGGTCAGACTTAACAAGGGTCATGTGATATATATATATTACATGCATACATATACAGTAAACCCACCATTTTTGGGGGGGATGCGTACCACACTCTCTGCGAATAGCTAAAATCCGCGAATACTTAGAACCCTTCTAAAAATACTTAGAACTGCCTATTTTGATTGTTCAAACACACAAAAAAACTAAAAATGCTTATGCAGGTATTATCCTACTTATGATGGGGTTAGGTTCCAAAAAACACACCGTTTGTTGGAAAAAGCGTATCTTGAATATAGGCTAACCTATACTAGGGTATCCAGTACCATGTATACATATATGGTAGCCTAGCCTACACTATAAAGTATACTCTATTCATACATGGTATAGTAAATTTTAATATCCGCTAATTCTGGAGGTTCATGCAGTGACTTATGATAATTCAGTACAAAAAGAAATTGAGTAACAAACAAGAGTTAGTTTAGCCTACACTGTGGTATATTGTATACATATACTGTACAGTAGCCTAGCCTACATTATACTGTACTCTGTATTCACACATTAGTATCATATTATACAAACATCAACATAATGAATATGCATCTTTTCCATGGATCTTTTAAAATGATCTTTTAAAATGTTTTGCTTTAATTCACTGTATCCAGTAATATTGTATATATTCTTATATAGCCTATATTGCTTCTGTAGTATAAATTGTGATCATAGCGATCAACATTTTGGTTTGGAAATCAATTACACGATAAGTTTATTTTGCCGTATTTAACTTAGTTCAGAGCGCTTCTCTTGCTTTTAGTTAGCGTAAATGAATCTCTAGATAATACTTTATGTGGGGCAAGGTTATTTTTTGTTATACAGTGTTTTTAAGTCAAAATATAACTTAAATATATTTAGTTGTGAAATTAACTTAGCTATTTTTTTTCGTTAATAGATGATGTTGGCCATTTTGGGGACATGTTTGTTTTGTATAAAACAAAAAATCAAATATATTTAGTTGTGAAATTAACTTAGCTATTTTTTTTCGTTAATAGATGATGTTGGCCATTTTGGGGACATGTTTGTTTTGTGTAAAACAAAAAATCAAGATTCCATTTGCTATTTTCACTTGATTTCATCATAATATGAGCTTTTCATATTTATCGTTTATCGGCGTAATAATAGCAGTAAAAATATGTGTTCTTTCATGCCCAGTAGTTTTGATTAAAATACTTTCTCTCCAATTTTAATTATGGTCGAGTTTCATCTATGTTGCCGATGCACGATAATTTATAGTGATTAGCAGCTTGAACATTGTTTTCTCAGCTTCAGCTACAACTTGCAGCTTAAATTTAGCAGTATATTTCCTTGCCAATCTTTTATCCAAGCGAATAAGGGTATAATGTAAAAATATATTAGTCCTATTCTACTTAACTGTGGTAAGTGTTTGCTATGTACCATATGTGTTGTGAATTTTCATCCACAACTCACTGTTTCTTTGCTGATGTTGTTAGCTAAAGGATTGCAAAGGATGATGAGGACATCTACAAACTAGGAAGGCTCAATGAGAGAACAGTTTTAAAATGTTGACTTAAAAACTTACTTAAAAACTTATTTATTTACAACTATTTACATACAAGTACTCATCACTAATGGATACACGATTACACTGGAATTCTCTTAGTTAAATAATATCACAAATAGCCAAGAAATTCACTTTAAATATTTACTACCAGTTGTGAAATAACTTACAATTAAACCTCGGTGGACACATTTACAGAATTCAATTAATTATCCCACCTTACTTGCTGTACCATAAGACCTGTGATATAACAAAGAACCTCGTAGTGCTTACTATTTTTGCAAGTGATCTCTATCACGTCCTGGATGGGAGAGCCAGTCATTTAAGCCTGATCTCACTCTTTGTAGTCGTTCAAGGAGGGCAGGAAGGTTCTCCAGCTGTGCCAGTTTGTGTATTAGAATGCCTTATCCAACAAGGCTCAAATTTCACGTACTTACTTATTACTGATGACGTTACTTAGAAAAATGAGATTCACCCTGACAGGTGCTTTGTTAATTAGCATTAAATGATGCACAATTGCTACTCACCCGCCAATCTGGACACATCCGATTCCGTATTAGTAGTCCAGACGAGATTGAGGTACGTTCGTCCAGCTTTATGTGCAATCGGGAAAGACAACGTGGTTTTTGGCGCCCAGGATCCCAGCAAGATGGTGAAGGGTGTAACTTTTCACAACAAAATGGTTTTTGAAATTCAAGGAAAACGGCTGTTGTTATCCGATTTGGTTATAAGCAAAACAACAGTTTCTTATTAGGTTTTTTATGGCAGTACGCATTTACGCAAGAGTATAATATTACTAACAGTACTTTTATCATTCTCTTTTACTTTTTTAAATAGAAGATGGGATAAAGAGATGGAGGAAAAGAAGTTGGTCTATTGTAATCTGGCCTCTCTCGCTGCCTGTTGTACGCTGCTGCCTGCGCCCAGACGTGATTCAAAAATATTTTATAAAAATATTGTTTTATTGGTATTAATTGCTTACCCCAAATTATCTAAGGCAAATTATCGTAACTCACGCCCTACTGCGGTACCTGAATATTTTAATAGTTTTATCACAAAAAAAGTGCATTTAGTCATGAAAATATGAAAATACAGTAATTAGCGAATATTTCTTAATGGAAAATACCGTGAATGGGTGAATTTTCAGTGAATATTGCGTATACATATGCTCCATAGAGAATTCCGTGAATAGGTGAGAACGCGAATACGGGGTTATACATTATGTATGTATATATATATATATATATATATATATATATATATATATATTATATATATATATATATATATATTGTAACTGTCCTTTTCCTCCGTTACTTAAAATTAAATAACTTTCTTATCAAACTCTGTTCACAACCACAAGCTAAGTCCACAGTCAGTGGAACACAGTCAGTGGAATAGCTCTCAAATAATATTAATAGTGCAAAAATCAATTCATGGGGGAAAACGAAACACCACAAAAAACACTTAAATTTAATACAAAAATTATGCAGATAGAAGTTATTCCTGAACCTCGGAATACAATTATTAATGAACACCAATCAACCTGAAAGATTTATAAACCAACACACTTACCCAATTAAGACAGAAAAAAGCAAAGATACATCCACAAAGAGAAGGGGGTTCAGATAGGAGAAGGTATTCGGAAAGTAAGAACAACCTATCAATTACAAACTAATTGATCTAATGATAATTTCCCTCCTCCAAAACAGTGGAGCAGTGGCCGTGATCTCCTTAATCATATATTGCTGTCCTCCGTAACACTGGAGTTATAGCCGTGATCTTTTTAGATACTTATATGTCTCTGCGTCCAGAGACAAAAGTGAGGGGGCGAAGTGGTGAGGGCAAATGAATATAATTAGGGTACTCGATAGGACCCATCCAACAGCGATCCTACGTCCACAAGGATGATCCTCCAGGAAACCCAGGACGTCCAAATGAGACCAATCAAAGATTGCCTGACTATTCCAAAAAATATCATTCACTTATACCTTAGCTAAGCGAGAGCCCCTCGACATTTACTGAGCCGAGGGTGAGGCTGGATGAAGTGTAATCCTTTAAGTAATAGTACATCCAAGCAGGCGTTACGTAGCAAAATCAGCAGTCACCAGGAGTAATAAGGCTCAGAGATCAACTGACTCCTTCAGTCGAAAGAATCTCCGACACAGCCATGGTGACACCACCACTCGCTCACAAATATATGAAAAGACAGAATGGTCATTAGTGACAGTTACTAAACAGACAAACCACCGGGGAGGAGGAAAACAAACTAAATGGATAATAATACAGTTCATATGCTTTACAAAAACTAGAATAAAATGACTAATATAAAATAACACAAGTGACAGTATATAATTTTATATATATATATATATATATATATATATATATATATATATATATGTATGAACATATGCATATATATACTCACTATGTATATACATGTGTATATATATTTATGTATATATTATAAAACCCCTTATATATATATATATATATATATATATATATATATATATATATTATATATATATGTATATATATATGTATGTATGTATGTATGTATGTATGTATGTATGTATGTATGTATGTATGTATATATATAGAACCCCCTGTGTTCATGGGGAATGCTTTCGAGACACACACACACACACCCCGCAAATAGTTAAAATCTGCAAATACTTGCCAACCCCCTCTAAAAGGGCTGATAACTGCCTAAGAACGCAAATGTATTATTAAAAAAAAAGTACTTTACTTAGCAACCTGATATTCTCAGGGTACAATTATATAGCCATTGCCAACTTATGTTAGCATTAGAACGCAATATGTATGTCTGTCGTCTGTCCGTATGGTCGCTGTCACAAGCGCATTGCAGTGTTATTTTGTATCCTAGACTCACCTACTTTTGCATGTAAATACTCAAATATCATACAAACAACATGTAGTTTAGATTTTCTTAAATTCTCAAACAGATCGCGATATAGATGGAGATAAATAGGTAGATAGGCAATAGCCCCCTTTTTCAAATAAATTCCCTCTAGCTATATTATTTATCATTTTATCAAAAAAAGCTAAATTACACAAGAAAGGCACGACAAATATGCATTAGCACGAGTAGTTTCAAGATGATCCAATATTTTTTGAATTTAACAAATATTTGAAACCGCAAAATGTTTGTTTTGAGTAATCGCACTTCAAAGTTTTTAGTACGGTGTTTGAACTTTTTAGTACACTGTACCTTGGTTATTGACGTTATGATTTTATTTTCACATACAGCATTCTAAACACTTATATTTCGATATTAGACTCAATTACTCTTTGTTTATTGTAATGTTTAATAGAGATTATTAATATTTACTTACTTTGGTATCTTGTTAAATGGTGATGTCAGCGTATGTTTCTCTTTCTCTCTCTTCCACGCCTTTATCGGCCTTTTAGCCTCACTGCTGGGGTGTCATCACAGTGTCAAATCATTGAAAAAGGGTTTTGTTTTTCCAGCAGTGGGCGCCTTCCCTCCTCTCATTGGCATTGCTCACCAAAGAAGTGCCACAGTGCCACTAGATTAGTGGTGCTATACCTGGACCGTAAGTAACGCCTTCTGCTGCTAACTTGGCCTCCCCCTCTTGCACTTTCCGTATCTTCCTACATTTTTCTTCTAATTTCTTCTCCAGTGCTACCATCGATAAATATTTTCTCTTGTTATCGATCCTTTTCCTCATTTCCACATTATTGGCCCCATTCTCACCTAATGCTCTCCCCAATGCAGCTTCCCTTGTGATGAATTTGACCACTGCTCTGTAAATACCGTATGCCATCCTTCTCATTGTAAAGAATTTTATTTTTGGTAATTCATTCCACATCACACTATGAAGATATTCATTGGCATTTGTTTCACCCCGTGACACCTTGCTAAAGTTTCTGAGTTTGCCAGTTTCAAGTAAACAGGTACCATCTTACACAACACTTTCTCGGTGAGTTAGATAGTATTTTTTTTTTTTTTTTGTGAGATGGGATTGGCTGATTCGTGGCAACAGCTCTTTTGTAACCATCTGGGTAGGTGCTATGCTGGGGTTTCTCATCCGTGCTTTGACAGTGCCTAAGTGTTGCAAAAATTGATTGCTTCATATCAGCAACTGAGTTACAGTTCCTAATAGCCCATCCTATGTAATAAGAGAGCTTCAAAATTTTGGCTTGTGTAAGTGCACCAAATTTCTTACCACCAAGTTTTTCTTTTTTCGCTAAGTTCATGAGCAAGTTATTCAAACGCTTACTTACATGATTCACGCATTCATACTCAGTTATTGGATAGGAGACAGCAGACTGCAGCAGTCAGTTATTGGATAGGAGACAGCAGACTGCAGCAGTTACTCCTTTTGGGTCTCCATCCGACACTACTTCAGTATATCTCAGTTTGCATTTCTCAATTGAACGAGCAAATAAAATCCTCCACCCCTCACGCTCCATGGCAGGTGAACTCCCATTGTAGTTTTCGGTACACTCATGTTCAGGAACGTTTTCTCCTTCACTGAATTGTTCACAAGCCTTACACCATTTGCTCGAAATTACAAAGTCAACGTACAAACCTGTAGTCATTTCTATTACTGAAACAAATCCATACAGGGAGGTAAAGCCCCTTTAGACCAGCTGCCATCACAACCCACTCGAATATCTCTTACTTCATTTGTATTTCCTGCTTGCCGCAATATTTCGTGTAATTTCTCTCTAGTTTTTTCCATTGTCCTTTCAAGCTTTTCGATTTCAGCTTGCTGAATCATCTTTGCAATTATATAATAATTCTTTGTAGATAATGAATTCATGTTCGATGTAGCACCCAATTCACGTATCACACCATATCCATTACTTGCCTGTAAGGAAGCTTTCACTAATCCATTATGTACGTCATAATGTCATGGTTGTATTCCTTTGGCCACATCAGCTTTTTTCACTTCTCCATTCGAAGTGCACACCTCTTTATTGACATTGCACTTACCACACTTTGCAATGTATGTTTCAGTCATGCCTACAGTTCTTTCTTCTTTCACTGTCATTTTATTGCCACATTTACAGCGTGCAATATCACGAACCCATTGCAACAATTTACTTTTATGAAAAATCACTTATAATGTTGTCTTGAAATCTTCATTATCAATTTCCATATGAATTTCTTCACGGATATCAAGTTTCTGTTTTGATCTTGTAGATGTGGGTTTGGGCGAGGTGTTGGTGGGTGGCGGTGGATTGGTTGTGGAGGTTGAGGGAGAAGAGGCATGAACAGAACTGCCACCAACTGAATCAACTTTAGCTGCATTCCTTCGTTCAAGACAGTTTTTTTCCTTGATTCACACATTTTCTTCAAGTTCTGTTTTTGTGTTAAGTTCATGGTTACAGCAGCAAAGAAATAAAGCAGATATTATGTAAATACATAAAACATGAGGCGAGAGTCTGATGATGCAAGCGCACAACCTTCCTCTTTCCAAGTTTGGAGGTAATAATCTATACTGGTGGAGTGACTGGAGTGGTGTTTGGTGTGGCTGTTGGGTGTCTCCACAGCCTTGGCTGAGCGGATGGGTGTACAGATACCAGATATCACTAGATTTTAAGACATAAAACAAAACTAAAATACCGAAAATACACGAGGAAATTAACTGTATTTCAGACCGCATGAGGTTGATTCTTGCCTCGGCCCTTTAAATGGGTTAAGCCCTGTCTCTTTAAAGCCACATGAGACACGCAAAAAGCCGCGGAATGTTCAAATGAACTTTGCACTGAGTTTTTGGATAGGTATAGAAAATAAATCCATGAAAAACTTGAATCCGACTTTTTTTTTTAACTAATGGCTTCCCAGATGGTCACCGAGTCCTAATCTGGGGATTTTCTAAGGTAAATTCTATGGATTTAGTAAGAATAATAATTTGAGTAGCAGCACACACCTGCCCGATAGTAAACCCTTGTCACATTGGTCAAGGGCCAATTGTTTATTTTTTCTCACACAAAGTAATGTGATGGTCATATGAGACTGACGTGGTTGAAGCAGGAAGAACATGTCTCAGTTTTTTCTGCTTTTTCCATGGCTGAAGCAGGAAGAACACGTCTGGGGGTACTTTACAGGGTGAGTTGCATGAATGACAATGTACATATATAAAACACTTATATATGGATGAAGATTGAAGACCAAACGAAATTTATGGTTTTATAATGACACGTTAAATCCTAAGGATACAATGTGGAATTTCAATCCTTTCAAGACATGACCCCAATACATAATAAAACCTTTCAGTAAGATCAACTTGGCTTCTAGGGAGTTTGGAGACAGTCTTATTCTGGGATAGGTAGTGCAGTTAAAAGATTAAAGGTTCATCTCTTATTAAATCTCTACATCTGTATACTTATAAAGGGTCAACCATACCTTTCCTTTGCGTTTCTTTGATAGGTTGTATTTTATATATATATATATATATATATATGACATTTTTTTTTTTATCACACCGTGATTTATATACGATCATGAAGCTACAAATATCGCTTAATATCAAATCCACGCTACCTCGGGAATATCCCCCATGGGGAATATCACCGAAGGGGAATTTATAAGTGATAAATGGACGGGCACTGCTGAGTCTCGATCCCACGACACACAGACGCGCATCCAGCGAATCCAGTCGACGCTAACCACTGAGCTATCAAGAGAGGTATAAGTTAACGCCAAGTCTGGTGTACTATATTTACCCGTCGAGAGCGGGGAAATTGTACTTAGCCTTGGCATTAACCCACCTCGACCATGATAGTTCATTGGTACGTTTGGAACACGCAGCTCTTTTTATGACATTTTTTTTTTTATCACACCGTGATTTATATACGATCATAAAGCTACAAATATCGCTTAATATCAAATCCACGCTACCTCGGGAATATCCCCCATGGGGAATATCACCGAAGGGGAATTTATAAGTGATAAGTGGACGGGCACTGCCGAGTCTCGATCCCACGACACACAGACGCGCATCCAGCGAATCCAGTCGACGCTAACCACTGAGCTATCAAGAGAGGTATAAGTTAACGCCAAGTCTGGTGTACTATATTTACCCGTCGAGAGCGGGGAAATTGTACTTAGCCTCGGCATTAACCCACCTCGACCATGATAGTTCATTGGTACGTTTGGAACACGCAGCTCTTTTTATGACATTTTTTTTTTTATCACACCGTGATTTATATACGATCATGAAGCTACAAGTATCGCTTAATATCAAATCCACGCTACCTCGGGAATATCCCCCATGGGGAATATCACCGAAGGGGAATTTATAAGTGATAAATGGACGGGCACTGCCGAGTCTCGATCCCACGACACACAGACGCGCATCCAGCGAATCCAGTCGACGCTAACCACTGAGCTATCAAGAGAGGTATAAGTTAACGCCAAGTCTGGTGTACTATATTTACCCGTCGAGAGCGGGGAAATTGTACTTAGCCTTGGCATTAACCCACCTCGACCATGATAGTTCATTGGTACGTTTGGAACACGCAGCTCTTTTTATGACATTTTTTTTTTTTATCACACCGTGATTTATATTTTTTTTATCACACCGTGATTTATATACGATCATGAAGCTACAAATATCGCTTAATATCAAATCCACGCTACCTCGGGAATATCCCCCATGGGGAATATCACCGAAGGGGAATTTATAATTGATAAATGGACGGGCACTGCCGAGTCTCGATCCCACGGCACACAGACTCGCATCCAGCGAATCCAGTCGACGCTAACCACTGAGCTATCAAGAGAGGTATAAGTTAACGCCAAGTCTGGTGTACTATATTTACCCGTCGAGAGCGGGGAAATTGTACTTAGCCTCGGCATTAACCCACCTCGACCATGATAGTTCATTGGTACGTTTGGAACACGCAGCTCTTTTTATGACATTTTTTTTTATCACACCGTGATTTATATACGATCATGAAGCTACCAATATCGCTTAATATCAAATCCACGCTACCTCGGGAATATCCCCCATGGGGAATATCACCGAAGGGGAATTTATAAGTGATAAATGGACGGGCACTGCCGAGTCTCGATCCCACGACACACAGACGCGCATCCAGCGAATCCAGTCGACGCTAACCACTGAGCTATCAAGAGAGGTATAAGTTAACGCCAAGTCTGGTGTACTATATTTACCCGTCGAGAGCGGGGAAATTGTACTTAGCCTCGGCATTAACCCACCTCGACCATGATAGTTCATTGGTACGTTTGGAACACGCAGCTCTTTTTATGACATTTTTTTTTTTATCACAGTGATTTACATACGATCATGAAGCTACAAATATCGCTTAATATCAAATCCATGCTACCTCGGGAATATCCCCCATGGGGAATATCACCGAA